>NW_004624828.1:4392911-4448854 GCF_000247695.1 Heterocephalus glaber
TTGTCATGACTTTTTCTTTTTGTTGGATTCTCCCCCTTTGCTTTTAATTTCTTGTCATGCCCATTGGATTCATTCTGCTGGGCTTCCTGGGGTTATGATCCTCATCTTTTCCTAAGATTTTGTCTAAAATTTTTTGGAGTCCTGGTTTGGTATTCATGAAGTTCCAAAGTGTTCTTTGTCATGAAATATCTTATTTCTCCATCAATTTGGAAAGATAGTTTTGCAGTGTACATCAATCTGGGTTGGAAACTGTTTTCCTTCAGGGCTTGAAATAAGTCACTCCAAGCTCTTCTTACCTTCAGGATTTGTGTTGAGAAGTCTGCTGTGATTCTGATGGGCTTTCCTTTGAATGTGATTTGTTTATTTTCTCTAACTGCTTGTAGAACTTTGTTCTTCTGTTGGGTTTCTGGAATCTTAACAAATATATGCCTATGTGTAGATTTTTTTTTAACAAGGCTAGTTGGGGTCCAATATGCCTTAACTGTATGTCAAGTTCTTTTCCCCTGCTTGGGAAATTTTCTGCCATTACTTCTGTGAACAGTTTTTTTTACATTGTCTGCACCTCTCCTGTTTCTTCATTGACTCCACTCTTATGTTATTCTTCTTTGGATCATCTAGCAGCTGCTGGATTGATTTCTCATGGTTCCTTACAATTTTAAAGCAATTTTTTAATTCCTTGTCACTAATTGCAATTTTATCTTCTATATCTGAAATTCTGCGCTCACATTGGCTCATTCTGCTGTGTAAGCTTTCAATGGAGTTTTTAATCTTCTGGAAATCTGTTTGTATCTGTTATGGATTCCATTTGTTTCCTATGTGGGATTCCATCATGTTCCTCAGCTCCTCTATTTTTTTTTAATCTGTGTCCTCTCTAGATTTAGTAATCATGTCTTGCACTATGGGCACAATCTCTGCTGTTATCTGAGAGATTATTTCTGATTTCATTTTTTCCAGATCCTCTTTTGTTGGCTGTTCAGGGAGTCCAGGTGGTTGAGTATCAGATTATTGCATCTCATTTCCCTTTGGGGTTGCTGTAGGTGATCTGGAAGTCTGGTTTTGAGGCTTGTTTATGTGTCTTCTCATTTCAAAGGGGGGGGGAGTGGGGGTTGCTGCTGGTGCCCAGGTGTCTCTCCTCCTCTGTGCTGGAAGCAGTGGTACATCGGCCCAGAAGCCTCCTCCTCTGCGCTGGGAGTGGTGGCACATAGACCCAGAAGCCTCCTCCTCTGTGTTGGGCAGATCTTTTACATTTCTGGTGAGAAAACTGCAGCATTCTGATGGACTTGCTTCTATAGGTTACTTGTTTTCTGTAACAGATTTTTTTTTTTGGTACCAGGGATTGAGCTCGGGTCCTTGCACTTGTGAGGCAGGCAGTGGAACCACTGAGCTAAATCCCTGGCTCTTTTGGATTTTTGGAATTTTGATTTTGTGTCATGGAGAGGTTCACTTCACATCTCTCTTGTACTTGAATAGTGAATTCTTTTCCTAGATTTGTAGATTTTTCTGCTATAATTTATGATGTACTGCATCCATCTTGTCTTCTATTTTTGATACTCTTTCCTCACACTGGCCAAGTCTGCTACTTATGCTTTCCATTGAATTTGTTGTATCATCCATCTCCGTTTCATATCTTTTCATCCATTCTCATTCTTCACCAAAGAGGTCATTCATGTCTTGTATTATCTTATTCAAATCATTTAGTTTATTATTTGCTTCTTTAAGCTCATCAGACATTTTATAATTACAATTCTTCATCTGCTTAATTAAATCTCTGAGGTTCTTAAACATCTTATGCATCTGTTTATATGTTTCCTCTTTTATCTCTTCAAACATTTTGCTCATTTACTCTGAGTTCTTGGCCTATTGCTTCCTCTACTTCTGTGTCTGTGAGAACAGCTTTTGGGGAGCTCAGAATCGGGGGGCATCTTGTTAACCTTGCTTTTTCATGTTTCTATTGTTTCTGTGCTGTGGGTTGGGCATCACCTAGATGGAAAAACTCTATCATTACTGAGATCTCTTTAGTTAGGTTCTGTTTCCATGTGATGTGTCCTGAGCTTTGGTTGCTTTGGTGTTTTCATCCCTCTTCATCCTGCTCAGCATAATGTCTGAGGTTTTCTTTGTGTTCACCCTTCTCCCGGGGTCCTGACCCCAGCACTATGCAGAGAGGAGCAAATGAACTGTGTGTACAGAGACAGGGCCAGGATTCCTATTCCAGACTGCTTGGTTCTTGTCTTGTCTTGAGTTTCTCTGTGGTTTCTAGTTTTACTGTCAGCTCTTTCTTGATGTCTGGAGCTCTTCTTTTTCTTTTCATTAACTTCTTGTCTTCCGGGTGTGTCAGTTCCAGGTGTCAGAGAAACTGTATTTTGCTACCAGCTTTTACACTACCATTTTTAGTCCTTGATCCTATTCAAGTGTAAAAGGGGAGAGGACAAGAGAGAGGAGAGGAAGAGGGAGAGGAAGAGGGAGGGGGAGGGGGAGGGGGAGAGGGAAAGGGAGAGGGAGAGAGGGGGCAGAGAGAGAGAGAGAGAGAGAGAGAGAGAGAGAGAGAGAGAGAGAGAGAGATTGTTATGAAGCCTTCTCCACCATCCATCTCCAAGACTTTTCCAGAAACACTACATGCATTAAATAGTAGCTCCCCATACTTTCCTCCCCCTGCAGCTCCGGTCACTTTATTTTTGAATTTAAATGCAACATTTTTTGCAGTGCTGGGGATGGAACACAGCGCCTGCTGGATGCTAGCACCCCCTGAGCCACAACCCCAGCCCCAGTGCATCCTAATCTTCTGTAGGTCTTTATGAATTCACCTAGCCATGTGTGTCCTGGGTATTTCCTGGTATCAAACTCCAACCCGCACTAGCAGGTGCCAGGATTCCCTTCCCTGGGGTGGCCATGCAGTGTCTCCCGTGTGGATGGACCACACTGTGCTCATCCATTTCCCAGTGGGCACTTGGGAGACATCCACCTTTCTTCCGTTGGCAGGGATGCTGCTCGTTGGTCCTGCAGGACCATTCCAATGCCTGCCTGCCTCTCTCTGCCACAGATTCGATGGAGGGGAATGCGGGACATAGGGGCGAGTCTTTGGATAGCACTGGTGGCCGGTGTTGAGACAATCTGTTAAGTAGTCCCAGGTGGCCTGGAACTCAAAATTCTCTCCTGAGTGCTGATGTTACAGATTTGTGTCACCACATGCTGCTCTATGGTTAGGTTTGGGGGGTGGTAGTGAGAGACAAATCCAGCCGTGCTGTTTCTTTGCTGTGAGTTCCTTGGTCACAGCTTCGTCCTCTGTGAAAGAGGGATACAAACACTTCCTGTGGCAGATCTCCAACATTAACTGTGTCACTCACGTTCCCCCTAGACGTGGTCGCTCTCATCCATAATGCTCTGTCCTCTCCTCTCCCCCAGCAGCCCTGACCCATGGAGCGGCTCCAGTGTCCCAGGCGGCACTGTCTCTCCGGGCTGCTCTTACAGCTGCTCCTGGCTGTCTGCTTCTTCTCTTACCTGCGAGTGTCACAGGACCATCCCACAGGGTCCCCTAGACCAGGGCCCAGTGCCACGGATCCTGTCCCCACAGCTCCCTGTGGGTCTGCAGGGCTGGCGTCCCCCACACAGCCCACCGGGCCCCGGGCCCTGCTCATCCTGCTGTGGACGTGGCCATTCAACAGCCCGGTGTCTCTGTCCCGCTGCTCGGACATACGGCCGGGCACAGCCCACTGCCACATAACCGCCAACCGCAGCGTGTACCCCGGGGCAGACGCGGTCATCGTACACCACCGGGAGGTCAGCTACGGGCCCAAGACAAAGCTCCCACCCTCACCTCGGCCACCAGGCCAGCGCTGGGTGTGGTTCAGCATGGAGTCGCCCAGCCACTGCAGCCAGCTGCGGGCCCTGGATGGCTACTTCAACCTCACCATGTCCTACCGCAGCGACTCGGACATCTTCACGCCCTACGGCTGGCTGGAGCCCCGGGAAGGCCACCCCACTGCCCTGCCAGTCAACCTCTCGGCCAAGACCCGGCTGGTGGCCTGGGCTGTGTCCAACTGGAAAGAGAACTCAGCCAGGGTGCGGTACTACAACCAGCTGCGGGCGCACCTCCGGGTGGACGTGTACGGCTCGCATCACCTGCCGCTGCCCCACAAGGCCATGCAGGAGCACCTGGCCCGGTACAAGTTCTACCTGGCCTTTGAGAACTCGCAGCACCCCGACTACATCACGGAGAAGCTCTGGAAGAACGCACTGCAGGCGCCCGCTGTGCCCGTGGTCCTGGGCCCCAGCCGGAGCAACTATGAGCGCTTCCTGCCGCCCGACGCCTTCATCCACGTCGACGACTTCCCGAGCCCCCAGGCCCTGGCGCAGCACCTGCTGGCACTGGACAAGGACGATGCCCGCTACCTGAGCTACTTCCGCTGGCGGGAGACGCTACGGGTGGGCACCAGTAGCTGGGCCCTGGCTTTCTGCAAGGCCTGCTGGCGGCTGCAGGAGGGGCCCAGGTACCAGACGGTGGGCAGCATTGCTGCCTGGTTCACATGATGCAGCCAGCCTGGCCTCCCCGGGGAACTCACCTGTGGAGGACTCATCATCCAAGGCCCTGCTAGGGGACACATCACCATGCTGTTACCATCCAGAACCCTCCCCTGCTGGGGACCTTGGCTGCTGGGGGACCTCACCCTGTCAGACCCTTGTCCCTGGGGAGCTGGTTCTCTGGGATCTTGCTCACTGGTGACAATTCTTCCAGCTGACTGGCTTGTGATGTCCTTGCCATTTTCCAGATGGGTGTGATGCAAGGCACATGGATGTGTCCCTCCTTGTCCTAAAATAGCCATTTCCCCTTCTGCCCCCACCCCAATCTCCAGAGTCACTTCGGACTGTCCTATCTGGGGGAGGGGAGTGGTGTTGTCTATTGCACAAAGGCCAGGATTGGGCCAATCACCCCAAGGTGCCCAGGAGAGACCCTGTGTACCAGGATGGATGTGACCCCCAATGTCAAGAGACGGGAAAGCACTGCTCCTGACCCTTCTGTGACCCTGAAGGTCAGGCCCTTTGGGAGGATGTCCCTGGGGGTGGGTGCTGCCAGGATGAGGTGACAAAGACCCAAGGGAGCGGGGAGTGGAGGGCTAGACTGTCAGGGTCTGACAGGGCTGGGCTGGGACACGGGACCTCTCCTGCCCTGTGCCTGGGGTGAGTGCAGCTGGCGTGTGGACCAAGGCATGAGTAGCAGGATGGCAGAGCTCAGGGAAGGGCAAGCGCATGACTGAGCACATGGGTATGGAAGACTCAGCCTGTGGTGGTCTGGACCTGTCACGGGGGTGTGCTGGGGGCTCGGGCTTGTGTGTGCCTGTGTGCTTCTGCTTGCATGCGGGCCCATGTGTGCCAGTGGGTGGAGGGTTGTTTGGAGCATGTGGCTCTGTCACCCTGGAAGGGTGCCTCCATTGTGACACTGAGAGGCTGGTGTACAAGGTGCTTAAATGACTGAGGCCATCTGTCACTGCCACTGGGACAAGGCTGTACCTGTGTGACCCTATGTCTGTGTGTGTGAGGATGAGGCTGGGGGGTGTGGCCCCATGAGTGACCCGTGTGCCTCTGGGGATAAGCCATGACCTTGGGGTCCCCTCTGTGCAGGCAGGAACCAGAGTCCGGGGTCTGTGTGTGATCCATGTTGGTGGTGACACTGTCCCCCATGAGTGTGCATGCGTGTGTGTAACACTGGGACCCCTGCCCTGTGCATGCTGGGTGCTGCTGAGAATCTGGCCCCAGGGCCTTTGTTTCCAGTTCTTAGGCAGCTCATGCCAGTGGTCAGGTGCTGGAGCTGGCAGGAGATGAGGAGGCCCTGGGAGGGTGTGCACAGGCACACCCTTGCACACATACCATGCATGCACACACACACACACCGAGGCAGGGAGCTTCCTCGCTGCATATCCCAGCTCCAGCACCCATCTTTCCCCTTTTGTCCGGGGCTGAGCAATTTCCCCTCTGAGGCTTGGGGCCTCCAGGGCCAGACAGGATGGGGAAACTGAGCCACTTGCCCTTTGCAGCATTTGGGGACTCCAGCCTCTGCTAAGCCTGGGCTGAGTCAGCCCATACAGAGCAGGAATCCACCACCCCAAACCTCAGAGTCAGAAGTCTGTGGGGGCAGGCAGGGACCCCAGCCAGTCAGGGGCCTGCAACTGCTTCCAAGCAGACCACCCACGGCTGGGGCCTGGCCACCAATCCTTGCCCCAGGGCTCCCTGGAAGTCCTGCTCCATAGCTGCCTTGAGTGTCTCCAGCTGTGGCAGGGGTTGGGTGGGGTGGGGCAGGGAGCCAGGAACCAGGCTGCACCGGAAGGCTCGGTGGTCCTCCTGGGGGTGACTTCTGATGGTGATGCCCTCCAGCCTCAGGATGGGCACAGAGCCTGTGAAGTGCTTGAGGAGATCCTGAACTCAGGGGTGTGGGAGAGAAGGGGAGGCCGGTACCTCTGGGGCCCCCAGATTTAGGGGAGGAGGGACCCATGCCCTCAGGAGATACCTCAGGGAAAGGGGGCCCGAGGAGTGCTCCCGGGAGGTGGGCGCAAGGGAGGTGATGTCTCCTAATGGGAAGGACAGCGGGAGGGGACCAGGCCTTAGGAAAGCTGTCAGGGCACAAGGGGGAGTTGTACCTTGCAGACAGCCTCAGAGGGACAGGAGGGGAGAGGTGCACGCTCTCTGCCCTCCCCCACCCTAAGACCCTGGCGCCGGCCGACCCCTCCCTGGGCTCTGGGAACAAAACACCCGGCCTTCTACCGCCACCTGGGTCTGCCAAGCATCAAGGTGACACCAGGGACAAATCCAAACACCCGCCCAGAGCTTTTTTCCAATCCTTCGTGCAGGCCCGTCGTAAATCCCTCTTCCAGGCCTGGCCAGGGCTTTTATGGGCCCAGGACCCAGGTCTCTGGGGACCCAGCTCTGCCCCAGCAGGAGCTGGCTTCGGCTGGATGGGGCTGGCGCCCGCCCAGTTCTACACCCACCCAGAGATGGGCAGCGTGCGGGTACAGTATTTTTAGCTGGTGAAAGGAGAGCGCGTCAGGCAGGGGAGCCCTGGGTCCTCCTAGACCCCATTATCTTCATCCATATAATGGCTCATCCTCTCTCCGACCTCAATGCCCCTCTGTGCCCTCATCAGCACACACTGAAGGAAGATGCAGATAGGGTTATGCCCGGGAGGAGTAGGGGTCCAGCGGCAGATGGGAAGGATGGTCCTAATGACCCTGCACCCACCTTTTTCTGAGATAGTCTTGCTATGCTGTCCTCCTGCCTCAGCCCCTCGAATGCTAGAATGATAGCCGTGTGCCACCACACCTTCCTTTTTGTCCCCCCGAAACAGGTCCCTCTTTGCCATCAACTTTTCTTCCTTCCCAAAGCAAAACAGGGTCCCCACCACCACCCTGCAGGTATTACTTCCCACGCCCCCCTTGGGAGACCCGTAGGCTGCACCAGCTGGTGGGGTCTCCATAGAGTAAATCACTAGCCGGGCTCGACTTCCCACACTTTATCTCAATACAGTTATCGCGAGAGTCCCACGGCCTCGACGGCATCCTCCGCACATGCGCGGTCTTTCTCGGGGGCTGTCCAGGTTGGACTGTGGGTGACATCGAGGGCGGGGGGCGTGGCCATCGTCTTGCTGGGCAGGGTGAGGTAGGGTCACACGCAGGCGCACTCGCGCGCCGATAGCTCTTGCACTGTGTGGTACCGGCTGTGCACATCCATGAAAGACACCTCGTCTTCATAGGCCGTCGGGCGGCAGCAGGGCTGCGCACGCACCAAATCCCGCCGCAAGCGCCGCTGCTGGCGCAGGCGCCGTAGCCCCAAGT
Source organism: Heterocephalus glaber (assembly GCF_000247695.1). Next base: position 4,400,729 of record NW_004624828.1, read on the forward strand.
CGTAGACGCGCGAGGACGCCTGGCAGGCGCCTGCGCAGTAGCGGAACAGTACCGTCTCATCTGAGGCGTAGCCCAGGCCCAGCTCGCTCACGCGCACCTCCAGCTCTCGCAGGCCGCAAGGCCGTGACCCCGACCGCGCACGCGCGCGCCGCAGCCTGGACCCCGCTCGACGGCGCGGATCTGGGGCGCGGTCGGCCCAGGGCGTCAGCTCGCGCAGCTCCACGGCGTCCGGTGCACCCTGCAACAGCGCTCGGTCTTCGGGGAGAGAGGAGGGGCATCGGTGGGTCCGCGCTGCGCCGGCCCGGCCAGGGGGACCCTTGCTCGGACCTGCGCCCAGATCTGCCTTCCCTGCCCTCTGGCTGGGCTGAGCATGCACCCTCACCAACACCCCTCTCTGTACCCTGCGCTTGTGTTTTCTGGGTGTCCCCGCTTTTCTTTCCACCTTGAGTTTAAACTGAATGGGTCTCTAACCATGTCCTTTGGGGTCCCCCTCCCCACTGCTGCCCATCTTCCCTCCATCTGCTCTCAATTCTGTGTGGCACCTATCCCTGGGCTGGATTGCCCTGGGGCGTCTCCCCCCCACCCCAGCCCCAAGCCCTCATCCTTTAGCTGAGCTGTTAGGAGTCCCTACCCAAAGACCCCATATCCAGTCTCTGAGCCTCAGGACTCTTCCCAAACACCCTCCTTTCTCCTAGCTGCGGTAGATCTGTTTCTCCGTCTAAGAAACTGAAGGTGTGGTACACACACCTACCACCCCAGCATTCTGGGAGGCTGAGGCAGGAGGATCACAAGATCCAGCCCAGCCTGGGCCGTTAAGCAAGATTCACTCAAAAACCAAAAACAAGGCTGGGGTTGTGGCTCAGTGAGAAAGCCTGGGAGCAATCCTGCGTACTGGGGGTGGGGAGTGAGGAACATTTTGGGCTTCTCAGTAGTAAGGACTACTGTACAAAAAGCCTGTGTAGGACCCTGCCCCATGGGTGGCTGCAGGTACTATCAGGTCCACCCCTCGTAAGAGGTAAGGAGGGTGGAGATGTGGCCAAGATCACACCACTAGCAGGTGGCCAAGAGAGAGGGGGACAAAAAGAACATTCTGCCTCTCTCGTTTGCCCAAATTTGGCCTCCAGTCAGATTCCCAGCCCCCCAGCCCCGATTTATAACCCAAGGAACTGGCCCTGCCCAGCAGTGCCAGTCAGAGTGGGGCAAATGCTGGCAGTGCCCATGGAGGAAGGGCAGGTGTCGGCCAGGCACAGGGCTGCAGAAGGAGATCGTGAATCGAGCACCTGCCTGACTCCAGCGAGAGGCCCACACACCTGGCCAGGGAAAGAAGGAGCTTTCTGGGAGGCCTGAGGAGGAGGGGCTTTCCTTGCCAGGGGGTGAGGCTTTTTCCACCGGGGGTGTCTCACACCACACAAACTCCACCTCTGAGCCTGGCTTTGCCACTTTCATCCCTGCCAGGCCCCTGCTCCTCGCTTCCCTGTTTTCCCTGTTTCCCTGTCTACTCGAAGAATCTTGCTTCATCCCTGTCAAGGATTGAACTGAATAGGTGGGCGTTTGGGGACCTCTGGGCACAGATTCTGTGTCCCTTCAGCCCAGGATTGAGACAGGGGTGAGCAGGACGGTGCTGAGGGGTTCGGTGCAAGCCCAGCTCATTTCTGGGGCTTAAAATTTGGGCAACTTAGTGAAACTCTGTCCCAAAATGAAAAATATAAAATGTCTGGGGATGCCCAGAGTGGTGGCACATGCCTACAATCCCAACACTTGGGAGCTGAGGCAGGAGGATCACTGTGAGTTCAAGGTCAGTCTGAGCTACATAGTGAGACCCTGTATCCAAACCCCTCCAAAAAAAGCCTGGGGATGGAGCTCATGCAAAGGCCCTGGATTCTCTTTGCAGGACTGGAAAAGTAATTCTACCATGTTTCCTCCCCCAAAGTGATCTAGGGGTTGCCACATAAAGTACTGGTGCATGGTTAAACTTGAATTTCTCAGGAGCAACGAATAACCTGTTTGTCCCTGTCTTCCTCCAGCAGGGCTGGCTATTTACAAGGGGTCTGGAAAAACAGAAATGAGATTCCCCCCACCTCTGTCCACCTTCCTAGACTTGTCCAGCCTGGTGTGATGATGCACACCTATCATCGGCTACTCAAAAGGCTGAGGCAGGAGGGTGGCAAGTTTGAGCCCAGACTGAGCAACTTAGTGAGATCCTGTCTCAAAAGCTTAAATAAAAAATGTAAAAAGGGCCAGGGATGTACATAGATCACTGCAAAGGCCCTGGATTGAATCCTCATTAAGGGGCGGGGGGAGGAAGAAGGAGGAGGAGGAGGAGGAGGAGGAGGAGGAGGAGGAGAAAAAACAACCCCTTTTCTGTGTGTTAGCTCGGGGCCTTGAGCTCTGAGGATTTGGGGGGGACCAGAAGCCACTGCCTTCCCCCACAGGCTGGGCCCAGGGACAGGACGTGAGACAGGCAGGCACTTGCCCTGGGTAGACCCACTCCCCCTTGCCCCCAGGTCCTGGTCCTGCAGGCTGGCTTAGGTCTGGGGACCCAGTGTCCTACGAAGGACGTGGCTGTTTGCAGGAGGGTGGGGGATTGGGATACAGGGGAGCGAAGCTCCTGCCCCAGGCTACCCTTGTCCATTGTGAGGACAAGAATGGAGGATTGTGTGGGCTGGCAGCGGGCGAGCGTAGACGTGCTCGCGCCCACACCTGCTTCTGTGCCCGCCACCCGCGTGGACACGTTCACGTGCACATGCACGTGGAGTCAGGGCCCACGCGCCGCCCTCACGGGACCGAATCTGCGGCCAGACGAGCGCGCCAGGGCTGGGTGAGGAGTTTAGAAAAGGCTGTGCCCGGAGGTGAGCGTTCCCAGGGCGCCTGGCAGCTCTTACCCAGGCCTGGGGCGCGCTCTCTCTCTCTGTTCCTCCCCATCTTGGGCCCCTCTGCCCATCCCCAGATCTCCTTCTCTGTCTCCCTCCCCTTGGCCCCTGACACTGGGGCAGGTCACCCTGGGATCGCCTCTCTCTTTCCCTGGACCCCCGCTGTGCTGCAAGGCCGGGCTGAACGCCAGGTCTAATCTCCATCTGGCCCCCATAGTCCCTCAGGGCCAGGGCCTCATTCCTTGCGACAGCTAAACTGAGGGACCCCGTTGCCGGCAGCCACCCTCCCCCGTCAGTCCCGCGGGGGGATTTGCACCCGCCTCCCCCTGTGGCGTCTAAAAGCCATGGCCTGAAACTCCCGCGTGACGGCCACCCCAGGGCAGGGCGCGCTTACACTGGGCCAGGCGGGCGATGCGGGCGTCCAGGGTGCGAGGGGGGCGGCGCAGCGGGGCCAGCGCGGGTCCCAGGCGGTGGCTGAGCAGCAGACCCTCGCGGCAGATCCAGATGGACAGCACGGAGCTACAGAGCACGGAAGCCAGGGCTGCCGCCTTCCAGCGCTGCATCCTCGGCCTGCGGGCACGGGGTAGTCAGCCGCCGCCCTCCGTCTGTCTCTGGTGACAAACGGGGTGCCGGGCACTGCAAACAGCGGGGCCCCTGCCTTTGAACACCCCGTGCTTAATAATCATTAGTAGCATCGAAACGATTCATCTGGGAACCATGGAACATGCTGGGGAGGCATTGCCAGGGCTGGGGCGGGCTCGGTGCCAGAGTAAAAGGGGAGCCGCCCCCCTTTCAGGGTCCCGGAGTGTTTTCCTAAGAGGCTCACGGTGGAGCCCAGGCTTGAACAAGGGTGGGAGTTCGCCAGGCCTATGAGCATAGTGTCTGGGGCGGGGAAGGAGGCAGAGTGGTGCAAAGGCCCAGAGGCCCAAACCAGCCGGTGTATCCAGCAAGTGGAGGAGGGTGGTGAGGGCTTCCGGCAGGGGCAGTGTAGGACAAGGGTGGGTGGAACCTGAGCCCACTTTGCCCGACTTTGCCCTGCGTATTTGTGTCCTTGAATGACTCCTTGTCCCTCTCCGAGCCTCAGTTTCCCCTCCAGAGGGATAAACCGGTACTCTACAGTGGGCAGCAACAGAACAACGCTTCCCCAACACCGAGTGCCACCCCCACCCCCTACCTTGGCCCAGGCGATTCCCCCCCACTCTTCTTCCCTCCCTCCCACTCTGGCGCCCCTTCTGACAGAGCCTCCTCTAGGAAGCCCTCGCTGACGGCCTCTGGCCGGTCCCTCTGGCCCGCACCACCCCCAATCTGCCCTCCCATGAGGGCACAGGTTACTCAGTGCTGCGGCTGCCTGGCAACGACGAGCTCGTTGCATACAGTAGGCGTTTAATAACTGCCGCGCGGCCCCCTCCTGGGCTCAGACGCGCCGGTGCCCGGGCTGCGTTTACATTCCCGCCGGCCGCCTGGGGTCGCGGAGCCTGGCCGCTGGCCCAGCGTAAACATTTACAACAGCGCGGAGCTGAGCCGGTGGCTGCAGCCTGGCTTGGGCTGGTGTCGCCAGCGCCCCCATGCGTGCACCGCCGGCCCCGCAGGCTGCGTGCAGCATTGATTAACGCGCAATTTACCTGTGTTCTGCATGGGCGAGGCCGGAAATCCAACCCGCTCCTCCACTCAGACGCCCTCCCACTTGGACGCATTAGCACACGGTGACGACACCACCAAGGACCATTTAATTAATTATCAAGCACCATTTGTGCGTTAAACCATCAGAAAGGTGCTTGCATCTTCATTTTATAGCAGGGGAAGCCGAGGCACAGAATAGGTGGGGGCCCTCCATTAGTGGTAGTTGCTATTGCTTTGTATATGTGTGTGGGGAGGGTGAGCTCAGGCCCTCCCACATACTAGGCAAGTGCTATCCCCCCAGCCTGGTATGGCTATTTTTCTGTTTTTGTCACTGTTGCTGATGTTGAGGGTTGAGCTCCCCAGCGCGGGAGTAAGCAAATCCTGGACGGATCTGCAGATCTGATGAGACTCAAACGAGGAGAGAGGCACAGAATAAGCACTTCATAGATATTTGCAGAAGGGAAAAGGGAAGGAAGGAAAGAGACAAGCTTGGCATTGGGTGGCTCTGATCCCAAGTTCTATTCTGGGAGGCTAAGGGAGGAAGATCCCAAGTTCAAGCCCAACCCGGGCAATTTAGCAACACTTCATCTCAAAATAAAAAATAAAAGGGCTTGGGATGTAGCTCAGTATAAAGGCTCTGGATTCAATCCCCAGTACTGCAAAAAATAAAAATTCCAGTGTTCAAGGTCTCAGTGTGTAGCCCTGATCCAGCATCAAGCCCATTTCAAGAAGCCCACTGCATTTATTAAGTATATACCAAGCCTGCAGATGTCAACTGTCAGGTCTCTCGTACTCCCAATAAATCCACACATGCATCCACCCACCCATCTAACATTTGTTTATTGAGCACCTATGATGGGCCAGCTGGAGGACACTGTGCGCCCAAGACAGACAATACGCAAAAATATTGGCCAAGATGGAGCCTGGGTGTGGTGTAGGAGCAGCATGGGCTGGAGCAGAGGGAGTGAGAGCAGAGAGAGGGAAGGGCAGGGCAGGTGGGGAAGGGACCAGCTGTCCTGACACTCATGGATGTCCAAACCCAGCCCCTCTGCTCTTAATGTGCACCTACTGTATGCCCAGTCCCACTCTACAAATTTACCCCACGTTAAAGCATTTCAACCTCACAAGAGTCCTAAAAGGCAGTAATAGGCGTTTCATTTTACAGACCAGAAACAGCAGATCATGGTGGCACAGGCCTATAATCCCAGCATTCTGGAGAGGCTGAGGCAGGAGGATCACCACAAATGTGAGGCCAGCCTGGGCTATTGTTTATTCAAGGCCAGACTGAACTACAGAGCAAGACCTTGTCTCAAAAAGAAATAAAGAAAAGAAAGGAAATTGTGGCTCAGAGAGGTAATGTTACTTGCCCAAGGTCACAGAGCTTGGATTTGAATGCTGGTGGCAGCCTGGCCACCAGGACGGGGAGACAGCTAGGGAAGCTCACCCAGACCTCACTGGCCCACTAGCACCTGCTGCCCTCACACCTGTCTGGCACTGGCTTGCCTCAGTTTCCCATTTGGCTGGAAGAGACTGAGTTCTGATCATGTTTCCACCAAGGGTTTAATAGGGAACAGGGCGGGTGTGTGAGGAACCAGCCCCAGGATGCAGGGCCACAGCCTGATGGCCTTGGGGTCCAGACCCCCACTGGCGCTCCTGTGGGGGCCGCTGGCCCACTGATAAGCAGCGTTAACAATGGCCTTCTGTGCGGGTCACCCAACTGGTTTGTCTGTGGCACAGACCCGTGCGGGAGGGGGTGGCGCAGGTGTGGGAGAGGACTGCAGGGCGGGGTCTGTGACCTGCAGGAGCCAGGCCCACCCATGCTGCCAAGTCAGGGCCTGGGCAGTGGTCCCCTCCTTTCTGGGGACAAGGTCCCCAGGCTGGAGAATTCCCGCCGTCCAGGACTGGAGCATCTCTCTACCACTCACACAAGTCTGAATTCGGCAAGAAGGACCCAGGCCAGGTGTCAGCAGCTTCCTGCTGGGACCGACAGGGAGAGAGGAGAAACTGAGGCTGAGAGGGGCCTCGAGAAGCCCACAGGAGGGCATGGAGGGCGAGGGTGTGCGGGTGTTAAAGATACAGAAATGACAGGCGATGCCCTGGGGCCCCATGGCCCCCCCTTCCAGGTGCTCCGAAGTTGGGGCCAGGTGCCTTCCCTCATGGCTCCTTCCAGGGAGAGGAAGAAGGTGAGGGGAACCTTCTTCCCATCCAGTCATCTCTTCTACTTTGCGGGAGCTGGGAATTTGGCTTATCCATGCCTGGCAAACTCCTATTCATCTTTCAAGGCCCTAGCTCTTAAAACCCCTAGAGACAGCCTGACCTGCTCCTCTAGCTGCAAGCTCTGCCCAGTTGCCTAGCCCTGCCATCGTGGGGTCAGCTGCCACCCCCCCCCCGACTTTCCCCTCACTCATGATCCCTTGGTGACTCAGTTTCCCCATCTGCAGCCAAAGGGTGATGCTAAGGACCATTGGAACACCAGGAAGGACCTGACCGGGCGGATGTGGGGACAGTCACGGCTGCCAAGAGGCAGAGAGGCTGGACGTGAAGCCAGGTGTGCGCATGTGCGAGTAGAAAGGCCGCGCACTTGGGTGTACGCATGCGCGGGGCTCTGGCCTGCTGTGCTCAGAGGCCAGTTCTGCCTAGTTCTAAATGGTAACAGGTTCCCTGGCCCTCAGTTTCTCTGACTGTACAATGGTCTGCACGGGACGTCTCTCCTATTTGGAGAGCCACGGAATTCAATGAACTCCTCCCCAGGCCTGGGGGTGGAGGCCAGCAGGCCGAGGCCTCGGACCCACACATTCGTGCGCCTGTGACTCTGTTTCCCTGTCAGCGCTCTCAGCTCCACAGCTGGCAGCTGGGTCTACTCCCAGGGCCGCGCCATGCATCTCCACTTCCCGGACGGCCTGTGGGGGTCCCTGGGGTCGAATGGGTGGAGAAACTGAGGCCCCACGAGTGGCAGGACTTGGCCAGGGGTCTGGGCTTCTCTCAAGATGAAACGATGGCTCTGCAAAGCAACAAATTTCACAGCCCACAAAAATGTGCCCCCCCAGGCCCCCAGGGCCGGCCCCTCCCCACCAGGGGACAGCAGGGAGGCTGGGGCAGCTGGAAGCCGTCGACATACATCTGGGGGCAAACCAGGAACATCTGGCCAGCACAGATGTTTCCACGCAGTGTCTGTGGGGGCCAGGGGCCAGGGTACAGGGTGGCTCCTGGTGTTGGGGGGAGGCAGAGACCCCCCCAGCGGTCCCTTCCTGTCCCAGCCAGGGAAGGCCGTCTGGCCCCAGCCTGTCCTGTTCTCCCCAGTGCCTAGAAATGGAGTGCTGCTCACCTGCTAGAGCCATCACTGGCTCTCCACAACTCTGAGGATAAACCACCATGCCCCACAAGCTTGTCTCTGGGTCTGTCTTTGCTAAAGCAAGAGGTGGACAGACAGGGACAGTGGCTTGTGCCAAGGAGGTCTGCGCCAGGTGTTTGTGAAGATCATAGTAGGTATAGTGGCCCATGCCTGTAATCTCAGCACCTTAGAAGGCTGAGGCAGGAGGATTACAAATTCAAATCCAGCCTGGAAAACTTAGCAAGACCTTGTCTCAAAATTAAAATAAATAAACAAGAGCTGAGGATGTACATCAATGTGAAGGCCTTGGGTTCAATCCCCAGGACTGGAAGAAAAAAGGTATGAATTATTTTGTACCATTTGGTACATGTGCTGCCAAAGCAAGCAGTATTTCATCCCATTTGGTAGATGGGAAAACTGAGGTCCAGAAAAATGAGGTGACTTGCTCAGGGCCACACAGCCCAAGTGGCTAAGCCAGGATTAGAACATGGATCGGCAAACTCCTGGTCACCCCTCAAAACCCCAGTTCCAACACCCACTGTTCCACATTCTTAACTGCGTAGTAAACAGCCTCTGTAACTGCAATAACAATAATATTAAGACCCAACAACACTGGCTCAGTGCTAAGTGCTTTCTCCTACATTCGATCCCTTGCACAGTCCCTGAAAAAAGATGTTGGTAGCCTTGTTTCTACATGGGGAAACGGAGGCTCGGGGAGCTTAAATGATTGCTCAGAGTCACACAGGTTGAACCAGGGTTTGGATCTAAATGACTCCACAGCCACTGCCCAGGAGCCCCCTGGCTGAGAGGAAGAGAAGAGAGAGAGGGCTCAGGCCTGGTGCACAGACGGACCCAGGGGGGCTAAGAGCTTTTCTCAAAGACACACAGTGGCATGGAACCAACAAGGAAAAGCCTCAGAGAGTGCAGAAGCCTGGCGGGTCTGCTCTGACAGATGGTGAAGATCAAACAAAGGTGGCAATTTCGATGGTGCCTGGGGGACCAGGGAGGGCTTCCCGGAGGGGGCAGCCACGAGTGACCGACAGGGGAGGCTGTTCCAGGCACAGGGGACGCAGGGCCAAGGCTGGGAGGCAGGACCTTGCCTGTTGGGTGTCACCAGAGGGGCTGCAGCAACCAGAGCCCAGGGACAAGGTGAGGAAGCAGTCAGAGGTAAGCTCACTGAGGCATCCCTGTCATCCCCGCACTCTGGGAGGCTGAGGCAGGAGGATCACAAGTCTGAGCCCACCTTGGGCAACTTAGCCAAACCCTGTCTCACAACAAAAAATAAAAAGGTCCGGGGATGGAGCTCAGTGAGAAGGCCCTGGGTTCAGTCCCCAGTTCTGAAAGTAGAAAAGGAAAGAGGAGCGAAGCTAACAGGGCAGGCAGTCCCGCCTGGGAGCAAGCGGTGTGGGCGGCCCTGGTTCTCGGCCCCAGCAGTAGGTCTGTAAAATCCCCACCTTGACCACACAGGCGGGCCTGGCGGGCCCCACAGGCACCTGCAGCCAGCAGCGGGGCTCGGGTGGGTGAAAAGGTTTAAGGCTAATGAGGCCTGGCACTGCTGAGCAGCTGGCATGGTGCCCGGAGCGCAGTTCAGCAGATGCAGGTCCTCTGGGGGCGGCCAGGAAGACGCCACCTTGGGCAGCTGGGCAGCTGGTGGAAGGGAAACCAAGGCACCAAGGCAGTGCAGGTGGGGCTAGAACCATGACGCTGACGAAGACGGGGCCAGTCCCGCCCAGTGCGTCTGAGTCACCTCTGCCATCTCCTCAGACTCAAATCAGGCCTCGGTCCCTGCAACAAACTGTGCTATTTAGACCTGAGGGCTGTTTCTGCTCTAGACCTCAGTTTCCTCAGAGCAGAGTGGAGCCACGTGTTACAAGCCAGGCACTGCTGTCTACTTTCTTCCAGGGCTTGCTGGAAGCCTGATTTTTTTTTTTCAAAGCAGAGTCTCACTATATAGCCTAGGCTGGCCTCAAACTCACAGTGATCCTCCTGCCTCAGCCTCCTGAGTGCTGGGATGACAGGTGTGCGCCACCATGCCTGCCTCTGAAGCCTGATTTCACTTGGACTGGATGAGGTGTCTGGTCCACGATCCTGGACAGTGCTGCCAGGAGGCCCATTTCCACTCGCTCCCTACTCAGGACCTCTCCAGCATGGGTATCCTGCAAGCAAAGGGTCCCCCTCTGCTTACCCCACCCGCCCTGTGCAGGGGTGGCAGCTGTTTTGCATTTGACTTCATCCCGGGCCAGAGCCCTGCACGAAGGAGCTCACAGAAAGACCCCTCTGCCTAGCTCTGCCTCGGTCTTGCCAGCTGTGAAATGGGGAGCTGAGGCTGGGCTTCTGCTGGGCCGGCCTGGAGCTCAGAATGCACTCACTAGGTAGATCAGAGAACCCTCATCTCGCCTAGTACAGAGGTGCATGCCTATCATCCCAGCACTTGGGAGGCTGAGGCAGGAGGATTGCTGTGAGTTCGAGGCCTCCTGGGCTACAGAGCAAGACCCTGTCTCAAAAAAACAAGGGCCAGGGATGTAGCTCAGTGGCACCTTGCCTGCCTTGCAAGTGCAAGGTCCTGAGTTTGATCCCCAGTACCAGAAAAAGAAAAAAGATCCCCATCTGCCCCTCAATCCCTCCTTGGCCCTGAGGCCTGGACCTTTTGTCCCACCAGAGGACCCTGAAAGATGTCCCTTCAGAGAAGGCCCTAGAGAGAAGCCTTGTGATGCTGGATGCCAGAAGGACCAGCTCCTCTCCCCTCTCCATTTCTCCGCTGAGATCTGTCCTTGGCCACCCTCACAGGTTCTTCCTCTGTCAACCTTCCAGAACAGTCTCTCTGTGCCACTCTCTGGGTTACCCTACATATTCCAAAATGAGCCATCTTCTTTCCTCTTTCTGCCTCTAGATCTTTGCATGTGCCATTCTCACCACCTGGAATGCCCTTTCTTTTCCCCACTTAGAAAACTCCTACTCATCCTTTGCAGCCCCAGCCCCAGTGTCCCTCCTCCAGGAAGTCTACCTTGATCTTCCTATCTTTCGGTAGAGGCCCCACTCCTCATTCAGGGCTCCACCAGCTCTGTATCTCTGAGTCTGAAAGACAGAACACAAGCTCCTGACAAGAGTCATCGTGACACAGACTGAAACAACCTCTTGTTTGTATTCCTGTGTCTGGCTGCTAACTTCTTGATTCCTTCTGCCCCAGACACTTGAAAGTGCTCTCCTCTGCTCAGTGCCCTGAAAATCAAGGCCCAAACCCTGAGGGGTAAATACTATTGCTGGTGGCATTTCAGAGACCCCGCCCAGCTTAAGAGGGGGCCATTTGTTTTCTTCCCTGTGCCCCTACAATTAGCTTTTTGCAGCTGGCTGGGGACACAGTGGGCTTGGGAACTCTGACCCTCAGAAGTCCTGGGATGAAAGGAGCAGGGAGGGGGTGGGGGAGAGAGAAGCTGGCAAGGCTGGGAATCTGCCCGGGCTGGTCACGCTGAACTGGGGCTTCCTCAGCCTGCGGCAGCACCGGAGACAGACAAAGAATGTCAGGGAACCCGGACGCAAGTGGGACCAGGGCAGGGTAGGGCAGCCAGGCAGGGAGGAAACAGGCCAGGAAGGGGTCCAGCCTCCCGGACCCCTGCAAGTTATGGTGACCCAGCCGTGCAGGTGACCAGAGGCCCCGTGAGCCTGGCAGCGTACCTAGTACCTGTGCTGCTTCCTGGGGAGGCAGCCTGGTGGCATGGACCCCGGGGAGGGGCCATTTCTCCCGATATCCCACCCAAGTCTGCCCTCTGTCTCCACCCCCTGGGCCTAATGACTGGAAGCCACCACCGACCTCAAGGGACAAGAGCAGGGAAGCCAGCCTCCACCTCGACCCCCTGCAAACACAATCTTTGCCCTTAAGGGACCCCCCCCCCAAGAGTTTCACGCCCTCTTGTGGCTAAACGGGCGGCCTCGCGAGCTACGCCAGGGCCAGGCCCTCACCGGAGGACACCGTGTCCCCGGCAGGCAGGCAGGCCGGCGGGCGGGCGGCGGCGCTCGGGGAACGCGGCTGGAACGCGCTGCTGACAGATGTTTACTTCTGCGCGCAGCTGGGCCGCGACGGCAGCCCCCTTCCGGGGTCTGCGGGGTCCCGAAGCCCCTGGCGGCCCCGGGGGACCACAAGCAGAGGGGCGCGTGGGTCTTTCCCGGGTGGAGGCCAGGACAGGGGACGCGGGGGCCTCCTGGGAGGCACCCACGGGGGCGCAGGAAGCTATCGAGCGCGCGCCGTCGGGCAGGCCTGGAGAGGCGCACAGGGACCCCCGCCCCTCCGCGCGCCGACCTGTTGTCCCCCTCCCCACCACCTCACTCACCCCGGGCTCCCCAGAGCTTAGAGCGGGGATCCCCGCGACCCCGCCCTGACCGGGCCGCTTACCTGCTCGCGGCGCCGACTACCCAGCCCCGGCCCTGGCCGCCGCGCCCGCCATCCGGGCCGCCCCGGCCCGAGGTGCTCGGGGGGGCCCAGGCCGGAGGAGGCGGCCGCGGGGGGTGCGCGGCACGGGCCGGCCCATGGGGTCCCCCCTGCCGCACCCCCGGGCGCGCTTAGCCCCGGGCGACGGCCATCCCGGGCGGCAGGGGCGAGGGCGGGGGCCCCCTGGACGGCGGCGGCTGCAGGGCGCGGGGCGCACGGATGGCGCGCGGGAGGGCAGGCGGGCGCGCGGCTGGGCTCGGGCGGCGGCGCTCGGAGCGGCTGCACCGCGCGCTCTCCTAGCTGCGCCGCGGACCGCTCGGCCGGCGGGCGGGGGCGGGGCCGGGGGCGGGGCTGAACGGCGGCTCGGGTTTCCCGGGCCGGAGCCGCCCCGCCCCTTTCCTCCCGCGCCCGCCCGAGGGGAGCACCCCCACCCCACCTCGGGCAGCGCAGGTGGCAGAGTCGCGGGGGACCCCCTAGACGGCGAGCTCCCTGAGACCCCGACGGCGCCGCTTCGGTAAAGCCAGACCCCCAAGACGTCTCCTCCCTGAAAGAGGTGACCCTAGTTCCCCTGACGCCCAGGCCTGGGACCCTCGATCCTCCCTGGCTGCCAGACCCCCACCTTGCCCCAAGACCGCTTCCCCAAAGCAAGTCTCCAAGAACGCCCCTTGGGAGAAGCCCCCAGAACGAAATGTCTTCAGGACTGTTTCCCAGCCCCAACCCGGGGACCCCTACGGCCTCTCTTCCACAAATCTGAGGTTCCTAGACGTCCCCAGATCCCTCTCTGGCAGACAGAGCCACAGTGCCCACCCTGACGGCAAGGATCGCACCCCACAAGTGCCCTCCCCTCACTGAGGATTGTAGGATTACCCCGTTCTGTCCCAAGTCCACTTTCAAAAAAATAAAAGAAGCCCCTTCCCCAGAAAATCCATCTCCAGAGAGCGGGTACACGAAGTTTCCCCTAAAACAACACACAATACCGATAGCGTGGTCACAGCGCCCCCCATCCAGGAGCAGTTCCCCCAATCTGGCCTCAGAGCCCCGCAGGGGATCCCCTTCCCACCCAGACTTCTGCTGGTGCCCCCTCTTGGACACTAGGACCCTCGGTACCCCGCGTCATCCCACCTGCTCTTGGGCCCAAACCCACCCGACTCCCTCCCCGACAGCTAAGCGTGCGTGCCTAACGCGCCGCCTGGCGACAGCACCCGTCTAACTCTCGAGCATAGCTGGGCGAAGTGGACGGGGGCCTAAGTGGCCATGACCACGCCCCCGGCTCGTTGCCGGGAAACACTGCCCTGAGGCCCCGCCCCCGGCGCCCGCAAGCGCACTCAACCCCAAGAGGTAGCAGCTACTGCCTGCGTTCTTGGGGCCTGGCGTTGTGATTTCACACCCCGCCGCCTGCCTTCTTGCGGCCTCCTCGCTCAGGTCCTGGATTCCTCCGATCCCAGCAGCCTGTGGGTGGTACAAGGATTAGGCCTTCCGGGGACCACCCTCCATCCCATCCACCTCCCCCCAGGCCGCTGCGGGGCTGCCCGAGGGGTGCACTCGGGAACGAGTGTGAGGGGATACGATTCGTGGGCTACAGAGGTGACGGCTCCACGGTGGCCTGTTCCCAGTCCAAGAGGAAAATATAGGGATCTGTGTGTCCTGAAAGGCCTTGGGCTTCCAGGTCCATGCCGTGTGCCTCAGTTTCCCTGTGGGGTATAATTAGTAGATCTCCACGGAGTGCGTAAGGGTCAAATGAGTGTGAGCTCCCATGCTTGGTGCGTGGGCCGCGATGTCCCAAGCCTTGCCGTATCCGTAGTGACAAATGCGCACACAGCACAAGGGCGTCAGACCCCGAGCCTTTGCTGGAGCTGAAGTCACAGCCCCCACCATGCTCACATACAGGCAGACACGCCGCCGGACAGGGCAAGCACCCTGCCCTGCACACTCGCAAGGACACCAACCCCTGGCCTGCGTCTCGCACCTGAACGCACGGGGTTCTTCCCTTACATGACTCCCGAAGTCACACGCAGTCACACGCACCCCGAGAGCTGTCCCCTAGAGACACCAACCCAACGCACTGCACACCTTTACCAGCCATTGGCCCACAGGAAATTTCTCACCACACATTTGCATGCGCTCACACTCAGCAGATCCTTACACACTCACACCCCACTCCCTGGCACTGGTTAGCACGTGCACAAGCACATGCACACACAGGAGTCCCGCCAACTGTGCCACAGACAAAATATCACACCCTCAGCCCAGCTGGTGACCCACACCATGCCCACTCCGGGAAAACACACCTCCCAGCCCTTGCATGCACACACACAGGGCTCATCCCTGTGAGGATGCCCGCCACACAGCCAGACAGTCACAGGATTGCCGGGGACATACATGCTGGGCAGCAAGGCCCCACCTGGCCGGCCACCATTAAGCTGTCACCGGCTGCCCCTGGCCGCCTCTGCTCAGCGCAGGGACTGGGAGCCATGGGGGTGGGGCGGTCAGACACATGGGGTGCAGGACACACACATATGCCCACCATGTGGACGCTCATAAAACGGTTGTCCCGGCAACAGAGACTTGAAACACTTGGTTCAGCTTCTGGGATGGAGGGGCACTGGGGGTAAGGCCAAATGTCTGAGTGGAGGGGGAAACACCGGGACCCACACCCCCCTCTGACCACATCCAGGGACACCACAGAGACACCTTGTCTCACAGAGGGACCCTGTCTTGCTTGCTACGTGGTCACACCGGAAACACAGGTTCCACCCCTCTGGAATCGCCCACACAGTGTCACCCCTAGACAAGTGGTGACAGACACCCTGTCACACTCTGAGTCACATGGCAGCCTTGAACTGGGCCACACAGGGACACCCTTCCCTGGGCAGAATGCAGAATCCCTGCACCCCCAGCTAGGCCGGTGTGCCTCCAGCCAGAAAGTCTCAGGGACCCTCCTTGAAGCCCTGCTCTCTGGTCACCACACTCGCGTCAAAGGCACCGTCTGGGCCAGGCTGCCCGGGAGGCCTGGGACCCTGGGGCTGTGCTCTTTGCAGGAAACATGGGTATTTACAGTGCTTTATTTTTAAAACTTTCCGTGTCCCAGACAGGGGCAGCTGCAGGGCGTTGCTGAGCCTCCATCCTCCCAGCTGCCAGGGTGACTCTGGGTGGGGTCTACAGTCTTCCTAGAGCAGAGAGGTGGGAAACTGAGGCTCAGAGAGGCACAGAGGGCTCCCCCAGAGGCATGGCCCTGTCCCCCACTGGAGACTGCTAGCACTGCTGGGGTGAAGTCCACGTGAAGTCAGGAGGGAAAGGTGCAGGGTGCCTGAGGCACAGGCCCCAAAGCCTGTCTGTTTTCCATAGTGTTTGCCGGGGAATTAGTTTCGCTCCTTCATGGTCTCCTCAAATGTCTCCCTCAGGTGGCTCCAGGTGACAGCCACCCAAGGGGTGGGGGCAGGGCTCTTGATGGTGGTGAAATCTGAGGCTCAGAGAGGTCAAGCCACAGGCCACAGCTCACACAGCAAGAAGCTCCAACCTGGGGGCTGGGTGACTGCTGAACACTTCGCCCCTGTCCCCCTGTCCCCCTGTCCCCTGTCCTCTCCCCGGAGGCTGCCTCTCCCAAGGGGAGGGTATGTCCCCGAGTACAGACCCGGGGAGACGTTCTGGGAGGCCATCGGCTGCAGGCCAAGACGAACTTGGCTGGTGGAGAAATTTCCATCTTAGTGCTAGAAGTTGGTCCAGGTCCAGCAGGCCTGGGGCTGCACCCCAAGGACCCCCAGGGACCAGCCCTGAGGGGGTGGAGGCATCCAGGCACTCACGATGTCCTCTGTCCTCACAGCTGTGGCCTGAGAGTTATCCATCTCCACACACACGGCCTCTTTCCGAAGGGCACTGCTAGGCCTCAGTTTCTCCATCTTCAAAGTGGTTTCCAGCCACCGGCAAATGCCATCTGATGGGAGCCGCAGAAACGGGTGGCACCCCTCGCTGGGACTGTCCTGGGTCCCTGGGACCGCTCAGAACCCTTGTTTTTGTTTTGTTTTGCTTTGTTTTTTGAGACATGGTTTTGCTATGTAGTTCAGGCTGGCCTTGAACGCACTATGGAGCCCAGGCTGGCCTGGATCTCACAGGAAGCCCCCTGCCTCAGCCTCCAGAGTTCTGGGATTACAGGTGCACACCACCATGTACAGTTTAGGGATGCTGATTTTTAGCACAGTCCTTCTTCAGCCCTGGATTTCTGGGCTGTGGATGCCACAAAGTCATGCTCACCCCTAGCAGGACCAGATGGGCCCCCCGGGCTGGGGGTCAGGTTGAGCCAGCACAAGACCCGGGATTCGGATTCCTGGAGGAACCGGCTCTAGGATGGGGCCCTCGGGGCCGTGGGCGGCAGGAAGGAGCCGTTCCAGGCAAGGATGGTAAAAACAGGGCCTCACCGTCCCGGTGGGGCCGTTTACAGCCTGGGGTCGCAGGTCGAGGCTGTGCTTCTTGCGGTCAGCAAGGTGGGAAATGAATCAGGCTGGGCAGGGGGTGGGGTGGCGAGCCCGTGGGGCGGGGCCTGGGGGCGCTGGGTGACGGCGCCCCCCTCCCTGCCGCTCACTGCCACACGCCCAGCCGCCCGCTGGCCCGGCCATCTCCTGTCCTTGGCCTGGGCCGCCCTAATCCCGGGCTCCTGTCCCGAAGCCAGAAGATAAGGGGCAGCTGCAGACTCAGATAAAGAACTCACAGCCACAAATCTGGGCGGCTTCGGCAGTGGCGATGCCCACACCCGGCCCAGGCTGCACCTGCCCGGCCCTGCCCCCCGCCATCCGGCCTGCTGAGAGGGACAGAGAGGACGAGGGGGAGGGACACAGGGAGATGCACAACCAAACCCGAGGAATCGTGTGCTTTTTCATTTGTTTTTCTGGGTATTTTTCTTTCTCCTTTCTTCTTTTTTTCTTCCTTCCTTCCCTTTCTCCCTCCCTGCCTTTCTTTCTTCCTTCTCCCTGGTACTGGGGATGGAACTCAAAGCCTTCATGCTAAGCTGCACTCCTAGCCCTTTTAAAACTTTTAAAATTTTGAGACAGGGTCTCACTAAGTTACCCAGGTTGGGCTAGAATTTGTGATCCTCTTGCCTCAGCCTCCTGAGTAGCCAGGGTGACAAGCGTGGGTTACCATGCCCAGCCAAAATGAAATTCTGAGACAGAAATAAGAAAAATAAGAAAGAAAAACAGGGGGGCCAGGGATTTAGCTCAGTGGTTCCAGCACCTGCCTTGAAAGCGCAAGGTCCTGAGTTCGATCCCTGGTACAAAAAAGAAAGAAAGAGAAAAAGAAAAAGAAAGAGAGAGAGAGAGAGAAAAAGGAAGAAAGAAGAAAGAAAGGCAGGCAGGCGTGGTGACAGGTGACTGTCATCTCAACACTCTGGGGAGGCTCAGGCAGGAGGATCGCAAGTTTGAGACCAGCCTGGAAAATTTAGCAATTTAGTGAGACCCTTTTGAGTCTCAAAATACAAAATAAAAAGGGCTGGAGGTGGAGCTCAGTGCAGAGGGCCTGGGTTGAATCCCAGTACTGAAAGAGAGGAAGAGAGAAAGGGAGAGGGGAGAGACTGAACAAAGAGCCCGCAGCTCTTTCCCTGGCCCAGTCCCACTGCCCCCTGGGTGCCTCAGTTTCTCCTCCTTCTTGGGGCACAAGATCTGCCTCCCTCTTGCTTCCTTGGGGTCAGTGGAGGTCTGGCACTTGGAGGATCACCTGGGCCTGGCCCAGGGAGGTGAGACAGGTCCCTCAATGTCCCTACACCCTCCTGAGTGACACACTTGGCCCTTGCCACAGGCTCGGTGCAAGTGGGAGCCCTAGGGCAGGTTCTTTGCACTCCATGCCTCACTTTCCCCAGCAGGATAACGTGTAGTCCCTCAGCAAGTGTTCACAGATCCCCTATCTGTGTCAGGCTGGTGCTGGGCTGAGGACACAGAGAGACTGACGTAGAGCTAGTCCACCCTCCCCAGGCCCATGGTTCCCTGGGAACAAGTGTGTGGCCAGGGTCTTGGGGCTCGCCCAAGCAAGGATGGTCAGAGCGGCTTCAGGGGGGAGACAGGGCGGGCTGAGCATGGCCACTGGGAGGACACAGGGTCCTTGGAAGAGGGGACAGCATGCTTAGTGGCTAAGAGGAAAGCTTGCTCGTGGGAGGTATAAAGGAGATGGGGTGCTTGGGTTTAGTGAGTGAGGGGCGATGGGGGGAAGGCAGGGGAAGGCAGCTGGGTTTGGGCCATACTCAAGGGCCAGGGTAATAGGAATCCATGGAAGGATTGGGAGCAGGGAGGACCAAGGTCAGATTGGTGTTTCAGGAACTGTGAGAGGTGGGGCTGTTGGGGAAACATGAGAAAAGACTGGAAGTAGGGAAATGGGCAAAGTGCAGAAGGGGGGCTTGGGATCAGAGGGGAAGTGAGGAGGACAGCAGGCAACAGGCTGCGAGGGGGCTGGAGAGGAGTGAGGGAGGCCCTGGTTTCGGCGAGAGGTGAGGTGGGATGGGGAGGGGGCACTGGGAGGTGCTGAGGCGAGTGAGTCCCCCCCAGAGTGCAGGAAGATTTCTTCTTTCTTTCTTTCTTTTGTATTAGTGGGGGTGGAACCCAGGGCCTTTACTGAGGCAGGAGGATGTCAAGTTTAAACCCAGCCTAGGCTATTTAGGGAGACCCCCCCCAAATTTAAATAATAAAGCTGGGCGTGGTGGCTCAGGCCCATAATCCCAGCACTCCAGAGGCTGAAGCAGGAGGATTCCCCCAAGTTCAAGGTCAGCCTGGGCTACAAAGTGATACCCTGTCTCAAAAAACCAAAAAAATTAAATTAAATTAAAAAATAAGGGCCAGGGATTTATCTCAGTGGTTCCAGTGCCTGCCTCGCAAGCACAAAGTCCCGAGTTCGATCCCTGGTACAAAAAATTAATTAATTAATTAAGAAACAAGAAGGAGTGGGGATGGAGCTCAGTGTGCGTGCCTGGGGAGCGTGGGCAAGGCCTTGGGTTCCACCCCCAGTACTGCTGAAAAAAGAAAAGACCCTGTTATGTCATGAATATTAGTGCTGCAGTCATCAGTGGCCAGCCCACAGCCCCTCTGACTGGAGGCCCCCCTCGAATTGCCTTCCATAGAAGGCACTGAATTATCCCAGGGCACAGCCAGGTTGACCTTCTTGTTCCTGAGGTTGCCCTCTGTGAGCCTCAGTTTACCCTACCTGTCCACTGGTCTCTGAGAGGCGGCCTGGGGACCACTGGTAGATCCTCAGCGGACAGGGAGATGGGCCCCGGGTGGGAAGAAGGGGCTCCTGACCCTCAGTTCCAGTTCCATCCAGTGTTTTTTTTTTTTTTTTAGTACCAGGGATCGAACTCAGGACCTTGCACTTGTGAAGCAGGCTGTGCAACCACTGAGCTAAATCCCTGGCCCATCCATCCAGTTTCATTACATGGTCTCATTTCAGGCGGGCCTCGAATTCACTATGTAGCTCAGGATGGTCTTGAACTCGTGATCCTCCTGCCTCAGCCTCCGAGTGCTAAGAGCACAGGTATTGGCCACCACCTCCTCTCCCCCAGTTTAAATCCCAGATTTCATGGTTTTATTCCCAGAATATCCTACAGGGGGGCAGTGGAGGGCAGATGGCGATGAATTGCTCAGAAATCCTGCTTCCTCTCCCCTCTCCTAGAAAAATTGGTTCTGAGTCTGTTACTGTAGCCTTGGACAAATCCCTCCCTTCTTTGGACCTCAGTTTCCCTCTCTGTTCCAGGAAAACCACCCTGTCTGGCCCAGGAAAAGCTCTGTGAAGGGATTGACAGTTCCCAACACTGCAAGAAGTTTCTGAATGTAACACAGGGAAAAAATTAAAATGTCATTGGGTTTAAAGTTATTGATAGCTCTTCATTGAACCCTTGCCTTCTAATAAAGATCAGCTCCATTTTATTGCTCATAAGAGCTTAGAAAGGACACCCAGTGTTCCCTGCAGGCAGGGACAGGGGCAGGGATTCTAACCTAGCTGAGACCAGAGCCCTGAGCTCCCTATGACCTTCAAACCTCCTCCAGGAGCCGGAGCTTTAGGAACAACTGGGTGTGCTGAGGGCTATAGCAAGTGGTCACCACACCCTGTTCCTCCTCTGCCCTTAGTCCTCAGAGGCTCCCAACTCCCTGGGGCCAAAGCCCAGATCCTCCCTGCAGCCCACAGGCCCTGGAAGGCCTGCCCATCCCCTCCCTGCCTCCCTGCCTCCCTCTCTGCCCCTCACTCCCTGGGCCTCCTTGCTGCTCCTGGACTGTGCCGGTCTCTGTCCTGCCCCAGGGCCTTTGCATGGCTGTGCCCTCTGCCTGGAACATTTTCCCTCCAAGATTTCCATGTCTGTCTTCTCTCCAAGTATTCTCAAATATTTCCTGGTTAGTGAAGCCTTCCAGGGCCACCCTGTTAAAATTTGCAGCCAACAGAGCTGGGGATTTATAGCTCAGCGGTGCTGCTGCCTGCCTCACAAGCACAAGGTCCTGAGTTTGATCCCCATTACCACAAAAAACAAAACAAAAAACCAAAATTTGCAGCCAACAAAAGTTACATTTCCAAGTCCCCTTCCTTGCTTCATCAGCATCTATCAGTATAGTTTTCTTTTTTCTTTTCTTTCTTTCCTTTTTTTTTGCTACCGGGATCAAACTCGAGGCCTTGCGCTTACTAGGCAGGTGGTGGAAACACTGAGCTAAATCCCTGGCCCCACCTGTCAGTAGAGTTTATGGATCATGTTGTCTTCACTCCTAGGTCGGCTCTTGAAGACAAAGTGTGGTTTTGGGGGGTTTTTTTAGTGTGTTTTTATTTTGTTTTGGGGTGGTATTGGGGACTAAAACCCACCCATGGCCTTTGCAGTGAGCTTCATCCCCAGCCCTCTTTTATTGTTTGAGACACGGTCTCACTAAGTTGCTGAGGCTGGGCTTAAAATTGCAATCCTCTTGCCCCAGGCTCCCAAAGTGCTGGGATTGCAGGCCTGGGCCACCAGGCTGGTTTACAGACAGGACCTTTAGTCTCTTTTGTTCACTGCTTTAACCCTACCACGCAGACAGCTAGACAGAGCTGGCAACAGGTACTCAAGTAATTATTTGTTGAACAAATGTCCCACATAAAACCAGTAGAATCTAGGAGCTGGGGATGAGTGTTTGCTAGTATGTGTGAGGCCCTGGGTCCATGCCCGGCAGCTGAAAAAAGCCAAAACAGAAAGTTGTGAAATATATGTTAATTGCACAAATTTATGGGATACCCTGTGCTAATTTGATACATGTATATAATGTGTAACAATCAAATCAGGGTAGTTAACATTTTTGTCTCCTTAAACATTTAAAAAATCTTATTAATATGTAAACATTGTACATATTTATAGGGTTATAATATAATACGTCAATACATTGATATACACGTATCAATCAGGGCAATTAACATTTCTTTTGCCTTATTGAGTTTGGAGCCTGTGAACTATTATAAAACATATAATAATGTGCTGGGGATTTCACTCAGTGGTTCTGCCGCCTGCCTCAAAAGCGCAAGGACCCGAGTTTGATCCTCAGTACCAAAAACAAATAAACCAAACAAATAAAACATATAATAATCATAATCATAATAGATTATTGACTTCCAGGAAGATGGCAGAGTGTTGAACAGCAGAGAAACAGCCTCTCCCAGATTTGGTGTCTAGATGCTGGGATACAGCAACATGAGGAAGAGAAGAAGGAGAGAAGTGGGTCCCCAGGACCCAGAAAGGATCTGAAGAGAGAATTGAAGCCCACAGGAAGAGTGGAGAGAAAAGAGATCTCAACACAGAAGAAGGAGGTGGCAAGCGGCCCTTTCTCCCTGAGCCCTGACTCACTTCGTGGGAAGGGCAGCTCAAACCTCAGACGCACAGTGACTACTGATGACCCCAGAGGCCTCCACGGAGAAACTCACCAGTGGAACAGAGCAGTGGATGCAGCAGACTACAGTGGCTGGTGAGTTATTTGGGTTCAGGTGTTCCCCAGGAGAGGGTAATGGCCAGTAGCCAGCCTGGAGAGGGGCCAACTGAACTGGGAACTCAGAGCAGCTGTGGGCTGGCTCTTTGAGGGCAAGGTGGAATGGAATTCAACCCAGCAGGATGTCAAGGAGCTGAGTTCAAGCCAGCTGGAGGCACACAGGGCTTTGTAGGCTGAACAAAACAGGTTCCAGCCTCACAGCCAGAAACCAGCCCAGAGCTTCAGAACTAAAGGTGCAGGCTTGCTGGGATTATCCTGCCATCAATCTATGGCTGGCTTGTTGGGACTCATCAACATGGATCTGGACTCTGCCCACTTTGTCTGCCAGTGACAGCAGAGAAACCACCTTGAAGTGGACATTATTTTTCTTCTTCTCTTCTTTTTCTTTCTTTTCTTGTTTTTTTTCTGTTTTTGTTTTGTTTTCTCTTGATTGCTTTTATATGAGTGTGAATGTTATTTCTAGATTTTTCTTATTGTTATTCTGTTCTGTTCTTGATTTTATTTCTTCCTTCTCTCTTTCCCTCTTGTCTTCTTCACCAATTTCCAAAAGTTTACTTAATCTTCCTTTGTCTTCCAACTTTGCTTCTAATCTCTTTCTCTTCTATATCTCTATTTTCCCCCCAATCCCTTTCAAACATTCTTCACTGGATATTGAGGGCATATTTACTGTGTACAATTTTCTGATTTGTTTTAGATTTTGTTATATAACCACAAATATAGTTCCTATAGTTAAAGGTGGCAAATTAATAGTTACCATGGGTTGTAATTTTCTAGGCTGTGTTTGGTGCTTTCATTGTTGCTGATTGTACCACTTTATCCAAGGTGACCAAATTGTTCTAATCAGTTGTTCTTCCTGGTACACCAAGACTGAGACTGCACAGGGTCCTAAATAATATGATAGGTCAGTGACAAAGAACCAGGGGCTAAATAGAAGGAAAAAATACAAACAAACCTTTTGTACATAGGGAGGGGACGGGGCTTCAGGAGTGGAATGGGAAAAAATAAAATAAAATTTATATAAAAAAAGAACCAGGGGTTAGGCCAAACAGGTAGCAATTTCTCATAGCAGTAAACTGAAGAGGTAGCATCTTGCAAGAGACTCAAAATCCAAAAGCCAGCTACACCTGGAAGACATCTTTGAGAAGTAGTCATTTCCTAAGGTTCTAAATACTAGCAATAAAGCTACTCACCATAAGCAATTTATAAGCATCAACCCAGGAATTAAACTTTAAAAAATAGAAAATGAGGGTCGGGGATTTAGCTCAGTGGTTCTGCTGTCTGCCTCGCAAGCACAAGTTTCTGAGTTCGATCCCCGGTACCAAAAAAAAAAACCCCAAAAAACAAAAAATAGAAAAATGAGAAGATACTTCAGCAAGATGCAATCTCAGACTTCCAGCTCACCAAAGGCAAACCCACAGAGCAGTGAGGTGGAACAATTCAAAAGCCACCCACCTGGACTCTGAACTGGTACAGAAGTAACAAAGCAGGGCCAGGGATTTAGCTCAGTGGTTTCACCGCCTGCTGCACAAGCACAAGGATCCGAGTTCGATCTCCAGTACCAAAAAAAAAAAATTAAGAAGTAACAGGGGCCGGGGATTTAGCTCAGTGGTTCCACTGCCTGCCTCCCAAGTGCAAGGACCCGAGTTTGATCCCTGGTACCAAACCAAGGCAAATACAGGGAACATTGAGGTGAAAGAAATCAAAAGCCACCTAGCTGAAAAAAAAAAAAAAAAAAAAGAAGAAGTAACAAAGCAGATGAGTAAGGCTTAAGAAAAAAAAATCAAATAAAAAATAGTTTCTCAGATAACTACAGAGATGGTGACCATAATGAAAGACATAGTTAGTGACTCTAGAACAGATACAGATTTTTTTTAATACAGGAGCTTAGAAAAATGATGAAAACCATAAATTCCCAACATAGGAAAGAAATGGAACCCATCAAAAAGATTCAAACAGATATCTAGGAGATTAAAAATTCCATTGAAAGAATATGCAGCAGAATGAGCCAATGTTGAGGACAGAATATCAGATATAGAAGACAGGACTGGGTTAGCAATCACAAAAAGAAAGATTTCTTTAAAATAGCAAGGAACCACAAGAAATCAATCCAAAAGCTGCTAGATGATGCAAAAAATAATAACACAGGATTGATCAGAATCAATGAAAAAACACAAATGACATAAAAAAACCTGTTCACAGAAGTAATGGCAGAACACTTCCCAAGTAGGGAAAACTAATTTGACATACAGATAAGTGAGGCATATAGGACTGCAATTAACCATGATTTTTAAAAAAAATCTACACCAAGGCATATAATAGTCAAGATTCCAGGGCTGGGGATTTAGCTCAGGGGTTCCACCCCCTGCCTCACAAGCTCAAGATCCCGAGTTTGACGCCTGGTACCAAAAAAAATAATTAAAAAAAATTTTTAAAAAGATTCCAGAAGTTCAGCCCAAGAACAGGATATTAAGGGCTGGGGATTTAGCTCAATGACACTGCACCTGCCTCCCAAGTACAAGGTCCTGAGTTTGATGCCCAGTATCGGGCAAAAAAAAAGAACGAGAACAGGATATTAAAAGCTGTTGTAGAAAACAAAAAAATCACCTATAAAAGAAAGCCCATCAGAACCACAGCAGACTTCTCAGCACAAACCCTCAAGTGAAGGAAAACTTGGAGCGAAGTATTTCAAGCCCTAAAAGAAAATAACCTCAAACTCTGATCAGTGTACCCCACAAAACTATCTTTCAAAATTGATGGAGAAATATTATACTTCCATGGCAAAGGACACTTGAAGAAATTTATGACCACCAAACCAGAACTCCAAAATGTTCTGAAGGATATTCTAGAAAGAGACAATAAGGATTACAACTCCATGAACCTCAACAGAATGAATCAAGAGGCAAGGCAATCAATTAAACAGAGAGGGGGAAATGGGAACCAACAAGAGGAAAATGACATGAGAGGAATAAGTCTATAAATATCTGCTATAACCAGCAATGTATATGGTCTCAATTCACCAACCAAAAGAAGCAGACTGACAGAATGGATCAATAAGCAAGATCTAACAATATGCTGTGGGCTGGGGATTTAGCTCAGTGTTTCTGACGCCTGCCTCACAAGCGCAAGGACCCGAGTTTGATACCCGGTACCAAAACAAAAAACAAAAAACCAATATGCTGCAAACAAGAAACACATCTGCTTCAAAAAGAAATTCATAGACTGAACATCAAAGGAAGGAAAAAGATACCCCATGCAACAGGAATCTGGAAAAAAGCAGGGGTAGGTAATCTATTTGCAGACAATGTAGACTTCAAGCTAGGACTGATCAAGAGAGACAAAGATGGTCACTACACCCTTGTAAAGGGAAAAATGCAAGAGGGAGAGATAACAATTATAAATATCTATGTACCAAATACCAGCACCATCAATATATAAAGCAAATATTAACACATACAAAAAATCAAATAAGCACTAACACAATTGTAATGAGGGTGCTCACTACCCCACTGTCACAAACAGACAGATCAACTAGACAAAAAAATCAACAAAGAAATATCAGAACTAAACCAAACTTTTGAACAAATGAACTTCATAGATTTCTACAGACTGTTCCATCTCAAAACATCAGAACGTATATTCTTCTTAGCTGCACATGGAATGTTCTCCAAAATAGACCACATACTAGCTCATAGAACATTCTTTAGTAAATGCAAAGGAATTGAAATTATCCTATGCATATTATGAGACCATAGTGCAGTGAAATTGGAAATCAATGGCAAAAGAAACCACAAGAACTTCATAAACACATGGAAATAAAACAACACCCTCCTGAACAACAATGGGTCACAGGTGAAATTAAAGAAGAAATTAGGAGTTTCCACAATTAAACGATAATGCCAATACAACATTCCAGAACTTATGGGATACAATGAAAGCAGTCTTATGGAGAAATTTATAGCAATGAAGTCCCATATCAGAAAAACAGATCAAGCTCAAATGAACAACCTAATGTTGAACCTCAAGCTTCTAGAAAAAGAAGAGCAAGCCAAGCCGAAAGCTCGTATGAAGGAGGAAATTATTAAGATCAGAGCAGAGCCAGGGATTTAGCTCAGTGGCACCATGCCTGCCTTGCAAGCACAAGGTCCTGAGTTCAATCTCGCTTACCAAAAAAAAAAAAAAATTGCCTTGGGCCAGGGATTTAGTTCAGTGGTGCCGTGCCTGTGTTGCAAGCACAAGGTCCTGAGTTCTGTCCCCAGTACCACCAAAAAAAAAAAAAGATCAGAGCAGAAATTAATGCAATGTAGACTAAGAAAATATTATAAATAATCAATGAGGGCTGGGGATTTAGCTCAGTGGTGCTGCCGTCTGCCTCGAAAGCACAAGGTCCTAAGTTCGATCCCCAGTACCAAAAAAAAAAAAAAATCAATGAATCGAAGAGTTTTGGTTCTCTGAAAGAGTAAATAAAATTGACAAACCCTTAGACAACCTTATCAAAAAAAAGAAAGAAAAGACTCGAATCCATGAAATTAGGAATAAAGGGGTACAATCACAACAGATCCTGCAGAAATCTAGATCATTAATACCTACCTTGAGAACTTGTATTCTAATAAGATGGAAAACACAGAAGAAAAAGACAGATTTCTGAATATATATGAATTATCAAATCTGAATCAAGAAGATATATAAAAATTCTAAATAAACCAACATCAGTCAATGAAATTGAAGATGTAATTTAAAATGTACCAACAAAGAAAAGCTCAAGCCCTGATAGATTCACTGCTGAATTCTACAAGAAAGACCTATTGCTGCTACTTCTCAAACTCTTCAACGAAATTGAAAAGGAATCAGTACTCCAAAACTCATTCCTGGAAGAAAGCATTACACTACAACCAAAACCAGAAAAAGATCCAACCAAAAATGAGAACTACAGGCCAATCTCCCTAATGAACATAGACAAAAAAACCCTCAATACGATAGTGGCAAACAGAATGCAGCACATCATCAAGAAGATTATACACTCTGACCAAGTAGGATTCACCCCAGGGATGCAGGGATGGTTCAACATATGCAAATCAATAAATACAATACACCATATTAACACTGCCCAGAACAAAAACCACATAGGATCATCTCAATTGATGCAGCAAAAGTGTTTGACACAGTCCAACACCCATTCACAATAATAAAAGCCCTACAGAAAATTGCTAGAGATGGTCTTTATCTCAATCTGATAAAAGCCATCTATGACAAACCAACAGCCAACATTACACTATTTAGTCTATTTAGACAAAAACTGAAAGCTCTCACTCTAAAATCAGGAAGAAGACAAGGATCTCCACTGTCACCACTCTTATTTGATATAGTTCTGGAAACACTAGCCAGAGCAATTAGACAAGAGAGAGAACAGGAATAAGGATAGGGAAGGAAGAAGATAAATTATCATTATTTGCAGATGACATATACTCTACATAGAAAACCCTGAAAACTCCACCAAAAGGCTTCTAGATTTAATAACCAAATTCAGTAGCATAGCTGAATACAAAATCAACACTCAAAAATCAATAGTCATCCTGTACACAAAAAACAAACTCACAGAGAGAAATTAGGGAAACAGCACCTTTCACAATAGCATCCAAAAAAATGAAATACCAAAGAATCAGTCTAACAAAGGAAATTAAAGGCCTTTACATGGAAAACTACAGCACTCTGAAAAAGGAGATTGAAGAGAATATCAGAAAATGAAAAGATATGGCTTGTTCTTGAGTGGGAAGAATCAACATAGTGAAAACGGCCATACTTCCACAACTGCTATATAGATTTAATGCAATTCCAATCAAAATACCAATAGCAGGGGCGGGGATTTAGCTCAGTGGTTCTGCCACCTGCCTTGCAAGTGCAAGGTCCCAAGTTTGATCCCCAGTACCCCCCCCAAAAAAAACCAAACAAAACCCAATAGCGTATCTCATAGACTTAGAGAAAATAATCCTAAAATTCATTTGGAACCAGAAGAGACCTAGAATAGCAAAAGCAATTCTGGGCAACAAAGGCAAGGCAGGGGGTATCACAATCCCTGAGTTGAAATTATACTACAAAGCTACTGTAATAAAAACAGCATGGTACTGGCAAAAAAAAAAGATTGGGGGATAAGTGGAACAGATTACAAGATGTAGAAACAACTCCAGACATATGGAGCCACCTTATTTGGGGGGGGTACTGGGGATTGAACTCAGGACCTTGTGCTTGTGAGGCAGGCGGCAGCACCGCTAAGCTGAATCCCCAGCCCTCTCAGCCACCTCATTTTTGACAAAGGAGCCAAATACCTTCACTGGAAGAAAGACAGCTTCTTCAATCAATGGTGCTGGAAAAACTAGCTTTCCACATGCTGAAGATTAAAACTAGACCCACGTAGGGCTGGAGATTTAGCTCTGTGGTGCTGCACCTGCCTCACAAGTGCAAGGTCCTGAGTTCAATCCCTGGTACTGGAAAAAAAAAAAAAAGCTAGACCTATGTGTTTGACCTATGGGTCAAAGATCTAAATATTAAAACAGACAAACTAAATCTGCTAAAAGATAGAATAGGTAAAACTCTTGGAGACATTAGTGTAGGCAAAAACTTTATGAACAAAGCCCGGAACGTACAGGAAATATCACAAAGTATCAACAACTGAGATCTCTTCTTATTAAAAGCTCTTGCAGGGCTGGAGATTTAACTCAGTGGTTCTGCTGCCTGTCTCACAAGCGCAAGGTCCCAAGTTCAATCCTCAGCACCAAAAATAAAACAAATCAAAAAAAGCTCTTGCACAGCAAAAGTTACTACCAACAGAATGAAGAGACAACCTACACTGTGGGAAAAATTTTCCCAGCTGTTCCTCAGACAAAGGGCTAATATCTAGAACTCAAAAAATCAGATCCCCCCCCCAAATTTAAAGACCCAATCCAAAAATGGGCACCTGAAATGAACAGACACTTCAGAAATGAAGTATAGATGGCAAATGAATATATATAAAAAAAGTTCAACATCACTGGTCATTCAAGAGGTGCAAAATAAAACAGCACTGAGATTCCACCTCTCTCCAGAAAGAATGGCTGCTATCAAGAAATCACCAATAACAAATGCTGGTGGCTGTGGGGGAAAAGGAACTCTCCACTGTTGATGGGAGTGTAGACTGGTGCCGCCACTGTGGAAATCAGTGTGGAGATATCTCAAAATACTAAAACTAGAGGATCCATTCAACCCAGCCATTCACCTTCTTGGTATCTTCTCCAAAGAATTAAAAGCATCTTACCTCAGCAATATATGCACACCCATGTTTATAGTGGCATAGTTTGTGATAGTTAAATCTTGGAAACAGCCCAAATGCCCATCAACCAATGAATGGATAAAGATATGGGTTGTTTTGGGCTGGGGATTTAGCTCAGTGGTTTTGCCGCCCGCTGCGCAAGCATAAGGACCCGAGTTCCATCCCCAGTACCAAAAAAAAAGAAAAAGAAGATGTAGGTTTTTTATATAATGGGAGTACTATTCTGCCATAAAGAAGGATATGCTTAAGACATTTCTACCTAAATGGATGCACCTGAGACCATACTCGCAAGTGAGATAATGGGACACCCATGTTTAAATACCACATTATTTTTCTGGTTGTGAGAAACAGAAAGTGGAAATAAGGACCACAATGTATAATAGATATTGGGAAATGAGAAAGAAAAATGTTCAAATGAAAAAGTGAATAATGGGGTGGGAAGGGGAAAGGAAGGAATGGCCAAGAAAAAGAGACTAGAAGGAAAAAAATGGAAACAAAGCTTTTGTAAATAAGGAGGGGATGAGAGATTGAAGGAAGGGGAGGAGAATGGGAAAAAAAGAAGCAAGATATATCATGTACGTACAAATTCCCTATGATGAATGTTATCATTATGTATATCTAAAATGTAGCAATAAAAAGACTTTACACTTGATCTTAGCCAAAAGGCCGAGAAGCAATAATAAAAAGACTTTAAAAATTAAAAAATAAAAAACAGTAGTAGATTATTGTGAACTAGAATCCTCCCCCGTGGAATTAACATTTTTAAATCCCACGCAGCAAATCAAACCACTCCTATCGCCCAACTATGACCCACAGGTGGACAATTTGCAAACCCAAGGAAGACACTCCAATGCGAGGACACTCAAGGCTTGGCTGTCCCGCGCAGTTTATATGCGATGTGAAGCTCCGCCCATGTTCAGACTCCGCCCCGTGACGCCATGCGTCTTGCGTACACAAGCGCACTTCCCCAGTACAACCTGGCAGCACGCGGGCGACCCGGAAGGTTTTCCTGCCACACTCCAGACCCGTGGTGAGGGGAGTCAATGGCGGAGGGAGCGGTGGAGGCTCCAGCCGAGAGTGGTGGTGACGGGGACTCAGGAGTGAGCGCGTCGGAACGGGGAGTAGCGCCCATTAAGCCTCAGTAAGTCTTCAGGGAAATGTGGAGATAATTTTTTTTTTAATCCCATTCCACCCCTCAAGCCCAGTATGGGGATAATTTTATGTGGTCTTTTCGGCACCCGTAGCGCGTCCCGAGCAGTGCACGCCGGGAGATGGGGCAGCGGCCTGGAGCGGGAAGCTCTCAGGGTCTTCAGTACGGACTGTTTCTCCGCTGGCGTAGTGGTCAGCGGCGGCCCCAGAGATTTTGCACGTTGGAAGCTGTCATATGTCCAAAGGACGTCCACGTGCTTGCTAAGGCAGGCGGGGGGCGGGGTTAGAGGTTAGAGGAAAGGACCGCGGTGCTTGCTGGGAATTGTAGTCCTTGCAAATGGCAGGAATAGCGCATGTGCATCTTTAGCTGCAGCTACAGGAGGATGACTGGTGTCTAAGGCGAGTGCTCCATAGTCAGTGTTCCGGGACTTTCGGTGTCTGATGAGCCTAAAGGCGTGCTGGGAAATGTGGCAGCTTGGTCCTCATCGCAAGGCATTCTGGCACTTTTTTTTTTAACCTTATGCGTGAGGATGTTCATGTCTGGTAGCAGAACTCTAGGCAGTGCTGTGTAGATCAGGAAAATAGGCCCTCCCACCTGTACACCCAGGACTGGGGTAGGTTGAGACAGGAGGATTGCAAGTCAGAGTCCCATCTGAACAACTTAGTGACATCCTCTCAAAATATATAAAAGGCTGCTGATGTAGCTCAATGGTAGGGCTGGGTTCGAGCCCCAGTACCTAAATAAGTAAGTATATAAATAACTGATTTGTCCCTCTGGCCTTGAGGTTCTCCCAGGCTGGCAAGTTACGGTTCAAAGTAGTGAGCTCCCCAAAACATTCAAACAGGGGCATCTGTTCTCATCCCTCAGTGTTCATTGAGTCCGAGTACAGGAAGGACTCCTGGAAGTGTTCTTTTCCTCCCCTGTCTGCCGGCAGATACCTCACCACCAAGGAAGGCTTCCACAGGTTCCTGGAAGCCAAAGGGCAGGAGAAGCTCCCCCAGGAATCTAAGTCAGGAAACCCTGGTGGCAGTGATGTGTCTGAGCCTGAGGCCAAGAGGATCCGATTGGAGAATGGGCAGACAGAGGAGGCAGCAGAGCCTGGGGAACAGCGCCAGGCACAGAAGAGGGCACGGGGCCAGAACAAGGTCCGGCCCCACATGAAGCCCACACACTATGACAAGAACCGGCTGTGCCCTTCCCTAGTCCAGGTGAGCCTGGCCCTCCAAAACAATTCCAGGGTCCATCTGAGTCTCTCAGCCCATTTGCTCCTCTCTTCCTCAGTCCTAGTATGACCTAAGTACAGGTGGTCCCGATTTATGACAGTTCACTTTGTCATTTCTTGTCCCTTTTTTGTTTTTTGCAATGCTGAGTATGGAACCCAGAATCTCATGCATGCTAGGCAAGCACTCACCAATCAGCTATAGCCCCAGCCTTTATTTTATTTTATTTCTTCTTTTTTTTTTCCAGTACTAGGGTTTGAACTGAGTACCTTGTGCTTCCAAGGCAGGCGAGGCGCCACTGAGCTAAATCCCTGGCCCTGCCTTTATTTTACTTTGAGACAGCCTTGCTAAGTTGCCTAAGTTGGCACTGAACTTGAGGTCCCCCTGCCTCGGCCTCCCTGGTGGCTGAGATGGCAGGCTGTACCACTGTGCTCAGTTTGCTTTTTGACTTCTGGTGGTGCAAAAGTGATTTCTATTCAGTAGAAAGTACACTGCAAACTTTGATCTTTTCTGGACCATACTGTGTAACTTGGTCCTCTAGGGATGTTCAGTCCCAGTTCGCCCTGAGATTGTGAGGTTGAATAACTGACACTCTGGTGCATTGTGTGGCTCATCTAAGATGTTTTGTTTTGTTTTTGACAGGGGTCTTGCTGTGTAGTTCAGGCTGGCCTCGAACTCACAGCAATCCTCCTGCTTCAGGCTCCCAAGTGCTGGGCTTACATTTGTGTACCACCACACCTGGCTCCTTAAGTTTGTTTTTGTCTGACGGTATTTTCAGTTTACAGTGGGCTTTTCCAGGTGTAACCCCACTGTAAATTGGGGACCACCTGCATTGCTTCTCTTCCCATTTATAGGAGAAAAAATTGAGGCAGAGTGAAGTCACTGCCCTGCCCAAAGCACAGCCTGAGGGGTGGGGTGGGTCTGGCACTCACAGATGGGCTTCTCAGCTACCTGCACCCCAACCCTTCCCCCTTCCCCCTTCCCCCACAGGAGTCACCTGGCCAGTGTTTCTTTGGGGACCGCTGCCGCTTCCTGCATGATGTGGGCCGCTATCTGGAGAGCAAGCCGCCCGACCTAGGCCCCCACTGTGTGCTGTTTGAGACCTTTGGCAGGTGCCCCTATGGGGTGACCTGCCGCTTTGCTGGCGCCCACTTGGGGCCCGAGGGTCAGAACCTGGTGCGTGAGGAGCTGCTGGCTTATGGGGCCCACCCACCGCCCCTGCGCAATGGCCTGGACAAGGCCCTGCAGCAACAGCTGCGCAAGCGCCAGGTCCGCTTTGAACGCGCTGAACAGGCCCTGCAAGGGCTCAGCCAGGGCCCTGCGCCAGCTGCAGCTGTTGCCAAGCTCACAACCCCTGAGGGTGACCCGGGGCAGAACCACTGTGCCACCCAGCAGGACCCCATGGGGCTGGGGGCCAGCACTCCTCCTGGCAGCCCTGTGCAGACCTGCGGGCCCTTGACAGACGAGGACACCGTCAGGCTGCGGCCCTGTGAGAAGAAGCGGGTACGAGTCTTGGGCTCTTGTTGAGGACAGCAGCAGTGCACAGTTGTTGCAGTCACATCCATGTTCCTCTTCCAGACACCGGGGCTTCATGAGCAGCGCCCTCGCATTGCTCCAGCTGGAACATCTCTCTTCTCTCTGGGCTCAGCCCGCATCAGGTTCCGGTCTGGAGAGGCAGGAAAAACTAGACACACACTCTTAGTCCTAGAGGGTCAGGGCCGGGCAGAGGACAATGTGGGAGGCTTCCCAAAAGAGCGGGCACAGAAACTGGAACTTTGGCAGTTGAACAGAAGCTCTTCAGTAGTGGCAAATATGCCATAAAGGATATTTAGCATATGTAGAGAGGCCCAGAAGTGCAAAGTTACCGGGCTGGGCAGGGCATAGCAAAGCGTGTCCTAGACTGGAGAGAAAGGTGCCCCCAGAGGTCTCATGGCTGCGTCTTCTTTCCCTGCAGCTGGACATCGGTGGCAAACTGTACCTGGCCCCGCTCACGACGGTAGGACCAGCTGCTGAGGCCTCAGCAGATGGTGGGGGGCTGGGGACATTGTGGTGCATCCCTCCTGTGTGTCTCAGGCAGGGTGGGTGTCTGGGGCCCCTTTCTGCCCCTCCTGACGTCAGTGCATGTGTGTCCCATGGCCCCAGTGCGGGAATCTACCCTTCCGGCGGATCTGTAAGCGCTTCGGGGCGGACGTGACATGCGGCGAGATGGCCATGTGCACCAACCTGCTGCAGGGCCAAATGTCGGAGTGGGCCCTGCTCAAACGCCACCCATGCGAGGACATCTTCGGGGTCCAGGTCCGTGCCCGCCCCTGGGGACAGGAGGAAGGAGGGACCCCCAGCTGCCATGTTTGGGAGCCACCTCAGGAACCAGCCTGGGTCACGTCCCCATCCCCTCTTGGCTATGGGTGGCATCCATAGCTGATGGCCTCAAAGATCAGTGCCTTCTGGGGCAGCTTGAGTGCAGGGTGCTGGCTTGAGATGCCCCAGTGGCCATGAGTGACAGGGAGGGGACAGCTTGGCCTGCCCCAGCCTGCTGTCCCTGCAGCTGGCAGGCGCCTTCCCAGACACCATGACCAAGTGCGCGGAGCTGCTGAGCCGTACTGTCGAGGTGGACTTCGTGGACATTAATGTCGGCTGCCCTATCGACCTTGTGTACAAGAAGGTAGCATCTGCGGGCCCCTGGGGCACAGCCTTGCACCCAGCTGCACTGGGCTTGTGCCTCGGTTTCCCCATCAGGGCCACGAGGGGCCCAAAGCCGCTGGTGACATGGCGGGGTGGGGTCTCGGATGCCTGTGTGTGACTGGGGAGGGTTGGCCTTTCCTCCCAGTGGCACCTGTGGGCACACAGGCCCTGAGGGTGCCCGAGGGGTGCACCCACGCCCCACCTGCTACTCTCTCCCAGGGTGGGGGCTGCGCCCTCATGAACCGCCCTGCCAAGTTCCAGCAGATCGTTCGCGGCATGAGTCAGGTATGCAGGACGTCCCCACCTTCCCCAGCCCTGCCTTGGCCCAACCACCCCCAGACCATACTGCCCCTGCCGCAGGTGCTGGACATGCCACTGACTGTGAAGATCCGCACAGGCGTCCAGGAGCGCGTGAACTTGGCACACCGCCTGCTGCCCGAGCTGCGGGACTGGGGCGCTGCCCTCGTAACGGTGGGTCTTGGGGTACCACGGGCATCTGGGCTGTGGGGAGCCCTGGTGTCCCTTCCTAATGGCCTCTCCCTGTTTCTTGCTCCTCATTCTCTCTCTACTCCCTGTGTCTCCATCCCCACCTCTGTCCCCTCTCAGCCTGTCCCTCTCGGTCCCTCCCTCTCCACATCTCCTTCTCTGCCTCCCTCCTTGGGTGGGACGGCGGCTCTCCCCCCCAGCTCCACGGCCGCTCCCGGGAGCAGCGCTACACGAAGCTGGCCGACTGGCAGTACATTCAGCAGTGCGTGGAGGTGGCCAGCCCCATGCCGCTCTTCGGTGGGTGCTCTCCCCTGCCACCCAGGGCCACCCATGCCACTGCCTCCCCTGCCCCACGCCTGGACTCCTGCCCTCCCAGGGTCCACGGGGAGCTTGGAATTCCTGAAGAGCTGGCAGGGTCTAGCCAGCCTACAACTCCTGAGACCCGAGTCTGTCCCCTCCCCTCAGGGAATGGGGACATCTTATCCTATGAGGATGCCAACCGTGCCAAGCAGACTGGAGTCGCCGGGATCATGATTGCCCGGTAGGTTCCCTGCAGGCTTTTGGGACAGCTGGGGCCACCCTGGAGCCCAGCCCAAGGCAGGGTGACAGCGAGGCGGCTGTGGGCTGGGACAGGACAGAGGACACCGGATGTGTCTGCTGTGGGCTCAGGGATGTAAACACCCCAGGCTTCGAGATGTAACATGGGGCTGGGCTCCAGCTGCAGCCCCTGGGTCCCCGCTGAACTCTGCCCCTATCCCTGCAGGGGTGCCCTGCTGAAGCCCTGGCTGTTCACGGAGATCAAGGAGCAGAGGCACTGGGACATCTCATCCTCCGAGCGCCTGGACATCCTGCGGGACTTCACGCACTATGGCCTGGAGCACTGGGGCTCTGATACGCAGGGCGTGGAGAAGACAAGGCGCTTCCTGCTGGAGTGGCTGTCCTTCCTGTGCAGGTGGGCCCTGGGCTTGGCCCCACCTCACCCAATCTAGGTCCCGCCCCTCCCGACTTACCGTCCTGGCTGTGCCCTGACCAGCTTTGACCCCACCCTGCCTGCCCGTGGCCCCGCCCACTGACCTTGGTCCCCGGCCCTCCCAGGCTTGATCCTTACCTAACCCAGTCTGCCCTGCCAGGCCTTGGCCCTGCCCCTGCATCTTTGGCCCCGCCCTTCAGCTCTGGCCCCACCCCCACAGGTATGTGCCTGTGGGTCTGCTGGAGCTACTCCCGCAGCACATTAATGAGCGGCCGCCCTACTACCTGGGCCGCGACTACCTGGAGACCCTCATGGCCAGCCAGCAGGCAGCTGACTGGATCCGCATCAGGTGCGGGCTGCCCAGGCCAGGCGGGGATGGGAGCCGGGCACCCTGGACTCCAGGCCTGACCAGATCCCCGCCTGCCCTCCCTCCTTCCCTCCACTCCCCACAGTGAGATGCTGCTGGGCCCCGTGCCGCCCAACTTCGCCTTCCTGCCCAAGCACAAGGCCAATGCCTACAAGTAGCTGCCATCCTGGACCGGGGCTGGTTTGGACAACAAATTGGTTTTTTGGGGGGGTGGTCTTTGGAGGCAGGGTCTCACTATGAACCCAGGCTGGCCTCGAACTCAAGGCGATCTTCCTGCCTCAACTTCCTCAATGCTGGCATCACAGCCATGTGCCACCACACCTGGCTTAATAAATTGTATTCTTTTAAAATCCAGCTGTTTCTCTTGTTGGTCAGGCAGCCCCTCCCCATCCCTTTCCTGCCCACAGCTTGGCCTTGGCTGGTTGGCCCCTGGCTCAGCAACCCCCGCCCCAGGCCGGATAGAAGTGCTGTCCACCAAGATGCTGGTGGGGTGCAGTGGGGGTGGGCATCGGGGGAGCTGCCTGGAGGTGGCAGCCTGGGGCTGTTAGTAGGGCCTGGATAGAAGAAGTGGAAGGTAGGGGGCCTGGTCCAGGGTCAGGGTGCTCTAGGGGATGCCTGGCTGTGACCTCAGGGGTTCCTCTCTACCCCTGCCCACCCCACCCCACCCCTGGAATCCTGAGGAGTGAGCTGGGCCCAGCCCGGAACCTGTTGCCCCAGTAACCAGCAGACAAAACGCTGCAGTGCTGCAGCCTCCGTCCTGGATGGCAGCCTCCCCTCCCACCTCCACTCCTGGTGCCAGGCCGGGCCCCTGCCCACCCATGCAGCACCCCGAACCCTTCTCCACACCCGTAGCTTCTCAGGAAGGCTTCAGTGTCCAGGGCCTGGAGAGCATGGAGGGCCCAGGCGGCCGTCCTGTGTTCACAGGCACCGACCCTCTGCCCGCCATGGGTATGAGCTGAGGGGACCTGGGGGCAGCTGGCAGTCAGGTCGGGGCTGCCACCGGCCGCTCAGGGCCCTGCCACCTGCCTCCTCTGTCCACAGCCTCTGCGAACCCGCTGTATCAACCCCCAAACCCAGAGAAAGACGTGTTTCCGGGTCCACCAGCAGGTACCGAAGTCCCTCAAGCTGGAATGAAGATGTGGGAGCAGGGTGGGGTGGATAGGGCCCTGATTGCCCCTGTGCATCCCTAGATGGGACCCCAGACGTGGGACTGTGGCGATACTTAGGGGACCCCTGAACAAAAGCTGTGTCCCCCATCCACAGATAACCCCCAGAGGCAGAGCCCACATCCCTCATCCCCCCAGATGAGGCCCCAGAGCAAAGCTAGGGGCTGTTGTCTCCAGAAGGAGCGGCCCTGATAAAGCCCGGGCCCCCATCCTCCAGACAGCACCCCAAAACAAGATCCGTGTGTTCCCTCTCCAAATAGACCCCCAGAGGCCTGGGCTGCTTCACAGAGGGCCCTGAGAAGACTGTAACCTGTCCCTCTCCCCTAGCCCCGCTTCCCCCCCACACCTGGGGCTGCTCTTAGGGTTCCCACCCCACTGCCTGCAGGCTTCCAGATGGCCCCCTGTGGGTGTTTCTTCGACCCCCGCGTCTTCCGCATTGAGTGGGCTGCCACCTGCTTCGGCCAGGACTTGTACAAGCTGGCGGTGGCCAGGGGCCCCACCTCGCCAGACAGCTACCTCCTGGAGCCCCAGTACTATGCCAAGGCCCCAGTACCGCCCCTGTACCCCCACTACCAGCCTGGGGGGCCCACATATCTTGTGCCCTGCTTCCCGCCCGAGGGGCCCAGCCATGAGTCCCTGGGCTTCATGAGGGATGGGGGACCCCCTGGCTTTGTGGAGTTGCCTCCACTGCTGCTCAAGGAAGGCCGGGCCCCTCTGCCACCCCCCAAAGACAGCAAGCTGTCCCCACTGCTCCTCATGCTACCTGCCGAGGCCTCGCTGCCTGCTGAGGCCCCGCTGCCTCCTGATGCCTATGGCCACTTCCAAGGCCACCGAGGCTGGGTCCCTGGGCCTGAGGTAGCCAGGTCGCCCGCTGAGCCCTTGGCCTTTCCCACCAAGGAACTGCAGGGTGGCAATGGAGCTGAGCTGGGCCTGTCCCACCCCCCGGGCCCCAGTGAGCCCAAAGCCCAGGAGGCCACCCAACTGGGGACAGGCAAGGCCCAGGTGCACGAGGTGGCCCGGACCTTGGCACTGCCAGACAAGGTGCTTCTGGAAGACGCCATGAAGCTCTTCAATTGTCTGCCCAGCCGTGCCAAACCCGAAGCCACAGAGTGCAGGGTCCCCGGGCCAGCCCTCCCCGACAGTGGCAGCGGCCGGGACAACTCGCCCAGTGACATCCGCTCACTGCACCTCCCCGAGGAGCTGCTGTCGTTTGACTACAGTGTCCCTGAGATCCTGGACATGGTGTCCAACGTGGACTATCTGTTCAACAACTTCAAGGTGCTGGATGAGGGGCCACCGCCCTGCCCCAGGACCCCCGGAGCTGACCCCGCTGTCCCTGTCCCTCAGGCCAGCATACGGAGAAAGAAGCAGGGCACCACCTCCACCAGGAAGGGCAAGGCGGGGGCCAAGGGCAAGCAGGCTGCTGCAGGGGCCCGGCAGGACCTGGGCGCTGCCCCCCATTAAAGTGGATTTGGTTTCTCAGCTTCGCATCTCTGGGGTGGCCTCAGGTTCTGCTGGCCATGGCTGGGTGTGGACACCTGTTCCCCTGCTGCACTGTCCTGAGAATGAGCGTGGCTGTGTCCCACCGACCACAGTGAGGCTGGGCAATACCCACGCTTCTGGAGTCAAGCAGGGAACCCTGAGTCGCAGGAGATGGTGAACAAGGCCCTGGGCTTGGAAGATGACAGCCATCTGGCGGAAGTGGGGGTGGCCCCGGAAGTGGCCCAAAGCTACCGCCAAACCCTGTGTTATGAGGTTTTTGGTTTTGGGTTTTTTTGAAATAGGGTCTCATTATGTAGCTTCAAACTAGTGGCAACCCTCCTGCCTTATCCTCCCGAGTGTTGGGATGGTAGGTTTGCACCACCATGCAAGAAGGCAGCCTGGCTAGATTGCTTTAAGATTAAGGGATGCCTGGAGGTGTAGCTCAGTGGTGAGTGCTTTACCAGCACGCAGGAGGACCTAGGTTCCATCCCCAGTACCAAAAACATAAAAAAAGTGAGCTGGGCATGGTGGCGCACACTCAGCATTCTGGAGGCTGAGGCAGGAGGATCACACAGTTTGAGCCCAGCCCGGGCAGTTTAGTGACTTAGCGAGACCCTGTCTCAAAATTTAAAAAGTGGGAATGGAGCTTGGTATGAAGGCCCTGGGTTCAAACTCCAGGGCTGAAAAAAAAAAAAAAAAAAAAGGATGGGCCAGGGATTTAGCTCAGTGTTTCCGCTGCCACCTGCCTCGCAAGCGCAAGAACCTGAGTTTGATCCCCGGTACCAAAAAAAAAAAAGGCGCGTGGTGGTGGGCGCAGGGGGGTTGGGTTGTTCATTGCTGTCTGTAGCAAGCAGCTGGTTCCCATTCGCACAAGTGTGGCCCAAGGTACCACAGTGACACAGAATACGGGCAGAAGATTGCTAGCACACACACATGCTTCTTGCTTTGTTACCAAATATTTTATTTTAAGACAGCAGCCTGGAGCAAGACCCCTGTGGGCGGCATCAAGGTGGCTTTTGGGGCTCCGGTCAGTGCTGCCGGCCACGGCAACAGTGGCAGAGCCCGTGGCATCTCCGGCGCAGCTCCCTGTAGGCCTCCTTGATCTTGAGGCCGCCGTGGGCACACAGCAGCTTGGGGAGGATGTGGGCCAGCCACATGGCCAGCAGCATGCTGGCCACCAGCAGGACAATGGTGACTCCGGGCGCAAAGAGGGACAGTGGGTAGGCGCCGTACACATAGATGCTGAAGGTGGTCTCCAGGCGGCAGTAGCTGCAGACACAGGCAGGCAGAGGCCTTGGTCCTGGCCACTGTGAGCCCAGGGGTAGCAGAGCCTGGGGGCAGCGACAGGGCTCACCCACCACGGCCCATTATGTCCACGGCACCCCTGATGGAATCTGAGCCTGCCACCTGCTCTGTGTGCTATTTGCATTTGTTGTTTTTGGTTTCCGTTTTCCGTTTTACTATGTAGCCCAGGCTGGCCTCAAACTCCCAGGGATCCTCCTGCCTCAGCCTCCCGAGCGCTGCCATTACAGGCGTGCATCACCATGCACTCCCAGCTCAAAACCTATTTTTGAGGCTTGGATGGGAGGATTTACAGATGGAGAACCCTTGGGTAGGCAGGCGGGCGAGCATCCACAGATATCACTCACAGGGCCCTGCTCACCTGTAGTACGGATCCAAGACGGAAAGGTGGAAAACGTAGATTCCATTCCATTGTTTGAAAATGACCCTGTTGTCTGTCCGGCCCCCTAGGATCTGATACTGGACGTCTGGCCACCTCAGGGGGGTTTGGGAACTGGGACTGTGGCAGCTCACGTAGCTCTGGGAGTTGACAGGGGGAGTGGTGCCACAGACCCTCTCCCAGTGCACCCCTCAGCCAGCACCAGGGGTGGAGCCCAGGGCCAAGGGCACCAGTGCAGTGCAAAGCCTCTGCCGGGGCAGACTGCACAGCTGCCCCTCCTCCCCAGCCTGCTCCTCGGCCTCCGGCCCCAGAGTCTGAGTCTTATTTTCCTGTGGGTATTTTTATTATTATTATTATTATTATTATTTGAGACAGGGTCTCACTATATAGCCCAGACTGGCCTCAAACTTGCAGCGATCCTCCTGCCTCTGCCTCCTGAGTGCTGGGATTCCAGACGAAAGCCACCACACCTGGCCAGAGGCTGAGCCTTAATCACTGCTCGTCACATTCAGCCTGTGTGTGTCAGTATGTTATGCATTGGACTGTGTTCCCCCGCCCCCGCAAAAAAAAAAAAAATGTTGAAGTCTTAATCCCCCCAGGACCTGTCAATATGAAGGTCATATTCCTCCAGAAGTAAAGTTTGTAAAGAGGTGCTTGGGGTAGAATGAGATGACCGGGTGTCCACTGAGCCAATAGGACTGGTGTCCCTATGAAAAGGTTGGAATTGGAGCGGGGTGTGGTGCCGCATACCTATCATCCCAACACTCTGGGAGGCTGAGGCAGGAAGATCGCCAGTTACAGTCCAGCCTGGGCAAGATAGCAACTTTAGTGAGGCCTTGTCCCAAGAGGAAAGCTTTAGAGCTGGGTGTGTAGCTCAGTGTGAAGGCCCTGGTATAATCCCCAATATGAAGAAGAAAAGGAAGAAAGAAAGAGAAGAAGGAAGAAGGGAGGGAAGAAGGGACAAAGAAAGAAAGGAAAAGAAAATGGAAAAAGAGGACCGGGAATTTAGCTCAGTGGTGCCGCCTGCCTTGCAAGCGCAAGGAAGGTCCTGAGTTCGATTCCCGAAACAAAAAAAAAAACAGGAAAGAAAATAGAAAAAGAAAGCACAGGCGCCTGCAAGGGGCCTTGCGGCGTGCGTGGGGAGCGCGCGCCATCTGCTGGTGGCGCTGCCACGTTGCGTTGTGTTCCTGCCTTTGGCCTTGACCCACTGCTCCGTAGCCACTGCAAAAAGCTATGGGCAGGAAGAAGACACCCGTGGGGATCCACGCAAGTTCTTCAGCGTGGTGACACCTCACCCTTATTTGTCGACCATCTACGAACCAACTCGGGTTACAGAAAAGCTCTTGCCACAGACCAGATTCTGAAGGCCTTTTTTCCCCCGCCAGCACTGGGAATGGAACCCAGGGCTTTCGCACTGCGCTACAGTTGCAGCCCTTTTTTCCTTTCATTTTGAGACAGGGTCTTGCTAAGTCACTAAATTGCCCAGGCTGGGCTTTAGCTTTGCGACCCTCCTGCCTCAGCCTCCTGAGTGCTGGGATGACAAGCGTGAGTCACCCAGCTCCAGCCGTGAATCGAATCAGCCCCCCGCGGTGGGTGTTCGGAGGCTGCAGACCCCAACCCCTTGTGCCTGTACTGTATTCCTGTTCCCGTGAGACTGCCGCGGGTCCTGTCCTGTCACTTTCCCAAGCAAGGCGCCTGCCCCCGGGTGCTAGCGAGCTCCTCGCCCACCCCCGGGCACCAGGGGGCGGTACCTCTCTGCTCCAGGGGGCGCGTCCGGACCCGAGCGCGGACTGCAGCACCGAGCTCCAGTTCTGCGGCTGCGAGCGGCAGCCGGCGTCCTTCGCGGTGAGCGCGTAGGAGAAGGTGCGGAGCCCGTGCACCTCGCGCAGCACGAACTCGGCCTCCACCAGCTCCGCGAACTCGTTCCCGTGCCACCTGCGGGAGGAGACAGAGCGGGCTGAAGGGAGACGGGGCTTCGCAACTTGCTGAGCCTTGTGTGGTGGCGCACGTCTTCTGTCATCCCAGCACTCCGGGAGGCTCAGGCAGGAGGGTTGCAAGTGGAAGCCCAGCCTGGGCAACTTAGTGACTGAGACTCTGCCTCAAAATAAAAAATAAAGAGGGCTGGGGATGGAGCTTAATGCGAAGGCCCTGGGTTCAAACCCCAGTAGCAGAAAAAATAAAAAGTTCAACGGGAAGAAACGACTGTCAAACCAGGGAACCTAATAATGGCACCAATAAGCAGAGGCCAACAAACATAGAGCTTTAGATACAAGTCGTCTATACATCGTGTCTGCCTGTACCATGCAGACACATGCACAGACAGGAATGTGCAGAGACGTGTATGTGAGCAAACCAAGAGGCAAACACAGGTGTATGGATATAGATGTATACGTATATAAAATTTTAGATTTATTTGTTTTAAGACAGGGTCTCACTATGTAGCCCAGGCTGGCCTTGAATTCGCAGAGATCCTCCTGCCTCAGCCTCCCGAGTGCCGGGATCGCAGGTGTGCGCACCCATGCCTGGCCTCTGACACACGTTCCATCTCTGGATCAGGGTTTGGCCCAGCACACTGGCTTCAGGGGCCTGTGCGCATGTGTCGTGTGCGCATGCCTCGTGTGCTCGTGCGCATGCATGTTCTTGCACACGTGCGTGACGAGTGTGGGGCGTGAGGTCCTGCTCCCAAGCAAGCAGCGTCTCGCCCCAGCAGCT
Source organism: Heterocephalus glaber (assembly GCF_000247695.1). The sequence continues at coordinate 4,444,148 of NW_004624828.1, forward strand.
CCCAGATGCTTAGGGAAGCAGGAGGAGGGGCTCTCAAAAGGCCCTGCGCCGAGGGCCCTCGTTGGCTCTGATTCTCCAGGCTCCTGCCCTGTGCTACTCAGCCGCACCCCTGCAGCGCTCCAGGAAGGAAAGCTGGGAAGGGCGCCTGCAGGCTCTGAACGGAGCAGTGAGTTTCCCCGGGAGACCCTCAAATACACGCCCCCCCCCCGCCAAGTTATTGACTGGCTTTCTCGTCTTAGGCTGTGGACTCCAAAGGGGCCCTGGTTCCCTCAACACCTTCAGTGTCCGGTATACTGTGTGGCTTATAGTGGGTGCCTCGTAAATGTTTGTTGAATGAATATTTGAACAGCAGCCCAGCTTCTTGTGTGCTACTACATGGTGACAGCTGCACAGGCAACTCAGCTTCTTGGAGCCTTCTTGTCTGGATCTGTCTTCGCTCTCAAGTCCCCCATGATCTCCTCCTACTCATCCTTCCCAACCCATCAACCACCCACATGGAAGCAGACATCACCCCCAGGGAAGGAGGTGGAAGAGAATAGAATGGAGGGAGGCAACGCATGTGATGAAGCTCCTAGCTGGCTGTGGGTGGAGACAGCCTTTAAAATGGGGCAACGGAAGGGCCGGGGATTTAGCTCAGTCGTTCCGGCGCCTACCTCACAAGTGCAAGGTCCTGAGTTCGATCCCCGGTACCCCCTCAAAAAAAAAATCCTTACCTTGGGCCAGGGATTTAGCTCAGTGGTTCTGGCACCTGTCGTGCAAGCACAAGGTCCTGAGTTCAATCCCCAGTACCAAAAAAAAAAAAAAAAAAAATGGGGCAACCGAGCCAGATGTGGTGGCGCACTCCCATCATCCCAGCACTAATCCCAGCCCTGGGGAGGCCGAGGCAGGAAGATCCTAGTGAGTTAGAGGCCAGCCTGGGCTCCACAGTGAGTTCAAGGCCAGCCTGAATTACAGAGTGAGACCCTCTTGAGAATGCATGAATAGATAAAGTAAGTGAGGTAATGGTCGTTACATGGGGTTATTAAGTTGGGCCCTGTTCGGAGCCACACTCTGACTGTGGACTTGGGCTGAGTGGGGAAGGGCCAGGCCGAAGGGAGGCCTGGGGACCAGGGTGGGGGCGCCGGGTCTTACAGCTCGATCACTGGCTTCCAGGGGGTCTCGTAGTAGACAAGGCCGGGGCAGCCGAAGTCCTTGAATGGGTAGGACACCAGCAGGTCTCCTTTGGCCGACTCCCTGCCAGGGCCGAGGTCATAGGATCCCCTGGGGAGAGTGGAGAGGAGCGGGGGGGGGGGCGGTGAGGCCCTGGCCCAGGTCCTTCCTGCGCACTGGGGGTGGCGCAGGGCAAGGTTGGCTGTCACAGCCCAGTGGCCCAGGCAGCGGATCCCAGAACCTGCCATGTTGACGTTTCTATAAAAGTGGAGTTTTCTTCCTTTTTGCCTTTTGTTTTGAGAAAAGCTGTCACTATGTAGCCCAGGCTGGCCTCAAACTCACAGTGATCCTCCTGCCTCAGCCTCCCAGGTGTTGGCATTACAGGTGTGTGTCACCATGCTTGGCTCATCTTTTCTTTCCCTTCCTTCTTTTCTTCTTTTCCTTTTTTTTTTTTTCTTCAGTGCTGGGGATGGCACCCAGGGCCCTCCCATGACAGGCTAGTGCTCCCGCTGAGCTGCACCCTAACCCATTTGCTACCTGAATGAGATGAACCCTCCCGGGCCAGGATGCTGAGTGGAGTCTGTGGCCTCCAGAATGTGGGAGACCTCGCCCCATCAGGTGAAGCTGGAACAGAAGCAGGATTGACCGGGCCCCAGGCCACCCCTGCTGAGCAGGAAGGGATTCTGCAGCCTGCGGCCAGGACTCAAATCACAGCTGTGCCCTGAGGGCCGGTGCCATCTGCCCCGTGGACTGTGATATTCCAGACCTCAGCAGTGGGTTAAACAGAGTCCTTGAAAGCAATCTCTCTCTCCCTCTCTCTCTCTCTCTCTCTCTCTCTCTCCCTCCTCCCGCATGTCTACGCCTACAGGATCCTTCAGTAGAGCATTCGCCTAGCATACATGAGGTCCTGAGTTCAGTCCCCAGTGCCACACACAGAAAGAAAATTGTGTAAGAAAGGCCTGAGGGACCTCATCTGCCCCTTGCATCATGTGCGGACACGGCCAGAAAGCACCATGTAGGAAGCAGAGGGCCCTGGGTGGGTGGTGCATGGCTGCCATCCCAGCCACTTGGGAGCCTGAGGCAGGAGCATCATGAGTTCAGGCCCAGCCTGGACAGCACCAAGGGACCCTGTCTCAGAGTAAAATAGTAAGAGGTGGGGATGGTGTCCAGCAGAGGACGCCCACGGGTGCAGCTCTCTCCGGTGCGCAGGCAATGAGGCTGGGGACCTGGCAGGCTGAGGAGGTGTGGGAAGGGAACCCCCAAGTCCCCCGGGGCCTCCAGGACCCTCATCCCACCCTGTGCAGTGCAGTCAGGTGGCAGGACTGAGGGTGGGTCGCCCGCTTACTTCTTGATGACGTAGGTGTAGTTGTCCTGCAGCACTCGAGGGTCGAGGACACCCGCAGAGCAGGCAGAGATCTTGCTGCAAGTGAGAGAAGATGGTGAGAAGCACCCTCACCCGGGAGGACGGGGTGGAAGACAGCCCTCCCCAGGGACAGAGCAAGACAGAGCGGCTGGACCCAGCCCTGGCTCGGGAGGGGTGGGTGGGCAATAGTGCTTGCTCTTGGGGCACCTTGCTAATATTCCTATTTTTAAAAATTATTATTATTGTGATTAAGCTGGGTGTGATGGCGCATGCCTGTCATCCCAGCACCCTGAGAGGCTGAGGCAGGGGGATCACAACTTTAAGCCCAGCCTGTGGAATTTAGCGAGACCCTGTCTCAAAAAAAACACACAAAGGGGCTGCGGATAGAGCTCAGTGTGAAGGCCCTGGGTTCCACCCCCAGCACTGCAATCAATCTGTCAACCTATCAGTCCATCAAATAAAGATTTAAGTTGTGTGCGGGGGCGGGGGGGTGTTGCTCAGTGGTGAGTGTGGCCATAAGTTCCATCCCCCATGGCCCCCACAGATGCAAACTGTCTGAAACTACATGTCATAGGAAATCTGCCGTCATGTTTTTTCAGGAATGGTTCTACTATTCACCATCTTAACTATTTTCAGTGCCTAGCTCGGCAGCATCAAATGCAGCCCGTGGCTGTGCCGTCCCCGCCGCCCACCTCCAGGACTTTCCATCTCCCCAGCTGAGCTCTGTCCCAGGAAACGATGACTCCCGTCCCCTCCCCAGCCCGGCACCGTCCTCCTTCCTGTCCCTGTGGATCTGACCATGCTGGGCCTCCTGGGGGTGGGGCCTGCACTGTGTGTGTCCTCCTGTGTCTGGCTCAGCTCCCTGAGCAGCGCGGCCTCAAGATCCATCCCTGCTGGAGCAGTGTCAGGATTCCCTTCCTTTTCATGACTGAGTAATACTCCATCGTGTGGATGGACCACAGTGTGTGCATCCATTGCTCCCTTGATGGTCCCCTGGGTGTTTCTGCCTCTTGGCTTGGGAGGATTGTGCTGCTGTGGACATTGCTTTCCATGCTTTTGGGTGCGGACCTAGAAACAGTGTTGCTATGTTGTGTGGTCATTCCTTCTTTTTCTTTCCTTTCTGTTTTGGTTTTGAGAACCTGCAAGTCTGTTTCCCACAGTAACAGCGGCACCGTTTTACATTTACACCAATAGTGCACATGGGGTCTAATTCCTCCGCATCCTTCCCAACTCATTATTTTCCATACTTTATTTATTTATTTATTTTTGAGACAGGGTCTGGGTAGGTAGCCCAGGCTGCCCTCGAACACATGGTGATCCACCTGCCCCTGCCTCCTGAGGACTACAAGTGTGTGCCATCATGCCTGGCTCTCCTTTTTTTTTACTAGTAGCATCCTACTGAGTGTGAGGCATTGTCTCCCTGCGATTTGGTTCTGCATTCCTTTGTGCTTAGCATCATTCCTTGTGCTCACTGGCCATATGTAACCCTTCTTTGGGGAACTGTCTCTTCATGTGTTTTTGGTTCAGCCCTTTTTTATTTTATTTTTCCAGTGCTGTGGATGAAACCATGACCTCACACATGCTATGCTCCCTGCCACCCTCAGACTTAGGATTTTGCTTTTTTTTTGCTTTTTTGAGAAAAGGTCTTGCTATGGAGCCCAGGCTGGCTTTGAACTCACAGTGACCCTCCTGCCTCAGCCTTTGAAATGGCTCAGGTCACAAATGTGCACACCACCATGCCCAGCCTAGTGCCCAGGGCACTAGGGATTGAATCCAGGGTTTTTGCATTGAGCTGTTAACTCCAGCCCTTGTTAAGTTGCCTAGGCTGGGCTTGCACGATCCTCTTGACTCTGAGCCTTGAGTAGCTGGGGTCATAGGCACAAGCCATTATACCTGGTCTCTCTTTTTTTTTTTTTTTTTGTATTGGGGATCAAACTCAGGACCTTGCGCTTGTGAGGCAGGTGGTGGCACCACTGAGCTAAATCCCAGGCCCCCAGTCTCCTTTTTAAAAAAACATTTTTATTTTAGCATAGCTCCCAGTGCAGAGGAGGTGAGCCACGTGAGCCCCAGCAGCACACACACCCACACATGCCCTGGTTGAAATGAGAAGACACATAAACAAGCCTCAAAACTAGACTTGCAGATCACCTACAGCAACCCCCAAAGGAAAACGAGATGGAACACTCTGATACTCA
>NW_004624828.1:4455656-4469923 GCF_000247695.1 Heterocephalus glaber
TCTTCCTCTTCCTCTTCCTCTTCCTCTTCCTCTTCTTCTTCTTCTTCTGCTTCTTCTGCTTCTTCTGCTTCTTCCTCCCCCTCCTCCCCTTCCCCTTCCCTTCCTCTTCCCCTTCCCCTCCTTTTTTTTTGCGGCAGTCCTCCTGCTTCAGCCTCCCAAGTACTGGGATGACAGGTGCATGCCACCATGCCTGGTATACTCTTCTCTCTTCCACTCCACTTCCCAGGAGAGGATTCTGGAAAGTGCAAGGCCATGGCACCAAGCAGAGGGCTTCCACTCCCTCACAGTGCTGCTCTAGGGTCCCCAGCGAGGGAGAACTTTGTCTCCCCTCTTCTGTGGGTAAAGTCCGTGACAAGGGCCAGACCAAAGCAGCTGTGATGGCTGATGCCCACTTGCTGAGGCCCCTGTCCCGAGGGGACTGTGACCGTGAACCCTGGCTCCTAGGCTGTGACTGAGCCCGCAGCATCACCTGTGTGGTGTGGGGCCCCCCTGCCATGCCTGCCCCAGAGTCCCATTTGCCCACACCCCCTTGGGGCCCTCCCTGATTCGACTCAGACCGATTGCCAGGGTTTCCACAGCCATTCCAGCTCTCACACCCTCCCCCCAGGGTGGGCCTGATGTGCTGTGTCCCCTCCAATTCCTTAGCACTTAGCCAAGCTCCTGTGGGTGAGGGAGGAGGCAGGAGGTCCGGCTCTGGGAAGAACCGCAGGCAGCCATGGCACTGGCCGAGCTGCTGCTGCTGCGGAGCTGAGGACGCGGCTCACCAGTTTGTACAGGACATTCCCTTCGTAGGTGTTGTCAGACTCATAGATGCTGGTCTTCAGCCCCAGGGAGTAGGGGTTGCTCACCATCACCTGGGGGAGCATGGGGAGACACCCATGTCACAGAGCCACCAGCCTGAGTCAGGACAAACACTCAAGGACGACACCCTGTGGACGGAAAACAGCTCGCTCCAAATGCAGCAGACCCCAGCCCGATTCCAAATGACCTCGCCTTACCCGCCAGGCCAGGCGTCCCAAGAAGACCTGGCCTGCAGGTGGTTGAGGGGTGTGAGGCCCAGGCCAGTCCTTCCTTCAGGAGGAGACGGTGTGCAGGGACACCTAGGGAAGAGCCAGAGGCAGCCTAGCCTGTTCCTTGCAGTGGGAGGGGTTAAAGATGTGGCGACTCAAGACACTGCATTGGCACACGGCTCATTTCAAGCTGCAGTTACCTGAGGAATCGGAATTTGAAAAAGAGCCATTTGGGCTGTCTTTTTGTACATCCAACAAAGCTATAAAGATGCATCTGGGCCGGGTGTGGTGGCACATGCCTGTCATCCCACCACTTGGGAGGCTGAGGCAGGAGGATCACTGTGAGTTCAAAGATAGCCTGGGCGAGCTTGAACTACATAGTGAGAACCTGTCTCAAACAAAACAAAACAGATTATTGGGATTGAACATGTGAGTCAGTGGTAGAACACTTGTCTAGAATACACGAGGTCCTCAGTTGACATCCAGCACAACAAAAATTTAAAAGATTTTTTTTCCACTACTAGGAATCGAACTCAGGACCTTGCACTTTCAAGGCAGGCATGGTGCCACTGAGCTAAATCCCCAGCCCTAAAAAGATTTTTTTCTGAAGCAGGTACAGTAGAGCACACACCCGTTATCACAGCTAATCAGGAGGCTGAGGCAGGAGGATCCTTTGAACCTGGGATTTTCAGGTCCACCTGGGCAACATACCAAGGTCCTACACTTTCCTTCCTTCCTTCCTTTTTTTCTTTTTTGGATTTTTGAGACAGGGTCTGGCTATTTAGGTCAGAGTGGCCTGGAACTCACTATGCAGTCCATGCTGGCCTCAAACTTTCAGTGATCTTCCTGCCTCAGCCTCAGTTTCAACCTCCCAAGTGCTGAGATTATAGGCATGTGCCACCATGCCAGCTCTGTCCGACCTCTTTCTAAAAAAAAAAAAAAAAAGCAAATTGCCACAGTGGATTCCTGTAACCCCAGCTACTCAGTAGGCTGAGCTAGGAGGACTGCAAGTTTAAGGCCAACTTTGGAAGACACTGTCTCAAAAAATAAAAATGGCTGGGGCTGTAGCTGTGGTAGAACACTTGCCTAGCATGCACAAGGCCCTGGATTCCACTGAAAGAAAATAATAAGGATGGAGAAGGAGGCCAGGCAGCTAAATGGATGGACAGCCACAGGGCTTAGCTGCAGAGAGAACTAGAAATGGTTTCTGCAGAGCAGCGAGAGTGAGCAGCTCGCCACAGATGGTGCCAGGGAGTCCAGAGCCTGGGGATGGGCTGAGACTGCCGGCCACCAGAGGCACCGAAGACTCACTTGCCTGGGGAATTAGGGATGCGTCTGGCCGGGGGATCAGGACAGCTGTCACTTCCAGCTGGCTGTTCATATCCATGGTGTACATTTTCCCTTCGAAGTTTCCATACATCAGTTCTATCTAGTTATGAAGACCAAACAGATCAATGAGAAATGAAGGAAATGCTCCCAAAAGGAAAGGACAAAGAGAAAGGCAGAAGAATTGAACAGGCATTTCTCAAAAGAAACAGCTACAAATGGCCAATAAGTGTAAGAAGCATACAGGAAATGATGTGAGAGTCCAAGGATGGAGACTTCCGGTCTTCCAGGGGCAACTTCCTGGACTTCCGCTCTTGCTCCTGTCGCCAGGCTGGACTGGGATCCCCCAGAAGCCTGTCCAGAGCCACCCCTCCCTGTCCTCTACAGTCACCAATTCCTTGTGTTTCTTTTTTCTTCTTTGTTTTTTTTTTTTTTTTGGAGGGGGGGTAGTGGGGATAGAAGCCAGGAGTGCCCTACCACTGAGCTATTTCCTCAGCTCATTTTATTTTTTTTATTTCAAGACAGGGTCTTGGTAAGTCATGAAGTTACCCAGGCTGGGTTCCAACTTGCGATTCTCCTGCCTCAGCCTCCCGAGGGCTGATAATAGAGCTGTGCACCACGGTACCCAGCACTGATCTGAACCCCCTCTCTGGCCTCAACCTCCCTCATTTTACAGCATTCTATAAACAAAATCATGAGCGGGGGTAGGGGGCCTCTGCACCTGGACCCTGGTGTGACCTGGGTCAGGAAGGTGCCTGATATCTTTGATACTAGCTTGAGATCAACTGGGTACATCCTGGCTTGCACGAAGTCGCTTTTGCCCTGACAGCTGCATAAAGCGCCTTGCCTTGATCCAAATCACAGGGACCCACTGGTCTTGCCATTGTCACTTCTATTAAGTTCAATAAATTGCTATGTGTGCAGCCAGGTGTGGTGGTGCACGCCTGTCATCCCAGCATCATGAGGCTGAGGCAGGATGATCACCTAGAGTTCAAGGCCAGCCTGGACTACATAGTGAGACCCTGTCTCCAAAAAAAAAAAAAAGGCTAGAGATACAGCTCAGTGATGAGTGCTTGCCTCTCATGTACAGGGCCCTGGGTTCCATCCCCAGATCTGAAAAAAAAAAAAAAAGACACTGGATATTGATCCACATATTCCAATCACATACTTTGCACTTTTCAACATGGAGGTCAGGATCCATGAGAGTTGCCTGAATGTTCACCACACACTTCTGGAAGTCGTACACAGGGGATGCAGCATCAGGAAGTGGGGTCAGGATCTGAAGCTTCCCTGGGTTCAGGAACATCAGGGCTGCCCCCTGGGACCACACTTGTTGGTCTGGAAACTGAGAGGAAGAGGAGTTCTGAGCCTAAATCATTCCAATTCTCTTTTGCTTTGTTTGTTTTTGTTTGAGACAGGGTCTTGGTCTGTAGTCCAGACTGGCCTTGAACTCACTGTGTAGCCCAGGCTGGCCTCAGTCTCGCAGCAATCCTCCTGCCTCAGCCTCCTGAGTGCTGGATGACAGGTGTGTGCCACCACACGAATTTTACAATTCTCTTTTGAAGATTTGAATTGTAGCCTATGATTCAGAGTTAAAGAAGATAGACAACCTCCCCAAGGAGTGAATGTGAGTTAGCAACTCTGTGGTTTCATTTATCCCTTGGAAATGCAATGAATAAGGGATACTCAGAGTTTCTTCATCAGGGAGATGATTTAAGTTTGACTGTTTATTAATTTAGTAGAGCTGGGGCTGGAACCCAGGGCTCTTGCATGCTAGGCAGGCGCTCACCACTGAGCCGCACCCCAGCCCTTGATTGTCTTACTCAGAGTGTGTGGACCTCTTTGGAGAGTCACAGAAAGGCTAAGAAATCTATCCCTGGAAAACAGTGGCCACTGCCATGTCACAGTGGTTCTCTTCTAGCCAGACATAGTGGAGGATGCCTATCTTCCTAGGGAGGCTGAGGCAGGAGGATTGCTTAGACTTCAAGGCCAGCCTGGGTTACATAGCAAGACCCCATCTCAAAAAACAAAATAAAACAAAACAAAAACATGTGGTACTCATGTTTGTGCCTCAGATTCAGTTAGGTTATTTTGTTCTGCTGTCAGTAACTTCAGGAAGTAAGGTGCTTCTCAAGGGGGTAGGAATCACATGTAAGTCGTGCTGAATAAACCTAGGGGATTCATGTTGCTCAGCCACTAATGACTTTCATGGCCTTGGCAAACAAACAAATGCAAGCTTCAAAAGATAAAAATAGAGGACATTAGCCAGGCACGGGGGTGGGGGTGGGGGGTGGATTACACATCCATAATTCCAGTATTCTGGGAGGCTGAGGTAGGAGGATCAAAAGTTCTAGCCCAGCCTGGGCAATTTAGCATCTCAGCAAGGCTCTGTCTCAAAATAAAAAATAAAAAAGGACTGGGAATATAAATCAGTGTGAAGGCCTTGAATTCAATCCCCATTACAGGTGAAAACAATAAGAAAAGGATGTTAATATCTCTCCAGGGTTCAGTGAAGATGGAAATAAAATTGAGCATAATGAATGATAACCCCAGCACCACCACCTGTGATCTCTATGGCCCTGGACAAATGACTTAGTTTCTCTATGCCTCAGTTTTCCCATCTGACAAATGGGCACAGTGTGAGAGTCTACTTAAAACAGTAGTTGAGGACATTACCTTAAGTGAAATACGTCAGGCACAGAAAGACAAATAAAGCATGTTCACAGTTATATGTGGAAGCTAAAGTTGATCCCCAAGAAGCAGAGAGGAGAAGGAGTAGTGAGCAGAGACTGGGAGGGGCACAGGAGATGGAAGATGGAGAGGGTCAGTGGTGAACAGGTACAGGGTGCAGCTGGACAGAGGACAAATAACTTCTTTTTCTTTTGAGACACCGGGGATTGAACCCAAGGCCTGTGGACTGAGCTACATTGCTAGTCCTTTTTTATTTTGCTGAGTCACTAAGTTGCCTAGGCTGGGCTTGAATTTGTGATTGTCCTGCCTCAGCTTCCCAGAGGGCTGGGATGACGGGTGTGTGTCACCATGCCCAGGAGGAGGAATGACTTCTAATGTCCAATATTTGCTTAGTAAGTATGAGGTCAAGAATGAGGTCCTGGTTCAATCTTTAGCACCCCAAAAATTAATCAATAAACAAGAATATTTTTTAAACATACACAAGAGGGCCAGGGATTTAGCTCAGTGGTGCCGCTGCCTGTCTCGCAAGTGCAAGGACCTGAGTTTGATCCTCGGTACCAAAAATAAAAACAATCCCCCCACCAAAAAAATACACAAGAGACACCAAGCATGTTGCTGCACATCTGTAATACCAGGATTTGGGAGACTGAGGCAGGAGAATCACTGAGAGTTCAAGGCCAGCATATACTATAAAGTGAGACTTTGTCTCCAAAAAAAAAAAAAAAAAAGAAAGAAGAAAGAAACATACGCTAGAGAAATATTACACAGCTGTAAAAAGTAACCAGCAAACTTTGTTCAATGACAGGGAGTGACTGCAAGATATATATATATACATATATATACACATTTTTTTATTTGGTACCAGAGATCGAACACGGGTCCTTGTGCTTGCCCAGCAGGCAGAGAAACCACTGAACTAAATCCCCGGCACTGCAAGATACATATATATTTCTTTTGGTACCAGGGATCGAACTCAGGTCCTTGAGCTTGTGAAGCAGGCGGTGGAACCACTGAGCTAAATCCCTGGCCCTCTGCAAGATATATTTTAAGTAGGGCTGGGAGTGTAGCTCAGTGGTGAGTGTTTGCCTAGCATGCATGGGGCCCTGGGTTCCATCCATGTACTTGGGGACTTAGACCCATACTTGCTGCTTCTCACATGCTCAAAAGTTTGAGCTGCCATTATCTTTATTATTATTTTAATAACTAAAGTGATGTCTAGCCTTCAGACAATAGGATAAGGTTTCAAAACCGTCTGTTTTTTCTTACTGATTGGGCAATAAGCACACTTTGACTTTCACCTACTTTGATTATGGAACTAGAACCAGACAGGACTCCCAGACTTCCGTAATACAAATGATCCTCTCGGGTCAACACCGCCAGGCCATTCTCATCTAGGGAAGACAAACAAAAGCGGAAATGGTCATTTTCATAGACCAAAATAAATCATTCTTAAAGGTTTCACACTAATGTTAGGGTGAAGGAGCAGAGGGGCTCACTGTCCAGGGGCTGTCTCTGTATTTTGAGTTTCTGCATCATGAATTGCAACCTAACTTGGCATATAAACAAACCACAACCTAATTAAAGAGTCTATATTTTTGTAATAGATAGCCAAGCCTCAGCCAATCACAAGGGGTAAAGCTTCAACCAATCACAAGCAGCTGAACTTCAACCAATCAGAAGCAGCCAACTGATCAGATTCTGTCCAAATTAGACAACTCCTAGGTATGTATAACCAATCAGCTTTTTCTGTGTTACTTCCCCAGTGAGGCTGTAAATGTACACTGTTTAGAACCAGGGAAGGTTGGTGTAGCTGCTGAGTGACTGCCCATGTAGCTGGGCAGAACAGCTACTCTCCCACAAGCCGCAATGGTGCCATAGCAAAAATAGGATTGGGAATTCTTTTGAGTAAGTCCCTAGAAGAGGAATTAATGGATTCTATGAGAGTTTAATGTTTAATTTTTTTTCTTTTTTTGAGACAGGGTCTCGCGATGCAGTTCAGGCTGGCCTTGAACTCATGGTGATCCTCCTGCCTCCGGTTCTCAAGTGCTGGGATTACGGGCATGCACCACCACACCTGGCCATGTTTAATTATTATTATTATTATTATTTTTTGGTATCGGGGATCAAACTTAGGACCTTGCGCTTTCGAGGCAGGCGCAGTGCCACTGAGCTAAATCCCCATCCCCATGTTAAATTTTTTGAGGAAATGCTAGATTGTTTTCCATAGTGGCTGAACAATTTTATTTTCACACCAGCAATACACAGAGTTCCAACTTCTCCACATGCTGGGAATCAGTTAGGATTTTCTTTTTGGATTATAGCCATTCTAATGGGTGCCAGGTGTTATCACATGGGTTTTTGGTTTTTTCCTGCCATGCTAAGGATGAAACTCAGGGTCTCACACATGATAGGCAAGTGCTCTGCCATAGAGCTCCATCCCCAGATCCTTGTAATTTTTAAGTTTTAAGGCAGGGTCTTGCTAAGTAGCCAGGCTGGCCTCAGACTTGCAATCCACCTACTTCAGCCTCCTAGGTAGTCAGGATGACTGGTGTGTGCCACCATGCCCAGCTCTTAGTAGGTGGTTTTTGTTTTTTGTTTTCTTTTTGTGGTACCAGAGATCAAACTCACGATCTTGCATTTGCAAAGCAGGCACTGAGCTAAATCCTTGGCACATCTTATTAGGTTTTGATTTGAATATCCTGACTCCTGTGTTCACTGTGGCATTTACAAAACCCGAGATATGGAAATAACCTAAATATCTATTGACGAATAGATGAGCAAAATGTGTCCACCCAGACAAGGGAATACTACTCTTTCCTCAAAAGAATAAAATCTTGCAATATACAACAAATGGGATGAGCCTTGAGGGTGTTGTATAGTAGGGCAAATACTGTATGATCTCACTTATGCATGGAATTTAAAATAGTTAAGGAAGCCAGGAGTAAATGGCATATGCCTGTAATCCCAGCACCTGGGAGACTGAGGCAAGAGGATCACTGTGAGGTCAAGACCAGCCTGGCCTACATAGAGTTCAAGATCAGCCTGAACTATATTGTGAATCTCTGTCCCAAAAAATAAGTTAATTAATATAGTCAAAGAAAAGCCAGATGTGGTAGTACACACTTCTAATTCTAGCTACTTGGGAGGCTGAGGTAGTAGGGCTACATTCCAAAGCCAGTCTGGGAAACAGCAAGATCTTGTCTCAAAATAAAAAATTAAATGGGTTAGGGATATAGCCCAGTGATAAAGTGCTTGCCTAGCACACAAAAGGCCCTGTACCACCCAGATAGATAGATAGATAGATACATAGAGTCATATAGAAAGTCAGGGGCTCAAGATGGGAGGGAAGATGGGAAGAGAATGATGTGTTTGAGTCCTTAGTTGAAAGATTAAATTAGGCTGGAAAGATACATATGAAATTTATTCCATTACAAATTTTGAGGCTCAATCTTTGAAGCTGGAGAGGAGTCTCAATTTGGGAACCTGGTCAGAGCAACTATACGTGAAATGTTAAAAAAAGAAAATTTTAGGCTGGGTGTGGTGGTGCATACCTGCTATGACAGCGTTTAGAGAGACTGAGGCTGAAGGGTCACAAGTTCAAGTCCCACCTGTGAAAGTAAGGCCCTGTCTCCAAACCAAAAAAAAATTTGTTTTAAAGGCTGGAGATGTAGCTCAGTGGTAGCACAGCCCTTGGTTCAGTCCCCCAGTACTGGAGGTGGGGAGGGGACATGAAAGAGCAGCAACTTGAAAAGATCACGTGTCACTGGTATAATCATAAATTAATTTTTATATAATTAATTTCTCTAACTAAATTAATTTTAAACTGATAAGTGGACATAGAGGGGAGGGATGTGATGCAATGATTAGCAAATAGGGGAAATACTGGCTTTTCAGAGTGAAGTCCTCCCACAAACTGTTGTGCTCTTTCCCTCAATGTTTCTGAGGCAGTAAATGTATTAGGAGGAAAATTACTCTAACAAATTTCATTGGCCAGGATGAACCAGTTCTCCCAAACACGTACGACAAAATGGCAATGGCACAGCAATTTACTAGCAAAGGAATCCCAAGGATGCCATGTGTTCAGAACTGAATGAACTGAATGAACTGTCTTGTCCAGAAAGATGCCAGAGTTTTGATGTCCAGTGAGCTCAGAATGTGACTTTACAGACAGTCCTCACTTATCATCTTTGGACTCGTGATCTCTGCCCTTTAAGATGGCATGCAAGCATTCCCACCCAATTGTTCTGATTTTCATTTTCAGTACAGTATTTAATAAACTACACATGACACTAGGACTCAGTCTGGCGCAGTGGCACACACTTATCATCCCAGCTCTCTGGAAGGCTGAGGCAGGAGGATTGCAAATTTGAACCCAGCCTGGGCAACTTACCGAGATCCTGTCTCAAAATAAAAAAGAGCTGAGAATGTAGCTCAGTATGAAGGCCTTGGGTTCAATCCCCAATGCTGCAATCAATCAATCAATCAATCAATCAATCAATCAATCAATAAACAGATAATGTTTCTGTCAACTCACAGGAACTCTGTGAGTTCCTGGGGCTGTTCAGAGCCCATTAATGCTCACCAAGCTGAACTAGAACATTCAACAAGTGAGGCTTAGTCAATGAACTTTCAAGTTAACAATATTTCAAACTTACAGTGTGTTCACTGGGATGTAAGATGTAACCCCATCGTAAGTCGGGGAGCATTTGAATTTGGAAACAGGGTCATTACCAAGGTAAGCAAATTAAAATAAGGTCATGAGGCTGGTCCTTGATCCAAGATGGGTGGGGGCATATGGATAGGGAGGATCTGAACACAGAGACAAACATGTAAGATGGAAGACAAGGTGAGGAGACACATAGAGAAGATGGCCATAGACAACTATAGCAACCCCAGGGGCCAACAGAGGCTGGGACAGATACCTGGAACACCTCCCCCCAGGGCCTTTAGAGGGAGCCAGATCCTGCTCACACCTTGGCTTCAGACTTTGGGCTTCCAGGACTGTAAAACAATAAATTTCTGTTGTCCCTTTTCTTTTTCTTTGCAGTACTAAGGACTGAACACAGGGCCTTTGCACTGAGCTACATCCCCAGCCATTTTTAATTTTTTAAAAAATCTTTGAGACAGGAAAAATAACCAACTTTGAGATAGAGTCTTGCTAGTTTGCCCACATAGGACTCCAACTCGTGATCCTCCCACCTCAGCCTCCCAGGATGCTATTACAGGCATACACTACCACACTTGATTTAAATTTCTGTTGTCCTAAGCCACCCAGTTTGTGGTCCTTTCTGTGACCATTGGGGTCTGGTTTGGTTTCAGGCTGGGCACGCACAGGCAGCAATGGTGTGGATGGTGATATTGGCGCCAAAGATAGAAGGGTGCAAAGTCTGGCCTCCTTTTTGAACCTGGATGGTTTCCACGATCTGACCTGGGAGACAATAGGGGAGTGACATGAGGACCTGTGCATATCCTCCAAAAGGAGATCCCAGCCAGGAGCGGTGAAGCACACCTCCCAGTGACTCAAGAGGCTGAGGCAGGAGGGCTACAAGTTTAAGCCCAATCTGGGTAACTTAGTAACTTGGTGAGACCCTGCCTCAAAATGAAAAAGGCCAAGGATGTAGCTCAGTGAAAAGGCCCAGTGCTCAATCCCCAGTACTACCACCGCTACGATATACACACACACAAAGATCCTGCAAGGTGAGAAGTGCAGAGGGCCAGGTGTGGTTGGCAAAGCGCAGTGGGCTCATGGTCCTCTCACATTTGTGGTGCATCTGTGCCCCAGAACCCCTGCTCCAGGCTGTTTCCCGCCCACCTGGGCCACAGGAGGGGGCTGTGCACCTGCATTGAGGGACAAGAAGAGGTTGTTTTGGCTCCAGAGGATCAGTAAGCCTCTCTGGCCTGGTGGTATGAGGACCTCGAGTGTCTCATTGTAGTCGAAGGCCAGCCCCAGACTCCGGTTGAGGGGGTGGTCAGAGTAGGCGAACATACCCTGCAAGGAGAAGGCAGCTGAGTCCCTGCAGCAGCAGTTACAGGGCAGCAGAGTGAAGTCAAAAGACTTGATCATTCACACACCCTTAAACTTTCCCCTTGAGCTGTGCAGGGCCCAGGACGCCCACAGAGAAGGCCTTGGCCCAGTGTGCCCAGTGCTGAAGGGGCCAGACCTTCTCTGCAGCCCACATTGTCTACCACTATGGTCTGAATGTGCTTTGGCCTCCGGAAGTTTCGGTGCTGGAGACCTGGGCTCCCTGCAATGCTATTTAGAGGTGGCAGAACTTCTAAGAGGTGGGGACTGGTGGGGAGTGTGATTCAGTTGCCCTTAGAAGGGATTAGTGCCCATCTCCATGGACTCCGTGGGGTCCCTCGGGGCTAGACTAGTGACCAAGAAAGCAGGTTGGGTGTCTCCCCTCTTGCCATGGGAGGCCACCCGCCATGGATGATGGAATGTTATGAGGCTTTGCTGGATGTGGCCATCAGAGTTTGGACTTCTCAGCCTCAAAAATCAGAATCTGAAATAAACCTGTCTGCTTTATAAAGTACTCATTCTGAGGTATTCTCTTATAGCAACACAAAATGAATGTAGACACCTCCATGCATCTGGATTGTTATTCAGGTTGATTTCCTTGAGTTGATCTCTCTCTGCGTGCGCACACACACACATGTATGCACACACATGAATTCTTTTCCTTAAAAACCCCTAGATGGTGGTTCTTGCATCAACTGCAAACCCCACTGTGTGGTGCCCAAAGTCTTCTCTCATCTGTTCATTATGGAGAACCCCAGGACAAAGCCTGAGTCCTTCCAACAACATTGTGTAAGGACAGAATCAAAATCGCATGGTCAGGCTGGGGATTTAGCTCAGTGGCACCATGACTGCTGGGCAAGCACAAGGTCCTGAGTTCAATTCCTGGTACCAGAAAAAAACCCACGGTCAGTGAGGCATGGTGGTGCATGCCTGTGCTCCCGGCGCTGGGGAGGCTGAGGCAGGAGGATGCTGTGAGTTCAACATTAGTCTGGGCTACATAATGAGTTCAAGCTCAGCCTGAACTACATAGTGAGATTCCGGCTCTAAAAACAGACTAATAATAAAAAAGAGAAGTGTTAAACAATGTTTGATATGAGGGATTTAAAATAATCTTGTGTACCATCCATGACACATGTACCAGATTTGTATTTAATCCCTGTACTCATCACAGTGCTTAGCAATCAGTAGACACTATATAAATATCAATGGATTCATAACTGAAGGACAGACAAACAGAGGTTGGGTGGAGTAGGAAGTTGGGAATGGATAGACAGATGAATGATTGAATGGATGGGTGGATGGATGAGTGCATGCATGTTTGACTGGGTGGATGGTTGAATAGATAATGGATGGATAGATAGTCAAGTGGGTGGATGGGTGGGTAGATGAGTAGACAGGTGGGTGAATGGGTGAATAGATGATTGGATGGTTGAGTGGATGGACAGTTAAATAGATAGATGGGTATATGGTTGATTGGATGGATAGATGGTTGAATGGATGGATGGATGAATAGATGGATAGATGCCTGATGGGCAAGGTGGATGGATGGGTGGGTGGGTAGGTGGATGAGTGGATGAATGGATGGTAGACTGTATGGATGAATGGACAGATGGATAGATGACTGATGGGTGGGTGGATAGTCAAATGGATGAATGGATAGATGGATAATAGATAAATTGATGGGTAGATGGGTGGATAGATGGTTGAATAAGTGGATGGTTGAGTGAATGAATGAACAGATGGATAGATAGATGGCCAGATGGATGGACAGATGGATGAATGGATAGATGGATAATAGATAAATTGATGGGTAGATGGGTGGATAGATGGTTGAATAAGTGGATGGTTGAGTGAATGAATGAACAGATGGATAGATAGATGGCCAGATGGATGGACAGATGGATGAATGGATAGATGGGTGGGGTGGATGGATAGATGGATGGGATGGACAGATGGGTAGATGGTTCAGTGGAGGTATGGATGGATAAATGATTGGATGGTTGGGAGGAGCAGATGGATGGGTTGAATGGAGAGATGGTTAGGTGGATGGATATATAAATAGATAGATGAATGAAAAGGTAGATGGATTTCACAAATGGAAAGCTAAATATGTGAGCTTTAACAAAATCCTCCCATTGGCCAAGAGTCATTAAGTATTTTCTCCCAGTGCACATTACTTACCTTCCTGTTATTAATGACAAGCAGCCCAACCTGTGACAAGGCGTGAAGGAAGAAGATTCCCCCTAAAGACCCAACCAATTCAGCCTATGAAATGAACACAAAATATTACCGTGAATAAATATTACAGGGCTGTGGGCATAGGTCAGTGATGGGTGTTTGCCTAGCACTTGGGAGACCCTAGATTCCATTCCCGGGACTGCAAAAACTTAAAACTAAATAAACAAAAATATTATAATAAGACATTATTATAATAAACAATACATTATATGTTTCATTCTAAGTTTAAGTCTAGATTATCTATCTAATGAACTGAAAGGAAAGAAAGTCTTATTAAAAATCTATTTCCTGTCTTTGGAAATATAGAAGCCTGCATGAAGACAGCTCTGCACCTGTAATCTCAGCACTCTAGGAGGCTGAGACAGGAGGATCACAAGTTCCCCCTAGGCAACTAAGCAAGAACCTGTCTCATAACAAAAATAAAAATAAAAATAAAAGAGGCAGGGGATGTAGTTCATTGTGAAGGCCCTGGGCTCAGCGCCCAGGTCCACGCACACAGAAAGCTCTGTTTTTAGGTGTTGGAGAAAGCAGTGTGAAAGCACTATTAGGCACTTCCCTAGATCTTTTGTGCCTCCCTGTATTCCACCTTACTGACTTCTGGATGGGTCTTCATCTCAGGGAGGGGACCAGCCTCTGCAGAATGAGGGAGGGTCTCACTCAGCTACATGTTTTTATTTTCACTTCCTTACCAATTGAACATACCTGTCTTTCATAGGTAAACTTTTGAAAACTGAATCCTCCATTATTTGAGAAATAGATATTGGCTTGAGATATCTGCTCTCCATGCAAATATGCAAAAACTGAGTTACTTATCTCCTGGGAAGAAAACACACATAAAACAATCTCTTTAAAAGAAGAGAGATGGGGCCAGGGATTTAGCTCAGCGGTGTCGCCACCTGCCTCACAAGCACAAGGTCCTGAGTTCAATCCCCAGTACCAAAAGAGAGAGAGAGAGAGAGAGAGAGAGAGAGAGAGAGAGA
>NW_004624828.1:4487932-4509087 GCF_000247695.1 Heterocephalus glaber
CAGGCCTCAACAGCACACACCTGTCATCCCAGCTACTTGGGAGGCTGAGACAGGAGGACAAAAAATTTGAGGCCAGTGTGGACAGCTTAGCAAGACCCTGTCTCAAAATTTAAAGAAAAAACAATGAGGATGTAACTCAGTGCAAAGGTCCTGGGTTAGATCACTGGTACTGTAAAAAAAATTAAAAGGTGGAGAGCCACATCAAATATGAAATAAAATGCACATTAAGTGACAAGAGGAGCTTCAGTTTTATAATTTATATGGGTCTATTGCATTAAAGTAAACTATTTCAGAAGAGAGATGGGTATATAAAAAACAATAGGTTCCTTCATACAGAAACTTTTAAGAGGGGAAAGTCTGTCCATGAACATGGTATACCATTTCTATATTCAAGGTGGCTTTCTCCTACCCTGGAAACATTTTATGGTTTTCAACAATAAGGAAATGCTAAATTAATTCCTACATGCTTTATTTTATTTTATTTTATTTTATTTGGTGGGGAATTGAGACAGGGTCTCGCTACATAGCTCAAGCTGGCCTTGAACTAACTATGCAACCTAGGCTGGCCTCAAACTTTGGTGATTCTCCTGCCTCAGCCTCCTGAAGGCTGAGATTACAAGCATGCACCACCATGCTCAGTTGCGTTTTAACTGATCCCCAGCCATTGCAAAAAAAAAGTTTTTATGGCTATTGTGAATGGTACTTTTCAGAATTCCCTTTTTATAATTGGTCATGGCTGATTTATAAACCCTGATGATTTTTGTTTGGGTTTTTTTTTTATACTGGGGGTCGAATTCGGGACCTTGCACTTGCAAGGCAGGCAGTGGAACCACTGAACTAAATCCCCGCCCTGATTTTTTAAAAATATATTTAAAAAATTTCAATTGACACATGGTAATTGTACCTATTTAAAAGCTACCGTGTGGTACATTGCTGCAAGTGTGTAATGTGTTTAGTTGGGTTTTATTTCTGTTTTGTTGTTGTTGTTTTTGAGACAGAGTCTTGTGATGCAGTCCAGGTTAGTCTTGAATGCCTACCATGTGAGTCTCTTCTGTGTGGTGTTTCTTTTGTTTGCTTTTATCATGTTCTGTTTTGTTTCAATCTGAGCACTCATATCTCGGCCTCCACATTTCTGTAGTCCTGGCTCCTATCTTCAGTGCCTCTTCTACACAAGCACAAATCTCACAGCCCCAAATCTTCTGTGGCCTTTGGGATGAGGCCAAATAGCTAGTGTTCTGCTTGGTACCCGAGTCACTAAGTATAGTACATGATGTTCCTGTTCCTTTGACAACTCTTCTCCAAGACCACAGCGTTTCTGCCTCCCAGGGAACTCCTATTCATCCTTCAAAACCCAGTTTTGACATCAACTCCTCATTGGAAACTGCCTAGACATTTTCTGCCCCATGTTTATATCAAGCAACTTCAACAGACCGTTCCCTGCTATACAGTTGTCTCTCAGCATCCTTGCAAAATTGGTTCCTGGACTCTCTTCCCAAGGATGCCAACATCTGCCAATGTGACAGTCCCTTTACTTGTGATACAAGGGAGCCAGCCCAGGGGTACTGTACCACTGGGTGATATCTTTAGCCCTTTTACTTTTTGAGACAGAGCCTCACTAAGGTGCCCAGGCTGGCCTCAAACTTGTGATCCTCCTGCCTCAGCCTCCCCAGTTGCTGGGATTATAGGCTTGCACCACTGAGCCTGACTTCAAGTTCCTTTTATAAAATATGTAATGTTTGCACGTAACCTACATGAATCATCTTCTATAATTGACATAATCTTCAGTGAATTACAGTCCCAGATACAATGGAAATGCTATGGAAATACTACATTGTATACTGTATAACGATGAGGAAAAAAGCGTGGACATGTACAGTACTGACACAATTTTTAGAAAAGATATTCAGAAGATATTGGGAGTTGGTAGAATGCATAGATGCGGGACTGCAGAAACCATACTGCAATTTTCTTAGTTACTTTACTTCCTGGTGTGTCGTCCTCTTCTCTCCACTCCTAGTCCCTGACTGGAGATGCCTTGCAGGCCTGCAGCCAGCAATGCAGTAACTTTGTTAATGTTTGCTGAGTGACTGAATGACCAAAAACCTAAATTTCCAGAGAAGTGGAAGGAAACAGTACATACAATTGCTATTTACCCTAAATATAGTGCTGTGGTTTTCTCACATGGATGTTTAATCAGGCATGTCGTTGTAGATGGAAAATACAGGACACCCTAGAGAAAGGATCATGGAATTTTAATACAATCATTAACAATAAACAACTAATAAAAACAATTTCCTAATGTATGACATTACAAACATAAAAGGTGAAATCTGAATTGTACAGGCATTTTCTTCCTGTTCTTTTGTTTTTGTTTTGTTTTTGTTTTTGTTTTGAGACAGGGTCTTGCTTTGTTGCTTAAACTGGCCTCAAACTCCTGGGGCAAAGAGATTCTCTTGCTTCAGCCTCCCAAGTCGATGGGACTGCAGGTGCCTGCCACCATGCTTGGCTTCACTTCCTGATTTTTTTTTTTTTTTTTTGTACGGAGGATAGAACTCAGGACCTTTGTCTTGCCAGGGAGGCTCGGCACCAATGAGCTACATCCCCAGCCCTTCACTTCCTGTTTTTTTGTGTGTGTGTGTGTGCCGGGGATTGAACTCGGGTCCTTGCACTTGCGCAGCAGGCAGTGAAACCACTGAGCTAAATCCCCGGCCCTACTTCCTGTTTTGATGTGGTTGTGTGGCCATGTCAGATGGAACCATTGGGGGAAGCTAGGGAGAGTCCCTGGGTCCTCTCTGGAATATTGCAATTTATTCTGGATCTATAATCAAAACCACAGGGGGAAAACAAAAAAAGAAAGAAAAAATAATTAAAACAAAAAACAAAACCACAGGGTGGGGCTGGGATGTAGTTCAGTGGTGCTGTGCCTGCCTCGAAAGCGCAAGGTCCTGAGTTCAATCCCCAGTACCAAAAAAAAAAAAGTTCCACAGGGTAATGATTCATAAAACATCTTTTTCTGTTTTGAGACAGGGTCTCGCTATGTAGCCCAGGCTGGCTTCAAACTCCAGGTGATCCTCCTTCCTCAGCCTCTTGAGTGCTGCTGGGATTACAGGCTTGTGCCACCACACCCAGCTCATATCATGCTTTATTTGTATATATGTTACTGCTTATTTTTAGATGATTGCTAGGTGGGCATGGTGACTCACGCTTGTTATCCCAACAGTTGAAATGCTGAGGTAGGAGAATCGCTTGAATTTAGAAGTTCAAGGCCAGCCTAGGTCACATGGTGAAATCCTATCTGAAAACAACAATGGGGCTGGGGATGTAGCTCAGTGGCACAGTGACTGCCTGGCAAGCACAAGGTCCTGGGTTCGATCCCTGGTACAAAAACAACAACAACAAAATACCCCAAGGGTGATTAGTTACTTGGAAGGGCCAGAGGATGAAGAAGAATCTTGGAACTAACTTGTTAGAAACCAGAGAGTCGATCACTTATAAGCACAGAGACTGCTTCTGAAATGGTGCCATATAAACAGGAGACCCCTTAAACAGATCGGAATTTTTCCCTATGCATTTAAAGCACATACTGGCCAACATGACTTCCCCTGTGGAGCTGTCATGGAAACAGAGCTATAGGGTTTGTTTCCTGTGTGACTCTGCATTTAATCTCCATTTCATCTCCACCAGCCAGGCGTGGTGGCGCAGGCTTGTCATCCCAGCACTCTGGAGGCTGAGGTAGGAAGATCACAAACTGGAACTCAGCCTGGGCAACACAGTGAAACCCTGTCTCAAAATAAAAAATAAAATGTTCTGGTGATGTAGTTCAGTGGCAGAGCACTTGTCTAGCATGTGTGAGGCCGTGGTTCAATCTCTAGTACGGGGCGGGGGGCCGGTGTTGGATCTCTTCAAACATAAGAGTAAACTAGTCACTGAATAAAAACTCTGATGGTCTGACATCTAAACCAGCTCTGCCTTTGGCTTTCTTTGGGCTTCTTGATCATTCGGAATTTTGCATGTGTGTATGGTACCAGGGATTGAATCCAAAGACTTCACACTGAGCTACCCCAGCTCTTTTTATTTTCAATTTTGAGACAGGGCCTCGCTAGGTTGTCCAGGCTGGGTTAGAACATGCACTCCTCCTGCCTCAGCCTCATATAGTGCTGTAATTACAGGTATGTATCACCACACTGGGCAATCGTTCTCAATTTGTTTATCGATATGGGAATGACAAACCTTTACTTCAAATGGGAATTAAGTGTAAGGACTGGATGAAGCAACGTTCTTAAATTCCTGACAATATTACTGGAACCCAAGAAATACTCAGAAGCTGGGCATGGTGCCACAGGCCTGTAATTCTATACTTGGGAGGCTGAGGCAGGAGGATTGCCATGAGTTCAAGGCGAGCTTGAACTACATAGTGAGACCCTGTCTCAAAAAAACAAAAAAAAATAAAATAAAAAAGAAATACCAGGAAATGTTGATTGGTCATTAGACAAAAGTGAGGGAAAACCACAAAGAAGGAACCACATACCCCATGAACTTGCTGTCCACCATTAAACACTTTTCCTGTTCTCACTTTGCGAACACTAGAGGAAAGTGACAGGAGAAACAATTTGTTAGTTTTTATTGAATATTTAGTATGACTCTTCCTACCAGATTGTCTCTGGTCAAACTATGAAGTACCTGGTTTGTTTTGTTTTGTTTTCTGAGACAGGATCTTGGTATATAGTTCATGTGGGCTTTGAATTCACTATGGAGCCCAGGTTGGCCTCGAACTCTCAGCAATCCTCCTGCCTCAGCCTCTGAGATTATAGGCATGTGCCACCATGCCAGGTACAACAAATTCTCAAAGCACTCTGCCTTGAGAACCAGAGTGGGGAAATGGGAGAACTAGATGCAACCTGTCAGTTCAGATCTTGAGATTAGTAAATCTTGCAGGAAAACCCCACATTGGCTATGTGTCTTTCGGCATGTGTGTCTTGAATTTCCCTTGGTATGTTTTCACCTTTGTGAAATAACAGTAAAGCATCACTACTCTAAAAACTTTGCTGTGAGGATGAATTGGAGCCACACAACTGATGCATATTTTTATGATATTACAGCAAACAGCTGCTGAATGTAACAGTTCATTGTTGTTTCTGAAGGCAGGAACTGGCTTTGCCAGCTGTTTGGTCCTAATGGTACTTTGTACACGGTATCCACTAACCTACCATTTACTGGTATCTAAAAATATTAGGGCAAAGGAGTTAATCAAATGTGCATTTTAGGGCTAGGGATGTAGCTCAGTGGTAGAATGCTTGCCTAGCCTGTGGGAGGCCCTGAGTTCTATCCCCAGCACAAAGCAAATTAACTAATATTCCAGTGACAGTAACATACAAGAAACAATTTGTCAAATAAATTAACATCGGTTAGTGATAGGAAAAAGCAGCTATGGGGAACAGAAAATAGAAAGGTAAGGGGAGGTGGGTGTGGTGGGGCACAACTGTCATCCCAGCACTCCGGGAGGCTGAGGCAGGATGATCCCAAATTGGAAACCACCCTGGGCTAGATAAATAAAAAGGGCTAGAGATATAGCTCATTGCAAAGGCCCTGCGTTCAATTTCCAGTACTGGGATTGAAAAAAAAGCAAGCAGGTGCCGTAGATGGACCGAGGTGGCCTGGCTTAGAGCATGGAGACCCAGGGGTCAGACCAGGGGTTCTCCGATCCCCAGGGGACACCTGGCAATACCTAGACTCTTTTTTGACTGATCACCAAGGCTGGGGAGGAAGTTTTCCCAGCATCTAAAGGGCGGAGACCAGAGACGGTGCTAAACATGGTGCACTGCACAGCACAGCTTCTGGCAGAGATTTATCCGACCCGAGGTGAACAGCGATGGGCTACAGGCTCCTAGGGCAGCTTCCATCAGAGAGCCAGGGAGGGGAAGGACAAGATCAGATCGTTTAGGGATCTGTCTGTGGACAGCAGGGCAAAGCCTAGGGTGGGCACGGAGGGATCGGCGCCAGGTCCAGGTCCGGAAGTTGAAATAGGACTCTACAGTGGGACGACAGGGAGGCAGCGGCCGGATGCCCATGAAGAGTAAAGCGAAGCCTCAATGGCTTCAGCTTCAGGGTGAGCCAATCCCTTGTAATCCCCGGGAGGGAAGCCCCACCGGCACAGTGGCTGAGCTCCAACCAGCGGCCAGAGCCGCAGGGTCGCCGCCACCGCTATCAATATAGACATCAGCATCTGTGTTGGGTTCTCCGGAGCCAACAAGGGCACTCAACCGGCACCCGCAGTTGCCGCACAATCTGGGCATGCGCAGCGCAGAACCTGAACATGCGCACTGAGTAATCCCAAAATCAGCCTGCACACTCAGCGGCACAGAGCGCCTCACGGAATCTGAGCATTCGCAGTTGTATCCCTTGAGACCCCCAAAATGTGCCCGCCCGAAGGTGGAGCCAGGGCCTGGGCATGCGCACGCGCCCGTTCTTGCAAATGTAGTCTGAGCAATCGCACGCTGTATCCCGGAAGTGCGAACCTGCCTACACACCCCAAGAGTTTGAGCTGGTTCCTTACACCCGCGCGCCTAAACATGGGCAAAAGGCTGCCTACAAAATTTTCAAAGGCTGAGCTTGCAGCAGTACTCCTTAGTGGTGCTAGTGCGTGCCCACGTGATTCCAAGGGGCCTAGAGCGCGACAGCAAGACCGCCAAAGGAAGCGAAGGTCAAGAGGGAGCTCGTACCACCCCCACCTTGCCTCCACCCGCTCCCGAGCCCCGCCCTCTGAAAAAGCTCGGTTTCTGACCACGCCCCCCCAGTTTAGATACGCACCTCGCGTCACGTGCGCACCAGCCTAGTGAGCGGAAGTGAAGTCAGTGCCGTGCGCGGGCAGTATGGCCAAGCCATGGCGGCGAGCACAGGCTACGTGCGCCTGTGGGCCGCGGCACGGTGCTGGGCACTGCGGCGGCCTCTCTTGGTTGCCGCCGGGGGGCGGCTCCCGACTGCAACTGGAGTGTGGTTACTGAGAGGCCGGCGGGCCTGCGACGCCATACCTCCTTGGGCGCTTTGGGGCCACTGGCCGGCCACCGCAGGCCAGTGGCGAGGGATTTGGGAGGCGAATAGCCGCGGCGGCGGGGGGGCGTTCTCCGGAGGCGGGGATGCCTCCGAGGGAGGCGCGGAGGAAGGAGCCGGGGGCGTAGGGGGCGGCACAGGCAGCGGGGAAGGCCCCGTCGTCACGGCGCTCACGCCCATGACGATCCCGGACGTGTTCCCGCACCTCCCGCTTATCGCCATCACCCGCAACCCGGTGTTCCCGCGCTTTATCAAGATTGTCGAGGTAATGAGCCCCCCCGGCCCCGCCCCCTTCCCCGCCAGCAACAGGTTAGCGCCCTCGGGCCTCACAACTCTTGAAAGGTCTCGGACTCGAATCCTTGTCCGCTCAGCACTAGTTGGGCATGCTTGAGCCAAACTTCCCCCTTTCGAGTCCTTTAGGATCAGAAGAGAGGAGTTGAACCCGATGAACTTAGGAGTGTCCTCTTGAGAATCCTGGTGATAGAGATCCGCTTACTTTCCCGTGGATCTTGTTAAGTGTTTTGCAGCGCTCCCTCAGGCGACAGTTTGAGAGCCTGTTTGGGATCAAGATTCATTCCCGCCTTAAACAAGTATGTCTTTGATTGCTTGAGCTGTGTCAAAGGCCTAGGTGCCAGAGATACAAAAATTCTTGCTCTTACAGCTTATCTTCTGGGTTGAGAAGGGCAGTAATTACTACTAGAAATCGGATAGCAAGGAACGGTACTCGAGGCTGGAGAAAGGTGGTAAGAGGACACGATTTATTCGTTCAGTAGAGTGTGTTTGACCTACCAGGGTACAGTACTAAACAAGTCAGACACAGTCTCTGGCCTAAGGAGCTTATGTCTTGGTGGAAGAGACCATGAACCAGTAAGATCCTGGCAGAAGAAGAGCTATGAGGGGGAAGGGAAGAAACAGGATGATGTAACAGCCAGAAATCAGTGAGTTCAAAGGAATGTGAACTTTCAGAGGAAAGACTCACAGGCCTTCTTCTCCCCACCTCACCTCCGTTTTGTTTTTAAATTACACTATCACTTCCCTTTAAAAAATGTTTTTAAGTTTTAAAATAAATTTTATTTTATCCCATAACCCCCACCTCCTCCTCCGATTTTTTTTTTCCACCTCCGTTTTTGAGAAACATTTTTAAAACAATTTACTGTGGAACTTAAGATCATGAAAGAGAAAAGTTAACAGCAAACTACGGAAGCAAGGTCTCATAGCCTCTATATTCGCCCTTCAGCTCTTCCTTTGCTGTATCCTCTGCTAAATAAATCTGCAAGGGTCTCTTGGCTAGGGAAAGGACAGTTCAGAGAGGCAGCAGACCAGGAGTGGGCAGGGCCAGGAGTCCCCTCGCCCCTTCTCCCACACTGCTGTGTGTAGCGTGCCCTTAGTGTTATAGTCGTTGCAAAGGTTGACCCCAAAGCCAGACCAGTCAGCTAGTCATTCTTCACAACCTTCATTTTCTCCTCCATGAAATGGACATCAAAATGGTGTCTTTATTTCTTGAAGCTGTTGTGGAAGTTATGAGGTCCTGTATATGAAGGATTTGCAGCTGTGCCTGCCACTTAGTTTGTCTCAGTAATAAGCTGCTGCTTTTTCCCCCGGGGCCAGTTAGCACTTATCAGCATGGAAGACATTTATGATATTTCAGAACAGTTCTGGAAGACTTTGTCCCATCCTCTCCTTAGCCCTCGCAATCCTCTTAAACCCACCACCCCAGACTTCTGGGGCCAGGACAATTCAGGTCTGGTCCTCAGCCCTGGAAAGAGACGCATGCTCCTTGCCCCAGCCCCTGCAGAGAGAGATGGCTCTTTGGAGAGCTGTCTGTCCATCTAGGCTAGCCAGGAGGGTTCAGTGAGTCACTGTGGCAGCACTTAGAGACTGGACCGTGGTCCTCACTGGTTTTCTGTTGGTGTGGCTTTGTAAGTAACAAAACCCAATGGGGACTGCAGGGTGGGCAGATAGGTGCTGAGGACACAGTAGTCAGTCCTTGGCTGTGGGGAAATGGGACACCTCTGGGAGCCAATAAATGTTTCTGAACCGGTTAGCAAAGCTCTTTATTCTTGATTTTGTAGTTGGCACTATGTGACTAACTTGTAGTAACCTCTCCTAACTCTTGAGTATAGAGCAGTGGGTTTATTGGAGGAGTTTGTAGTGGGTCATGGTTCCTCAGATGTGTTGGGTTTTCTTCCCAGCAAAAGTACAGTAATTTCTAGTGTCCAGAACTCCCAGACAAAAGCCAAGAGCCCCTGTGGTGGAGTGGGTTGAAACACCGGTCCTCAGTGTGTGATCCCTGGATCAGCATCATCTGGGGATTTGTTGGAAATGCAGGTTCTCGGCCCCTGCATTCTCCTCAGTCAGGAACCCCACAGGTAAGGTCCCACACCAGTCTTCCTGGTGTTTCTAGTGCCCTTCAGAGTTTAACGGCTGTCAATCAACATCTGGCCCAGGGAGACAGGCGAGGCAGTGCCCACCTCTAATCCAGCTACTTAGGAGGCTGAGGCAGAAAAATTCCAAATTCAAGCCTAACCTGGGCAACTTGGTAAGACCTTGTCTCAAAAAGGGCTGAGGATGTAGCTCAGTGGTAGAATACTCCTCAGTCAATTCACAGTATCACCACAAAGAAAAATCTGGCCTAGGAAGGAACAAGGACTTGAAAAGAATCAGCTGAGCTTAAGCACATCACATGTGTCCTAGAAGACAGCACCAGCCTTGAACCCGCCCTGAGTGACATCAAGAATGTTCTGTCATCCTGAGGATTTTGAACATCAATACATAGCACCCAGCTGTAGTTAGGAAACAGTTTTATCTGAAGATTGGAGGAAGTTGTCAATCTGGGGGATGGGCCATGTTTGAGTTACACACAGTGTTGTCCTTAGGTTAATGAAAACAGTGGTTTTGGTTTTCAAATGAAGACATTTTAAGCTGGTGTACATCTGTCATCCCAGCACTCTGGGAGGCTGAGGCAAGAGGATTGCAAATTCGAGCCCAGCCTGTGTGACTTAGTCAGGCTGTCTCAAAAATTAAAAAGGAGAGGCCGGGGATTTAGCTTAGTGGTTTCGCTGCTTGCTGTGCAAGGGCAAGGACCCGAGTTCGATCCCCAGTACCAAAAAAATAAAAAATAAAAAGGACTGGGGATGTAGCTCAGTGCAGAGGCCCTAGGTTCAATTCCCAGTACCACAGCAACACAAAACTAAGACATTTTGCCCCTAGAACAGATTTAGGAGTGAGGTATTAATTTCTTGTTTCTGACCATTTGTCTAGTTTAAATTCTCTTCAGAAAGGAAAGGATCCCTAAGGAAAACAAGTAGTTACTAGTTAATCTTGTCTCACCCAACTCCTGCTTCGTCTTTTGTTCAGTTCAGTGTTCCCTGGACTATCTTGACTAGTGTCCTAGATTAGATTAGCCTGTCCCCAGAGAATGATCTAGAAAACTCTAGGGCCACTGTCAATTTCCCAGCTAGACCACGTACCCTGCATTTCACTTTGGGGTCATTGTCATGCTAGGTTAAAAATAAGAAGTTGGTTGAGCTGCTAAGAAGGAAGGTTCGACTTGCCCAGCCCTATGTCGGCGTCTTTCTAAAGAGAGATGACAAGTAAGTGTCATTTTTTCTTCATCCCTTCACTGAAGCTGCCCTAGCTCACCACAGTCCTGCACCATGGAGTGGTTGGGATCTTTTTGCCTTGACAGAAAAGAAAGACCAAGAGTCAGACAGTTGCCTTTTACACAGGATGGGGTTGTAGCTCCTTATGTTGAACCAGTGGTCCCCAGCCTCTTCAGCACCAGGGACCAGTTTCCTGGAAGACACATTTTCCACAGACGTGGGGGGAGGGTTTAGTTTCTTCCTTTTATTAGCATATTTGTGATATGTAATGCAGTAACTCAGTCCCCAGCACTAGTGTCA
Organism: Heterocephalus glaber; assembly: GCF_000247695.1. The sequence goes on from NW_004624828.1 coordinate 4,498,882, forward strand.
CTACCTCGGCCCCCCGTCAGATATCTCACCAGGCATTAGGTTCTCTCAAGGAGCCACAACCTCCATCCTGTGCATGTGCAGTTCACAGCAGGAGCCGCTCTCCTAGGAGAATCATGCTGCGATGGTCTGGAAGGAGGCAGGGCTTGGGCAGCGATGGAGCCATAGGGGAATCCAGAAGAAGCTTTGCCCAGTTGCTTGCCACCCACTCCTGGCTGTGTGGCTCCTTTCCTAAGCATATCCCTGTGTTAAACGTCATTCATTTGGCTGGGGGTGCCACTTGGTGGTGAGCACTTGCCTAGGTTCCATCCCCTGCACCACAAAGAAAAAACTGTGTTGTCAAGATGGGAAATGAACCTCAAGGTCTTAGAATTCAAATCCCCCTAGGGCCGGGGATTTAGCTCAGTGGTTCTGGTGCCTGCCGCGCAAGTGCAAGATCCCAAGTTTGGACCCTGGTACCAAAAAAAAAGAATTCAAATCCTCCTAAAGCTGCTTCTGAGCAGAGCTGATGAGGTGAATAGCAGGGCTGTAGGGACATCCACCTCGACTCCAGGTAGCAACTCGTTCCACTTCCAGGTTACAAGGTGCGCTCATTGAAGCTGGCACTGTCATGGGGAGTGGAAGAAAAATCAGTCCCATCCGGGTCCCTTCTTCATGGCTGACTTATCAAGGAGCTGCCTGTGTGTGTGTGTGCTGTGCCCCTGGTGACAGAACAGAGCTGGCATCTCTCTGCCACAAGCCCAGGAGACCACCCTCACTTTTTAGTGGTGGCTGCTAGGGGTGTTCTTTCTCCCTCATCCTCTCAGTCTAAGGTGCCCTGCTGTGTATTGGGGCAGCTGTGCTAACACACCTTTATGTTCCTTTCCTTCAGCAATGAGTCTGATGTGGTCGAAAGCCTGGATGAGATCTATCACACGGGGACGTTTGCCCAGATCCATGAGATGCAGGACCTGGGGGACAAGCTGCGCATGATTGTCACAGGACATAGAAGGTTCGTGAGCTGCCACCAAGTGGTCTAGCATGTGGGGCTTAACTAAGGACATGAGCAGGTAGAAAGGGCAGCCCCAGTAGCACAGGTCCCCGTACCGACCCACCTGGTCAGTCAGCCCTATAGGTTTGTCGCTACCACTGAGGCCAGTGCTGGGGAGAGGGTGAGACACAGCAAGTTTACCAGGTATGGTGGCCACACCTGTCATCCTAGCTACTTGGGAAGCTGAGGCAGGAGGGTCTCGAGTTTGAGGCCAATTGGGCAACTTAAGGATACTCAGTTTCAAAATAAAAAGGGGTGGGGATATAGCTCATTGCAAAAGCCCTGGTTCAGGCCCAGCCTGGGAAACTTAGTGACTTGAAGAGATTCTGTCTTAAAATGAAAGTAAAAAGGGTTGTGACACTCCCTGGGTTCAATCTCCAGTACCACCACCAAAAAAAAATAAAGTAGGAGGCGTGTGGTGCATTGCCGTAGAGCCAGGGAGTGTGGGACTCTAGCAGAAGCCCCTGGTAGAGGGGATCCTGGCTGTGGAGTTGCAGCTCAGTATCCAGCTTGAGACCCCATAGGTATTGAGGCCCCATCTCTGTATCTATGTGTCAGTGATCGGAGTTGGGTGGGCCCCCAGCCCCAGCCTTCACCTGGGCCCTGCTCCCCCACCAGGATCCATATCAACCGACAGCTGGAAGTGGAGCCTGAGGAGGCTGAGCTGGAGAACAGACAGAAGCCCCGCAGGAAGGCCAAGCGGGGGAAGAAGGAGGCGGAGGACGAGCTGAGCCCCAGCACTCCGAGGGAGGTGGGGCAGGAGCCGGCCACTGAGGCCGCCGGGGAGGTGCTCATGGTAGAGGTCGAGAATGTGGTCCACGAAGACTTTCAGGTCACTGAAGAAGTGAAAGTAAGTCACCGTGAGTGTCATGTGGGGCCCCATGAGTAGGCCGTGCAGCCTCTCCAGGGAGGGTCACTTGGGCCGGGCTGGTGTACCTAGTTCTCCTGACATAAATGACATCCTTTCCTTCCAGTCTTTGGAAGGAATGGACCTGGGAGGTAAAGGCAGTACCCTGGGCCCCTAGGCACTCATGAGGGAGGGAGAGTCCCCAGTCTTGTCGCAGCGCCTCCCCTTCATGCCCAGGCAGTGGGGCGAGGAAGCAGGGGACAGAACAATCTCTGGCCACCCCAGTGACCTGCCTGGGCTGTCCTTTCTGCATTGTGACTTGACAGGAGAGGTTTCAGTCAAAGACTTGGAGTGGGTCAGCTCCTGTGTGTGTGCCTGATGTCACTGGGTATCTCCCAGAGAGGAACACGCCAAGTGGAGGCAGTGGTCCTGGTCCCACCCCTCTTGGTCGTGGTGGGTCTGGTGCTTTGTCAAGAGAGTTGGGGGGGAAGTATGGCCACTATCGATTGGTCATGTCTGCCAGGGCCCTCCTGGGACATGGGTAGTGCCACCATTGATTGGTGATGTCTGCCATGGTGCTGCTAGGACGAGGCCTGGTGGCCATTCTGTACCCTCAGCCCCCTGTGGCTTTTGAGTGCTTTAATAGCCTAAGGTGCCCAAGGAGTAGGACGGCAGTTTCATTTAGTTTTAACTAGTTGAAATGTAGAGAGCTCCCCATGACTCTGCTGTACTGGGCAGCAGGCTTCAGCATCTTCCATGAGAATCCTGTAGTGAGGGAAGACCAGAGAGAGGTCTCAGATGCCATGCATGATGAGGAGACTCGCAACCCCAAAGACACGAAGCGTGCTTTTTTCCTTTTTGAGACAGGGTCTCACTAATTTTCCCAGGCTAGGTTTGAACTTGCAGTCCTCCTGCCTCAGCCTCCCAGAATGCTCAGATGACAGGTGCGTGCCACCATACCTGGCTAAGTGGGCACCTTTTTGGTAGGGCAGGTGCCAGCACTTCCAGCTAGCAAGCTCTGGTTCCTTGTGCAAAGTCAGCTCAGTTAGGGCCAAGGCCGGCAGCTCGAGAGCAGCGGGTGTCAGTGAGCAGCTTGGCTGTGGTGGGCTCCCTGTGTTTTTGATTACACTATTCCAGAGCCAGTAGCATTCCTGGCACATTAGTGATCCAGCTCAAGGCATCAGTACCCACCTTGTTGATTTTCTAAAAGGCCAGTGCAACCTGGCTTCCCACCAGCTACTAGGGAAGCTGAAATAGGAGGTCACAAGTTGCAGCCCAGCTTAGGCGATATAGCAAGACCATTTCTCAGCATAACTGATAAAAGCAGCTAGGTGTATGGCTCAACAGTGAACATTTGCCTAGCAGGCACGAGGCTTGGGGTTCATTCCCAGCACCGAAGGAAGGGAGGGAAGAAGGCAGGGAGAAGGAGGGAAGGAGAACAAGCCCCACTCTTCCTAAGACTGCTTGTGCTGACAGGCTCAGGGCAGGCTCAGCAGACAGCTTTGGCTTTAGCTCTTGGTCCCCTGGTGCCGTGTCCCTGTCCCTCCCCTCCTTGGCCTTCAAGGGGTTGTTGCCAGAGGGCCGGGTGGGGAGCTGGCGAAGCTGTGGTGGGCAGGGCTCTGGGCTGTGCCTGTGACAAGCATGGTGTCCACTCCCCAGGCCCTGACCGCAGAGATCGTGAAGACCATCCGGGACATCATCGCCTTGAACCCGCTGTACAGGTCGGAGTCCACAGCTGGGCAGACGGCTTTCCTCAGGCACCATTCTATCAGGGAGCAGGGCAAGGGGCTGGGGTTCGTGGTCCTCCCTCTGCAGTGGAAGTCCCCTCCTCCTGCGCCCACACTGTTTACACACTGTGTCCCTTGCTGGGTTGGCCCAAAGCCTTCCTTGTCAGCAGCTGGGGGACGAAGGAAGGAGTATGGTGGGGTTACCGTGTCAGCTGGTTTGCATGGGTGTTCGTCTCTAGGCTCACACAAACAGACCTTTTCAGTCCTAAACTTGGAAGCCTTGGGCAGCAGAGCTGGCTGCCGCCAATGTCCCCAAGGCCTTGCTCAGAGCCACCAGGGAAGAGGACACCAGGACCCGGGCTCCTGGGGGGTGCGGTCCAGCGAGGGATGGAGGCAGCATCCCTGTCCCCCTCTGTTCCCCACAGAGAGTCGGTGTTGCAGATGATGCAGGCTGGCCAGCGGGTGGTGGACAACCCCATCTATCTGAGCGACATGGGCGCCGCACTCACCGGGGCTGAGTCCCACGAGCTGCAGGACGTCCTAGAGGAGGCCAACGTGAGTGAGTCCCCGTGCATGGGCTTGCGCCTGACTGCTTGTCCTGCCATGGCGCACAGGTGCCCGTTAGTCCTGCCCTGCTCCCGAGTGGCTTCCTGGTGGCCACTCGCATGTGTGGTATCATCCTGTCCTTGGTTGATCCCTGGCCTGCTGTGTAGGTGTCCCCAGCCGTGCTGTGAATAGCGGGTCCCCAAGCTGTCAGCCCCATGGGGTGTGCCTGACGTGTTGGATGTGGGGCGAGTTTGACGCAGGCTCCTCACTCTTGTGCTCCTCCCCACAGATCCCCAAGCGGCTGTACAAGGCACTGTCCTTGCTGAAGAAGGAGTTCGAGCTCAGCAAGCTACAACAGCGCCTGGGCAGGGAGGTAAGGGGAGGGGCGGAGCAAGGGCTGTGGGCTGTGGCCTGTGGCCTGTGGCCTGTGGCCTGTGGGCCTGTGGCCAGGACACTGGGCTGACCCGGGCTGCCCGCTGGCAGCCAGGGCCTGGAGCCTGGAGCATACACTGGTGGCATCGAGATTCCATGAGCAGGGAAGGCATCTCCATCTCTTGTAGTTTGTATTTTGAGCTGGAGTCTCATGGTGTCCCCCAGGATGACCTGGATCCTCCTGCCTTAGCTTCCTGAGTAGCGGTGACAGCAGGTGCCCGCGACTGTCTGGTCGTCTCCCTCTTCCCACATGTACCCAGCCACTTTTGCTCTGGTGCTGAAACTTATGAGGGGACCATGACACCAACCCTAGTGTCCCAGCACTCCCAGAGAGGCCTCAGACCTGTCTTGACGCTGAGGAACGTTTTTGGGCCTCTGCCACCCTGGGAATGGTCCTGGAAATCAGGGCCCAGCTGAGGAAGGCTGAAATGCTCTTTTCAACTTTCAGGCCCCTCAGGGGCCCACTTGCCCCTTGAGCTATCTGGTCAGCCTGGGTTGTTGGCCCCTAACTGCTTTTCAGATTTGACTTGCTTTTTCCATTTACTTTTTTTTTTTTTTTTTTGGTACTGGGGATCGAACTCGGGACTTCCTGCTTGCAAGGCAGGTGGCGGAACCACTGAGCTAAATCCCTGGCCCTTCCATTTACTTTTACGACAGTTTTGAATGCCATCTTTATTTGTCTTTTTTTGGTACCGGGGATTGAACTCGGGTCCTAGCGCTTGCGCAGCAGGTGGCGAAACCACTGGGCTAAATCCCCAGCCCTCCCATCTTTATTTGGAAGACAGCACACTTGGCCGTTGATTAACAAGCCCTAGGGATGTGGCAGTGGCAGACCTCGGCTGTCCTCCTGCACCTGTGTCTCTCAGAGGAGAGGAGGGAGGCCCAGCACTTCAGAATAGGGGGCAGCAGGGCCTGCCATGGCATCTGGCCCAGGACTGCTGTCAGCAAGGCCCATGCTGGGGTGGATGGAGGAGCTGGCATGGCGGTGCACACCTCTGAAACCCCACAACTCTGAAAGCTGAGGAAGGAGGAGCGAAAGTTCAAAGCCAGCAGGGCAAGTCAGCCAGACCCTGTCTGAAAAAATTTACAGGGCTGGGGGTGGAGTTCACTGACCAAGGGAAGTCCTGGGCTCAGCCCAGCATCACAAAAAGGAAGAGAAAGCAGACAGGCTGGGGGCCAGTGGCAAGGCCAGGCTGGTTGCCCTCACCTGAGGCTGGTGTCTTCTCACTCGGCTCCGCCCCTTCTCACCTGACCCCACTCCCGGAGTGCAGGTGGAGGAGAAGATCAAGCAGACGCATCGCAAGTACCTGCTGCAGGAGCAGCTGAAGATCATCAAAAAGGAGCTGGGCCTGGAGAAGGACGACAAGGACGCCATTGAGGAGAAGTTCCGTGAGCGGCTTCGGGAGCTGGTGGTGCCCAAGCATGTCATGGATGTAGTGGACGAGGAGCTGAGCAAGCTGGGCCTGCTGGACAACCACTCCTCGGAGTTCAAGTGAGCAGCGCACCTCTTGCCACCTCCATCACCGTGCTGACCTATGCTTGGTCACGTGTCAGTCACCTTACATGCACAGAAGTCTCCCCGACTTCACAGAGGGCGAAATCAGGGCTCCCGCCCCAAAGCCACTGCACATTGCTTCGGGGCAGCTGAGGAGTTTCCCTCTGTGGCTGTTCAGAACCTGTCATCTTGGTGTCTGCCATGGTCTCGGGAGTCTGAAGTCCACATGGACCGCATCCAGGCGTGGGCACCAGGGCTGCTCCTCCACTCGTGGCCCCATCCTCCATCTGCAGAGCTGGCAGCATGGCCTCCTCTGATCCTCCTGTGTCCCCCTAGAAGGCCCTGTGAGGGTGCTGAGCCCCTGATGATGTGGGCTGGACCCAGGGCCTCATGCATTCTGTCTGGCAAGTCTCTGGCAAGTCTGCTGAGCCTCATGCTCACTATTGTTTTGTTTTTTTACATTTTTATTTATTTTTGGTACCAGGGATCGAACTTGGGACCTTGTGCTTGCCAGGCAGGTGCCAGAACCACTGAGCTAAATCCCCGGCCCCGTATTGTTTTATTTTGAAACGGCCTCACTAAGGCACCTGAGTGGCTCCTCTTGCCTCAGCCTCCCAGGAAGCTGGGATGACAGGACCTGCCACCACAGCCCTGGCCTACCAGGGTCCTTAACTTGCTCCCCTTGGCAGGGCCTCCTTGCCGTGTGCGGTGGTGTGTCCACAGGTCTTGGGCATGGGTGTAGACCTCTTGGGGGCTCGTCCGTCCCCCATGTCTCAGCTCGCTAGGGCCAGGGCGGGTGCCGGCTGGCTTAGGCAGCACCCTCCAGGACAGGCCCACCCTTCCTTCAGGGTTCTGTCCCCAGGTCCTGGGCAGCCACAGGACCAGTCCACTCTGCTGCCCCTCCTCAGGCACTGTCCACCAGCCCTGGGCACCCCCGTGTCCCCGATGCCTACAGCAGCTCCAGATTGGTCTCCGCAGAGCAGCCTGTGGCTCCTGCAGATCAGGGCTGGTTCTGCCCTTGATGTCCTCGAAGGCCTCTCCCAGCACATCCTGTGCGTCAGAGTGACCTTGGTGGCTGTGTGTCCCTGAGCTGCCTGGCCCCTGGTGCCAGCTCCCCCGGGCCCCTTGTAGCAGTTCTCACCCCTAAGAGAAGAGCTGTCTGTGCCCATTGTGCCCACCGTTGCTCACAGCCCAGGCTGCCGTCCCCACAGGTGCCAGGTCTAGCTTGGGGGGGTGGGTCTGGTGCTGAGAAGCCCGAGCTGTGCCCCCACCATGTGGCTTCCGGAGCAGGGCCCAGCCCCCCTTCCTCCCAGCCAAGCCAGCGGCCTCCTAAGAGGTCCCCCCGCCAACACAGTGGCCCCAGTGTGTGGCATGAACCTGCTCACCAGCTCTTTCTGTCCCGACGCAGTGTCACCCGCAACTACCTGGACTGGCTCACATCTGTCCCGTGGGGCAGGCACAGTGATGAGAATCTGGACCTGAGCCGGGCCCAGGCGGTCCTGGAGGAGGACCACTACGGCATGGAGGACGTCAAGAGGCGCATCCTGGTGAGGCCGCGGCCCGGCCTGCTTCCTGCTGCTGCAGCTGCACTGCAGACAGCGGGGGCCAAGGAAGAGTAGGGTGCATGTGGCCTGAGTTCTGGAGGCTGGGACAGTGAGTGCCACACAGCAGGGTGCCAGCTGGGGTCTCTTCTCCCTGAGCCACCACTGCCATGCGAGGTCCCTGCGCTCATGAGCCCATCTGATCCCTGCACCATGCGAAAGCCCCTCTCCCAGATGTCGGGCTCCTGTGCTCGAGTGCTGAGGGCCACAAGGCACTGCAGCCCTGGCCCCCACTAGGCAGCACAGACCTGTGTCCCCGGCCCTGGACCATGTGCCCGGGACAGACATCCAGGCCATGCCTGGCGTGCTCTGGGTTTATGTGGGGCTGTGAGTCTGTACCGAGGAGCCCCCGGCGGGTTTGCGGGGCCCAGGCTATAGCTAAGGATGCTTCATGACTTGAGGGGCCCAGCTGAGGAACTGCTGCAGCCCCACGGGGTCCCTAGCCCATCCTGCCACCATGTCATGCTGGGGAAGCCAGAGGCGCCCAGCTGAGAGAGGCGGGCCCGGGGGAGGGAGCGCACTGTGTGTCAGCCCGGCAGCACTGGGCCCTAGTTGTCCCCCTGGTCTTTGGGGGCCCTTGCCCCCTGTGGCAGGTGCCCCTCTGACTGGGTGGCCCTCAGGGACAAGCCTGGCCCTTCCCACAGCCCCAGACGTCCAGGGGGTCGGAGCCCTGAGCCTGGGAAGGAGTGCCACTGCCCCCTCTGCCCACAGGAGTTCATCGCCGTCAGCCAGCTCCGCCGCTCCACCCAGGGCAAGATCCTCTGCTTCTACGGCCCTCCTGGTGTAGGCAAGACCAGCATTGCGCGCTCCATTGCCCGCGCCCTCAACCGCGAGTACTTCCGCTTCAGTGTGGGGGGCATGACTGACGTGGCTGAGATCAAGGGGCACAGGTAGGCACCGTCCTGTCCTCTCCCTGCTGACCGGCCTCTGCCTTCCTGTCGGCCTTTTGTATTTGTTAGCGTGCTCTGGCTGTGCGCCCCGAGCTCCACTTGCTGGGGGACGGAACTGAAATGTCCGGGTGTGGGTGATGTCAGGCCTGGCTGAATTAGGACTGCGTGTGGCTGGACCCCCTCTCCACCTGGAAGCCCACTCCAGCCGGAGCTCAGTGAGGCCTCATGGCCCTGTGGGCTGTGTGCCCAGCCCAGGCCCAGGGGTGAGAGCTGGGGTGCAGCGGGCTCGCCAGTGCCAACCGGCTAGGAAACCCCAAGCCCTGTCTGGTTCCTCCCTGCTCTGAGGCCCGGGCCCTCTGTCCAGGAGCTGCAGGCCAAGGCCACCCTGGGGGTGAGGAGAGGGCATGGCACCTGCTGAAGGAGTGATGTCCCCGGCATTGAAGTGACATCTGGGGAGGGCTGAGGAGAGGGCCGCGGAGGGTGAGGGCACCAAACTGACCCTGGGGGTTGAGTAGAGCACAGAGATAGCAGAGAATCCCTCTGTTCTCCATGGCTCCCACCTCCCTGGGGCCAGAGCCCAGGGCCTCCCTCCATCCCACAGGGCCTCCCTCCATCCCGCAGGGCCCTGCACTACGCCAGTCCCCATGCTCCCTCAGCTCCAGCCACATGGGCTCCCCACTGCTCCTGCTGGGCCCCATGCTGCCCCAGACCCTTTGCACGGCCACGCTCTCCACCTGATGTACTGCAGCTTCTGACACCCACATGGCTTACTCCTGACCTTTGGCCAGGGCCTCTTTCTGGGTCTTCACACACATGCAAACGCATATACACACGCAGACTCAATACCTACCACACACACCCCACAAGCAGCATGCTAGACACCTCAGTCCTGACCTTCTGGGCGTGCAGTCTCCCTGCCTTGTGATTTCCTCTGCCTTTTGTTCTGTTTTTTGAGGTAGGGTCTCACTGTTAGTTCAAGGTGGCCTCAAGTCAGTCTGCAGCACAGGCTGGCCTGAGCTCGCAGCGACCCTCCCGCCTCAGCCTCCCAAATGCTGGGATTATAGATGTGGGCCCTGAGCCTCATCTCCCGTGTACCCTTGTAGCGGCTTCAGCTCGGGCACACAGGAGACATAGGGTGGGGACCTCTGTGAGGTCCTGGGCCTGACTGCTCCTGGCCCTGCCTGCCGGGTGGGCACTGTGAGGAGGGAGCGAGGTGGCCTCTGGCACATGTGCACCTGAGCTCTGCTGGGGCTGGGGCCGCGCATCTCCCCACCACCTCTGAGCTGCCTGGGAGAGCACGTGGCACACTGCAGTGCAGGGTGCAGGGTGTGTGACCCGGGGTCCCGAGGGCTCTGACCCGTCTGTGCCCCACAGGCGGACCTACGTGGGTGCCATGCCCGGGAAGATCATCCAGTGCCTGAAGAAGACGAAGACTGAGAACCCCCTGGTGCTGATAGATGAGGTAGCTCACACCAGCTCAGGCTCACGAGAGGCCCCAGTGGGGCGTGCCCAAGGCCTTGCCCTCTCTTGTCATCCCAGCCACTCAGGAGGCTGAGGCAGGAGGATGGCAGGGTCCAGGCCAGCCTGGGCAACTTAGTGAGTCAGTGAGACCCTGCCTCTAAAAGAGCTCAGGCAAGGAGC
>NW_004624828.1:4519221-4609754 GCF_000247695.1 Heterocephalus glaber
GAATTCGATCCCCGGTACCAAAAAAAAAAAAAAAAAGATTTGAGTTCCACTTCTGGCGCTGGTTCTCTGACCCTGAGCCAGTGTCTTCAGCTTCCAGGGCCTGTTTCAGATATGAAGAGTACCTGGAGACAGGCATGGTGGTGCACATCTGTCATATCAGCACTGTGGGAGGTTGAGACAGGAGGATTCCAAGTTCGAGCCCAAGCTGCATGGTTTACCAATTAGCGAGACCCTGTTTCTAAACATACATACATACATGAATACATACATACACACATACATAGCTGAGGATGTAGCCCAGTGCAAGATCCTTGGTTTCAACTCCCACAACATACACACGCATGGACACGCACAGCAAATGCCGTGAAATAAAACCACCATCAACAAGGGTACTGGTTTCAGGGAACAGCTGTGTTACAGTGCTCTCCTGTGGCACGTGAGCTAATTTAAGAGGTCACAGGGATGGGACCCTAAATAACTGAATCAGATAAAGTTACAACAAAAGAACAGCTTCTGGTTTTTCTTTTTTTGTGTTTGTTTTTTCTCTTTCTCTCTCTCCCCCTTTAGTTTTAGCTCCAAGACAAGAGTCTCAATTTGGGACTGGTCTGATTGGGATAACCTTTTTTCTTCTGTACTGAGGATTAAACCTAGGGCGTACTGATTAGCTCAGTGGTTTCGCCGCCTGCTGCGCAAGCGCAAGGACCCGAGTTCATTCCTTGGTACCAAAAAAAAAAAAAAAAAAAAAAAAATAGGTCAATTGAGAGTATCCCGAATGTGGGGAAAAAAAGAAAAAATGAAAAAAATTACACACACACACACACATAATTACGAGACAGGGTCTGGCTAAATTGATTAGGATTAAGCCTCAACTTGCTATCTTGCCCCAGACCCCTGGAATAACAGCCATAGGCCACCACAAGGGGTGGGAACAGCCTTTCTCACCTTAAAATGGTCATTAGCCCACAGGGGCAGCATTTTATAGCATTGTTTCCTTCTTCAGCTTTTATTTTTATACCTGCGTTCTTTATAGCGGGAGTGCTTCACCATTTGGGACTCCTGTCTCAGCCGCCCAGTGTGTTGAGACCACAGGTGTGCACCATCACGCCCAGCAGACTCCCCCTGACTTACTGAATGAGGTTCAGCTCTGCTTCAGCCTCCATTTTTCCACCTGTGAAATGGGCTCCTCTCCCAGCTCCTGTGACTTAGGAGGCGTGAGGAAATGTAAGCCTCAGAGACAGGTGAGGGAAGGTGGATTTTATTATGACACAGGAGGCTGGACCCAGCTCAGAACATGCTCTCTCCTCCTCTTCCAGGGATCCCGTATCTGGTGCCCCTGAGCGGCCTGCAGCCGGGGGCTCCGGCTCGGCCAGACAGCAGTACAGGTGGGGCTTGGGGGTCAGGTGCGGCATGGGGAGAGCTCCAGGGCAGCGTGTCCTGGACAAGTCCCACCGCTCCTCCGAGCCTCAGGTTTCTCATCTGCAAAGTGAAAGCACTAAGCCTGCCACCAGTGCCAGCTAGGCAACAGCGTCCGCTTTTACCTTTTGTCAAGGCCCGGGCTCTGGCCCCATCCCCGGCCAGCAGCCACACCCCCAAGCCATGTCACGTGACAGCGGGCCCGCCTCCCTGGGACAATCTCTTCTTAGCGTTGCTTTGATAACCCACTTCTAGGCTTGCACTTCCTAGGTCCAAGGCCTAGATCACTCGCGCTGGCTTGGGTGGATCTCTTGGTGTCTGACATTTCCATTTTCCAGGGTCCCCTTTAGGATTAATCCAGACCCCCTACGCCTCTTACATCTCACCCTGCCAGGGCCGAGGTGGACTACCTTTCCCAGAAGGCTTGGCAGACCGGGGCTTTCTGGGCTTGTTTCGACTTCATTTCCCAGACAGCTTTGCGGTGGCCCAGAATTTCCCAGAGGCCTCTTGGCGTGGGACTACACGCTGCTGCGCCATCTCAGAGCCCTATCGAGACTACCACTCCCCGACGCCTTTGCGGTCAACAAGGGAGACTACACCTTCCAGAGGCCTCTGCGCCCCCGCGACCGGAAGCGGCGGGCGAGTCGAGTGTCCTTGCGCGCGGATCTGAGCGACCATGGTGGCCCGTGTGTGGTCGCTGATGAGGTGCGTAGGGCGCCGGGCGGTCCCGGAGCCATCGAGGGAGGCCCCTCCTGCTGGTACCCACCCGCTCAGCTTGGGTCTCCATCTGCTCTGCGCTTCCCGGAGTGTCAGTCCACCTCCCCTGGCGCACAGAGCGAAACTGAGACCCACGGATAGGGGCTTCCTGGGGTCGTTCCTCGCCTCCCTTCTGCTTCCCAGCGAGCCCTTGTCCCTGGACTCACTGTGCCCGAGAGCTCTGCGAGCCACCGTGGCCGTGTCTGTGAAATGGGAATGCCCATTAACTCCCAGAGCACCGTGACAGACAAGAAGTGCACCGGGACACTTAGTAAAAACCTCGCGGGTTGCGGAGTCTTCTAGGAGGTCAGGGGTCTTAAGGTTTCACTGCTCCTTTCTTTTCGGGACCTCGAATGAACCATTGCCCCTTTTCTGTTCTCAGTTTACTAGTTAAAGTAAGTGGCCCTGCCTTGCATAGTGTACACCGCGTCCCGTTCAGAGGGATCCGGCCCTGTGGGCGCCCACGGTGTCCTGTGTTTCCCCCATGAGCTCCCTGGGCCCATGCGTGGCACGTCCAGGAGGGCAGGTGGGGAGCAGTGTCCCCTGAGCTTGGGTCCCTCTCTTCTCCGTCGGCAGGTTTCTCATCAAAGGCAGCGTGGCTGGGGGTGCCGTCTACCTGGTGTATGACCAGGAGCTGCTGGGACCCAGCGACAAGAGTGAGGCGGCCCTGCGGCGGGCGGAGGAGGTGGTTCCGCCGGCCATGTACCAGTTCAGCCAGTATGTGCGCAAGCAGACGGGCCTGCAGATCCCACAGGTACCGGGGGTTGGGCACAGGTGCCTCCAGCCCTGCTTGGTGTCCTCTGCAGGAGGGCTGGCCCGTCCTGAAAGCCCGCACCCCTCACTCCGCCTTTGAGGGTGCTGGGGCTGCTGAGCTTTCCCTAGGCACTAGCCCCTCGCTCCTCTTTCTTCCCAGCTCCCAGCCCCACCAAAGATTAACTTTACCCTCCGGGAGTCCTGGAATTCAGGTAGGCCCAGTGCCTCTGCGTGGAGGTGGCCCTGGGCACCCAGCATGGCACCCTCCCTGCTTCCTGGCCGTTCCTTCTGCTGATCCCTCTTCCTGCTCCTGTGTCTCCCCTAGAGGAGGGGAAAGGGTGGAGAATCACGGAGAGGAGCTGGGCATGGTGGAGTGCCCTTGGATGCTGTCTGTTGTCTGGTGGCATGGGAGGGAGGGCACCTGGGGCCCCATGAGAGCTCATCCTGTGAGCCCAGCTCTGCCCCACCTCTGCCTCAGTTACTTTGGCAGAAGTGGTTGCCCTGGGGTGAGGGGCCTCACCGAGCCATCTCCCCTGTAGGCATCATCAAAGTGATGTCAGCCCTGTCGGTGGCCCCCACCATGGCCCTCGAGTACTCCAAGGAGGGCTGGGAGTATGTGAAGGAGCGCACCAAGTAGCAGGTCAACACAAGCTGAAGCCCACCCTGGCACAACAGGGGCAGGGACGCCAAAGACTCAGCTCTGCACTGGGACCCCACTCTGAGGGCAGCTCCTGGCCTTGCCGGCCCAATAAAGGACTTTGGAAGTGTTTCCCGCCCCACGTGCTGGGCCTGGGGGGAATGGCAGGGTGGGGGCTTTGAGCTCACGCAGACCCGGTGTGCTCTGGCTGTGGACATGCTGTGGGGAGTCACAGCAGGCTGCCGGTCCCTGGGTCTGCAGACAGCACCTGGGGCCCCAGGAAGGGCCGAGAGGGTGCTGAGCACAAGCCAGGTCTGGGGCTTCACTGTTCTTGGGGGGCTGAGCCCAGGGTTAGAGGGGACTCTGGGAAGGTGGCAGAATTGGTGCCTCCTTGGTGTGGGGCTGGGCAGGAGCTCCTAGGGATCAAACTCAGAGGTGCTTACCACAAAGCTACACCCCCAGAGTGTTTTTTATTTGGACACAGAATATTACCAAGTGGCCCGAGCTGGTCTCAACCTTACAATCCTGCCTCAGCTTCCTGATTTGCTGGGATGACAGGTGTGCACCACTGTGCCTCACTTCTTCTTTTGAAAGTGAATATTTCTCTCTCTCTGTCATTTTTTGGTGGATCTGGGGACAGAACTTGGAGCACGGAACATAGGGGACCAGGCAGTTGCTCACTGCTGAACCACATTGGGCTGGGGATTTAGCTCAGTGGTTCCGCCGCCTGCTTTGCAAGTATAAGGTCCTGAGTTCAATCCCCAGTACCAAAAAAAAAAAGAAACTATTGAGCCACATCCCCAAGCCCATTACGCACCTCGATGGAGCCCTTGTCCTGCCCTTCCTCTCCCAGACACACCGTCCTTCCACTGTGCCCACGGTACTGGATTCCCAGGGACCACACGCTGGTACTGTAGTTAGGGGCGCTCAGGGGCTCTGACACAAGTCCTGCCCTGCCAACCCTGTCACCCTTGCAGCCTCTTTGTGTCCCTTGTTGGGCTGTGAGCCCTGGTAATGTGGCTTTGTCTAGTGGTTCCTGGGGAGACCCTGGCACCCAGCCACGGGGGGGCATTGAAGACCATGATGGCCGAAAGCCTATGCCAGGAACCTGGACAGCAGTACCACCCGGCAGATGTCAGGAGTTGGTTTTGGGGGGAGCCAGACACCTTCCCGGATGCCGCCCAGAAGCCTGGAGCAGGCCTGGGTAGTGGCACCATCCTGGGCCTTCTTGGGGGGATGGAAGTTACAGATGAGGGAGCTGGGACAGAGGCCCCAGGCAGCTCCCCAGACCGACTGACTCTGAACTCAGCTCCCCAATGAAAGTCTGTGGGCATCGTAGGCCCGAGGGAATCCCTGGCCTGGCCCAGGGAGCAGAGTACCCACAGCACCCATGCCATGTGTCCCCTAGGAACATGGCCCCCACACTGTGTCACCTGCAGGCCATCCTTCCATCCTTGCTGGTCATTTGCGGGGGTGGGAGCAGGTCTCCAGTAAGCACCCAGAGGGTCTTCGAGGAACACAAGCCAGCCACACCACATGCAGCCCACACTGGCCTAGAAGCCCTGGAAGGCGAGAACTTGCTTGGTCAGACACAGAGCCTGCCCTGGCTGGGCATGGTGGTGGCGCACCTGTAATCTCAACACTTAGGGAGGCTGAGGCAGGAGAATCGCAAGTTCAAGTTCCCAAGTGCTGCTCCCACTTTGACTGTGAGACCCTGTGTCAAAATAAAAAGGCCTGGGGCTATAACTCAGTGATAGCATGTTCTGGGCTCGATTCTCAGTACTGCGAATAAAAGAAAGCCCGTTCCGTGCTGGCAGCACCCTCCCTGAGCACAGGATGTCAAACTCGCACCCGGGTCCTAAGCCTTGGGACACAGGAGGGGTCGGCACTTGTGATGCCTAGGCTGTGCCAGAGGCGAGGTGGCCTGGAGGGGAGGACCTGGTAAGGCACCTCTTGCCCTAAACACAACTGTCAAGGGCTCTCTGCTGCTACTTCGCAGAAGTAGGGGTGGCAGGAAGGGATGGTGGCTGCAGCCTAAACACAGGACCTCGGAGACGCTGGCCAGGGCTCCTGGGCACAGGGGCTCTGGTCCTGGCTGAGGTGGAAGGTGGCATGCTCCGGGCCTGCCCGTCCTGGTGCCGGAGGGGAGGGCAGCAGCCTGGGTTCCTGCTGTGTGGGGGCAGGGGCTGAGCCAGCTTGAACTAGGTTGGAGAGGAGCAGGTGATGGCCCAGCAGCCCTCAGTCATACTGTATTTTCCAGTGCTGGAGATGGAACTGTGCTGGGCACGCGCTCCCTGCTGAAAGTGGGAGACGGCGTCTCACTAAGTTGTTCCCCTCCAACTCTCCCAGCCTGGTGTGCGACCCTGGTGATGGGACAAGCAGGAGTCACTGCTTTGGGCACCGAGTGCTCCCACCTGAAGCAAGTCCAGTCTGCACTCAATTTCCCCATCTGTGAAGCCTGACTGCTAACACCTGGGGGGAATAAGGCCGCTGAGCAGGGGCGGAGCCTGGCATACGACTGAAGAAAAGCACTCGATACGGAGTCTGCAGGAACATGCTCAGCCCACGCACCTGCTGTGGGTACTGACATTTTTGTGTTTGACAAAAATAAAAATTATCCTAGCTGGGCTGGTGGTGCACGCCTGACATCCCAGCACTCTAGGAGGCTGAGGCAGGAGGGTCACAAGTTCGAGCTCATCTTGAGCAATTTAGCGACTTAGTGAGACCCTTTCTCAAAAACTAAAAAGGGCTAAGTTGTAGCTCAGTGTGAAGGCCCAGGGTTCAATCCCCAGTGTCACACAAAACAAAATTTAAGGCAGATGTACTGCTGTGCATTTGAACTAAGGTAAGGAGGGCAACAGAGGTGGTGGCTGGGTCACCACGTGGTTTCCAGTTCTTCTGAACACTCACTCCAGCCTTGCTGGCGCCTGGAGTCCCAGTTGTTCCCCTCAAACTCCTGTCCCTGGACATGTACCACTCTGCCATCTCCTTAGACCCAGGAGAGTCTGCTGTCAGCTGATCCTCTCTGGTGACTTCCTTCCTGTCCCAAGGGGAGCCGAGTGGCCTGTCAGGGCAGGGTGCAGGGGAAGGGCAGGTGCTCATGGTGCTGCTGGGCTTCTGGGGCTGGCAGGGGCCAGCACACACCTGACAACACTGCACTGCATGGGGAGTCACGCTGCTGTCCCCCAACGCAAACTGAAGACCTGAAGTGATCACAACTGGGGCAGCAGGCTGAGGGAGCACAGCCTCCCAAGAGGAAGTGACTGTGTCCATAGGAAAGGACATGACGGCACCAGTACAGTGCGTTGCACTTCAGTAAAACCTCTTAAATCTCAGCAAAAAACTGCCACGCACAGCCTGATGCCCTGGTCCCCAGGGTCCCGCTGGGCACCACTCCCCACTGAGTGTACCCCAGGCCCCAGTGGTGGTCTGACCCACACATGGGTCTCACCGAAGAGCCACGCAGCCCACGCAATGGGACTGGCATGAGAAGGTGCAAATGCAACAAAGCCTCAAGGGAGGTGCCAGGCGTGTCCCTGCAAGGCCACACTCGGTGGGACAGCCAGGTGTGGCTGGTCATGACAAGGACACCCCCTAGACCTCTCCAGCACTGCCCGCCCTGTGCTCGGTGGCCTGCAGACAGCCTGACCCCCAGAGCAGCCGCTGCTCCTAGGCCTGTGCGGTGACCCACAGGCCTGACTCACTGTGGGAGGACGCATACTTGTGGGGCGACCCCCCCGCACCCCAGGCGCCTAGAGTGGCCTGGGGCTGTAGAGACAGAGTGGGGGGAGCCAGGCAGCCCTGAGTCACAGCTGGCCATGCATGGCACTGTGGCTGCCCGTGACCGCACGGTCGCCGCTCACAGCCAGGGCTCCCAATCCTTAGCTAAGCACCTTTCGCTGGTGGAAACGAAATGGCACTTTAGGGTATGTGAACGGAAACACCTTTATTACAAAAAAACAAAAACAAACATTCACATTGTATTGAGCTACAATATGGCAGCAGATAAAAAAAATTATTTGTACACGGTTTAGAGAACTCCTAACAGAACATACTGTGGTCACAGGACAGGACACAGGATTCGAAGAACTCAGTAGCGGCGAGTGAAGCGGGTGTCGCTGGGTCTGCTCCCCCGGCTCTGTCCCCGGAAGCCGCCCTGCATCCCTCCACGGGGGATCACGTGGCCCCGGGACGCCCCACCCGGAGCAAAGCTGCCGCGCCTAGGAACACATACGAGCAGCCTGTCTGTCCAGCTCTGCCCCCCAGGTCCCCAAGGGGGACCCACCTCCCGACCTCCAGGGCAGCCGGGGCCACCACTGCCTTACCCTGACATGCCGCCCCGGTTCATCATGTGGCCAGGCCCCGAGTGGCCGGACATACTCCTCTCTCCACCTTCGAGAGAGACAAGGCGCACTCACTGGGGCACAGTCCCTCTGCTCCCTCAGGACTCACAACTGCCACTGCCACCTCAGCGTGCGGTGCAGTGCCCCCACCACCGGGACCTCCAGAGTGTCTGTCCACACCGCTTGGGTGGCCAGTGAAGGCCTGAGCGGCCGCTGGCAAAACTGCACAGCAGCAACCTCCCTCCCCGTGGCTCTCGCCCTAGACAGGTGGTGCCTGGGCAGTGACCCCTTCCTTACCCTGCCACCTCTTGTGGTCCCGGTCTATCATGCCCCCGTCGGCAGCGCCCTGCCATGCCCGGTCGTCCTCTAGTCTTCGGCCATGTTCCCCCCAGTCTCGCCTGTCCCTTGGAGAAAGACATCTCTGATCTGGAGTGGTCTGACTCCAGGGTCCGCCGGACACACGTGGGGGACGGGGGCGTCTGGAGCGTGGACTCGGCACCCTGTCCCTACCCTGTGTCCTCCCCGAGTACCCTGGGGAGCAGGAATGGTCTTGCCCGATGCGGCTCAGGAACCACCTCGAGCTGGGCCCTGTCTGAGGGGCTGAGGGACACAAACCTGGGGGGAGGGGGCAGCCCCCGACCTTCGCTCATCCTCTTGTCCGAGCCATAGCCCCAGCTGTCGCGTGAGTCCCGGCTGTGGCGCTCTGGTCCTCCATGGCGCTCGGGGTAATGCTGGGCATTAGAGAGCCACATGAGGAGGAGCCTCAGCAGCCTTTCGGGCCACACATTACTGATAACAAGGACAATAACCCAGACACAAGCGCTGGTGGCATGCAAGGGCCTGAAATCTGGCCAAGCTCAAGCTGGTGAGCAAAGGGACCCAGAGCTCCTGGCTGAGGTCCTCTGGTCCCGAGGCGGAGAATTCGCACCGCAGGGACCTCGCCTGACACGTGACCAGCTGTGCCGAGGGGCACGGACGACAGACAACACTCAGGAGGGCGTTCACGGGCCGAGTGTGTACGGTTAGGGGCGTCCTCTCACCTGCTGTGCTACGAAGGCCAGGCTCACAATCTCGTGCCCGCCCGCCAATACTCTACTTGCTGCAAATCTCTGCCTCTGCAGCAAAGGAGGCCAGAGTTGCCTGGGACACCCAGGTGGTGAGGAGCCACCGCCAAGCTCAAGGCTCCCCTAGCGGTGTGCAAGCCCTGGGCCAGAGGGAAAGGGGGCGGCGCAGATCCACAGCACCCCGGGACAGTCCTCGTGGCACGCTGACGTCACACACCCAGCCCAACTCAATTTTAGAGACAGACAATCAGGAGGAAGAGACCGCACTGTTGTCAACGACCTTCAATTTTAAGGCAGAAAACTGGGCAGAAACACCTAGCAGAAGTTAGGACTAGGACTTGCAACAATTTAAAATTTTACCAAAGTTTTCCTATCCAAGCAACCTACTCCATGAGCAGTCAAGAGACCCTGAGGCTCCTGATAACTCGCTCTTCAGTGCCTGCCTTCCCTGAAGCCAGCTGCTACCACCAGCCGCTTGGCCTGGTCCTCTGCTGAGGAAATGCGTACATAGGGTCGAGCATAAGCACAACCTCAGCTAAACCACACAGGGCCAGTCTCAGTGCCCGGAATGTCCCCAACAGCCACCCAGGTGCAGACAGCACGGTGCACAGGGAGCCTTGGCACCACTGTCTGCTCTGGCGGCCGAGACCAGGCGGGAGCTAGCCACACGTCACCCCAGACTCACCTGCCCTTCTCGTTCTCCCATCATTGACCTTGAACCTTCTCTCCTGAAAAAGGGGTTAAAATCATACGTGAGGTGAGGAAGAGGCCACACGCGGTGACTCTCTGCAGCACGCACCAGCTGGCCCCAGGGGCTCTGGAGCTTCGAGGACAAACGACTAACCTGTCCACAGAGTGGTTGGGGTAGCGGCCCCGGTCCCTGTGGTCAAAGTCATGGAAGCGGTCCTGGCGGCTGAAGTCCGAGTGGTAGCGCTCGTCCAGAGCGGCCCGCTTGGCCTCTGGCCAGTAGGCATCGTCCCTCCTGGAAGGGACAGGACAGGTGTTTCCTCCCAGCCTGCCTCTGGGGGGCTGGTGAACCTGGCCCCCACCCTGTCTCGGGGCAAGGTAGCCATTCTGAGCTCAGGCTGCACGACTGTTGGGTCTGAAGCAACCAGGCTCCCAGGCAGGGAGCATCAGTGAGCAGGCTCAGTCACACAGTGGGACACCTGCCACCTTCTGGCATGCTCTCAGGGACATCATCTCTTCCACCAAGAGCTGACGGGCACAAGTTGTGTTGTCTCTCACGTCAGTCAGAGTGGGGACCCCAGCACCCAGAGTCTGTGGAGGCCCAGGGCTCCACGGCAGGGAGACGGTCCAGGGAGAGGCCACCCCAGTGTCGTCACCTGCTGCGCTGGACACCTGAGCGCCCCCAGAGCCTGCGCTTAGATGGGACCTAAGCTCCCACCTGCAGCAGCACGTGCTGGCTTGTCCTGGTAAGGAGACCACACGCTAACATGGTGCGGGCTGGCGGCCAGGCCGAGCTCACCGGCTGTCCAGGTCGTAGGGCCGCCGCACAGCCGGCCGCCGCTCCTGCTCATAGCGCAGCTCCTGCTGGCGCCGCAGCTCTTCGCGCTCGCGGTGGATGCGCTCCTGCTCACGCCTGCGCTCCTGCTCCACGTGCATGCGCTCGCGCTCCAGCCGCTCCCGCTCCATGCGCTCGCGCTCCAGCCGGTGCCGGTGGAAGGCCAGCCGCTCGCGGGCAATCTCCAGCCGTTCCCGCTCCTCACGCTCCCACTGTGCCTGCAGGCGCTGCTCCCGCTCACTGCGCTCCCGCTCCCTGGAGAGACAGCACACTGGGGTCAGGCGCACCTCACCCCAGCAGGGTCACGCTAGAGGCCGGAGGAGCTGCGGAAGCAGAGGTGCAGGTGCAGGGGCCTCTGTGTGAACTGAGCCTCATGTCTCCAGACACCAGATACTAACAGAGAAACCGGGCCTTACTTCACACAGTCTGCAAGGGACGCCTGCCCTTTAAAGCACCAGGCTCAGTGAGATGCTGTGGAACACAGGCAGGGCTGGGCACCTTTACTATGTGCAGGACGCGGGCGCCTTTCCTCCGCCACAGGAGGCGCAGCAGGTGGCCACCGCTTTGTCTCTGGCCGTGTCCCCAGGTGCAGCTATGCCAGCAGAAGCACTCTCACTCTCTCATTTCGTTTGTCTTAAGAATGCCGCGGCCAGCTCGGTTCAGTCCAGGCGAAGCAGTCTTCACCCTCCTACACCGCTCCAAGAAGCAGTGCTCGGAGAGGAACCTGCAAGTCTCCACACAGCTCTGTCCCTCCAGGCGTAGGGGCCTCTCCCAGGCCACAGAGGCGGACAAGTCTGTATCCGAGCCCCGGCCTGTGGCTCCTCTGCCATGACCTGTCCATTTCTCCACTGGGCTGTGCATTTCTATCTGTTTATTACCTCAAGTCACGGTCTTCCCACCTGCCATGTCTCTGACTTTATGGTTTTTCATGGCACAGAACGGTAAACTTCTTTATAACTTTTAAGGGTTTCTAAACCATTCCATAAACTTTTACTTTCATGCTGGACAACTAGTGTGATCTTTTTTTGTTGTTGTTTTTTGGTACCAGGGATCGAACTCGGGACCTTGTGCTTGCGAGGCATGCAGCGGAACTGAGCTAAATCCCTGGCCCATGATGATCTTTTTCTTGTGGTAATGAGGATGGAATCCAGAGGCTTCACACTGAGCTACATCTTCAGGCTCTTTTTTAAATTTTGAGACAGGGTCTCCCTAAGTCACCAAGTCACCCAGGTTGGGCTGGAGCTTGTGATCCTCCTTCCTCAGCTTCCTAGAGTGCCGGGATGACAGGAGTGCACCCCCACACCACACCTACCCGCCCTCTTTTAAGGAGGTAACCATACTTAATATACTATGGGTCATGTTAAAAGCAGTTACTCAAAGTATAAAACAGATTTTTAAAAACTTACAAAGAAATCAACATGATAGCACAAAATTTTCTTTTCAAAGAACTAGGAGATTACTAATAGTATAAATGAATCAAATTACCACAGACAGGCAATTTGGGGAGTTATTCCAACTTCTCACTACTTCTGTATCTTCTATTTTGTTCTTTATTTATACACACACACACACACACACACAGACACACACACAGTTTCTCATATAAGAGAAACCATGCGATATTTAGGCTTATTTTGACTTTTTTTTTTTGGTACTGGGGATCGAACTCAGGTCCTTGCGCTTGCGAAGCAGGCGGCAGAAGCACTGACCTAAATCCCCAGCCCCTTATTTTGACTTCTATCGCCTCAAGTATCCATTTACCTACCAACGCCACCAGTTTATTTTTATGGCAGAGCAGTACTCCACTGGGTATACATTTTCCTTACCTGTTCATCTGTTGATGGGCACATACGCTGTTTCCAAGATCTAGCTATTATAAATTGTGCTGCTATAAACACTGGTTTCCATGTGTCCCTGTAATACGCTGATTTTCTTTCTCTTTTGGGAAGATCTATAGCAAGGTCAAATGGAATTTCTATTTATGCCTGGCTTTTTGACGGCTTTATTTTCTGTTCAGTCATCGGTGCATGCTGTCTGCTAACAATGCAAGTGAGGCCTGGCCCACAAGAATGGGGCTGAGCTGTCCCTGGAGTCTCCTTTCTCCACTGGTGGGAAATGCCATGACGGCCCCGTGCTGCTAACCTCAAAGCCAAAGCAAGCTGCTGCTGCTCCTTCCTCTATAGCCACCAGTCCCGTGTGGGGTTATCAGAGACTCTCCTGCTCCAGCGTCCTCTTTCCCACTCTTAATCTGCTAGCTTTTAATTCTTTTTCTTCTTTCCTGGTACTGGAAATGGAACTCAGGACCTTGTGCTTACCAGGCAGGCTTGGCACCACTGAGCTACATCCCTGGCCTTTTAATTTTTTAAACTACTAATTCTTATTTTTTTAAAATATGCTTTAAAAACTGCTCCTGAAGCCAGGTGTGGTGACACACAGCTGTAATCCCAGCACTCTGGAGGGCGAGGCAGGAGGATTGCTTGAATTCAAGGCCAGCTTGGGCTATTTAGTGAGTGCAAGGCCAGCCTAGACTTCACAGTGAGACCCTGTCTCATAAAAAGAAAAGAAAAACAAATTGCTTCTGGATAGGAAAGATTAACTGAGGCCTAAAGTGACCAATAATTGTTCAGTTTTTCACAATTATGACATGCTTTTTGGCTTATTTACAGGAGGACTCGGGGTGCTCTTTGGGGCTGGCTGCTTCTGCTCCCCTCTGCCCAGCACCTTGGTACTGTGTGCTGGCTTCCTCTGCTGCACCAGGAAGAAACCCCGCCTCCCGCCTCTGCTACCCTGATAATCTGAGGGGAGAGAAGGGCCCATCTAAATGACATCACCTGCAAAGACCCAGGGATGAAGGCCAAACACAACAGGCCTGTGAGGCGAGAGCCAAAGGACCACGAGGCTAAGGGGACGCTCGACCCACAGGGACTGAGCCCTCACAGGACACAGCGACAACCAGTCTAGGGACACAACCAAAGCAGTGAGTGTTTCGGGATCCCGACTCACCTACGGGACTCCGAGTCTCTTGACTTCCGAGGCTCTTTGACCTTATCAAAGGATACAACGGACCGCTTCTCTCTGCTGGCTGATTTGCGATCCTGGCTTTTGGAGGCCTAGTTCATCAAAGAACACAGAAAAGTTCAAGTGGAAATGACAGTGAACAGAACAGGCATGTCCATCTTAGCATCGAATGTGAGGTCCCACAAGATGATCAATCTTCCTGTGTGCTTGTGTGGCACTGACGACTGAACCCAGGGCCTCTGCACTGAGCTACAGTTCACACCTTTTTTTTTTTTTTAAGTTTTTTTCTGCTGAGACAGTTTTACTAAATTGCTAAATTGGCAACTTTCCTGCCTCAGCCTTCTAGAGTGCTGAGATTACAGATGTGTGCCAACACACCTGGTTTACAGGATGATTAATTTTTCTTTTTGGTACTGGGGATCGAACTCAGGACCTTGGCTTGCAAAGCAGGCGTGGGGCTGCTGGGCTAAATCCCCAGCCCTACAGGATGGTTAATGAAACAACTGGACAATGAAGTGTTCTCTCTCTGGAGAAACCACGTATCCCAGTGTGGTGTGCATCCCTGTAATCTCAGCACTCTAAGAGGCTGAGTCAGGGGTATCACAAATGTGAGCCAAGCCTCGACAAATCAGCCAGACCCTGTCTCAAGAAATAAAACGCGGGCTGTGGATGTAGCTCAGTGAGAAGGACCTATGTTCAATGCTCAGTACCATAAACAAACCAACCAACAAGCCTCATGTTTCACAGCTGAAAGTCACAGATGTCCATTGACCTTTAAGGCTAAAATAGGATCAAATAAGGGGCTAGGGATTTAGTTCAGTTGTTCTGGTGTCTGCCTCAAAAGCGCCAAGGTCCCTAGTTCAATCCCCGGTACCAAACCAAATAAATAAAAATAAACAAGAATAAAATAGGATCAAGTATGTCAACAGGATCAAAATGGAAATGAGTATTTCCCCTAAAAACTTTTCATAAGATCAATTTACTTTTATGCTTTGTCTTTGCCATCCAAAATACATTCCTTAATTTTGTTCTTTCCTTCGTAGTATTCAACAGATTCTCAAATGTAGCCACTTGTCATGTTTAACAATTTCTCACCAGTGACTACATTTTTATGAGAGCTCCCCATTCCAGCCCTAGAATTCATATTTTTCGCTCTTTTTTTTTTTTTTTGGTACCAGGGATCGAACTCAGGACCTTGCACTTTGCCAGGCAGGCCCTGTGCCACTGACCTACATCCCCGGCCGCAGAATTCATATTTTTGCACTACAAAATAAGGGAAAAGGCTCCAATGCAGTAATGTATCGGCACACACACTGAATGCACCTGACAGCACGCCTGACAGAAAAGTGGGTTTGCACTGCTGTGAGCCACATGCAGGAGGCCTGGCAGCCTCAGGCTGTGAGCAAGGCAGTGCTGGGCTCAGTGTCTCAGGTGACAGCTAGCTATAAGGGTGACAAACAGGTGACTCCCTGCAAGTGTGAGTGGTCATTTAGGCTGAACACCTGCTTTCTTCTTGAGTAGAGAGGCCTGGGTGCTGAAGCTCGACAGGCTTCTCAAGCCCCCTGTGCTGCTGTGCCCACTGGCACTGCTGTATGGAGTGGCAGTCACAAGGCAGCCAGCAGTATCCCCAGCCCTAGTGCTCCTCCACCTGACGTCTACTGGACCCCCAGTGATTCGCTGAGTGTGGGGTGGTCTGGGACACGCCTGATCAAGGCAGAGAGGCTGTCAAAATGTGAGAGGGAGGCAGAGGCTCCAAGCAGCTGTGTGGAGATGGGGTGGGCCGGCACAGGTGGCTGTGTGGGCAGCTTGTATTGCACAAGGAAAGAGCTGTGGAGATCGCAGCAAGCAGCTGCTCTCATTTGTCCTTGAAAGTTAGCTTTAGAAAGTAAAGAAATAGCACCAACTGACATTACCACAAAATCAAATACAAAGAAAAGCTTTACAATTTCTCTTTTGATGTTACTAGAAATCAAACCCAGGGGCTTCTGCATTGAGCTCCATCCCCAGTCCTTTTAAATTGTTTTGCTCAAGGCTGGGACAGGACTTTTGATACTACTTGGGATCCCCCTGTACTACTGTGTACTGTGTACTATTGTGCCTGGATTCTTTGTTCATATATATGCATCCTTGCCCCCAACCCCTTTAAGAGAGTCTGGATGGTCTTGAACTCCTGGGCTTAAGCGATCCTCCTGCCTCAGCCTCCTGAGTAGCTGGGACATGAGGCATGTATCAGCACATCTTGTTTCTTTCTTTTTTTAAAGTTTAAGATATGTATATTTTTGTAAAAGGTGAGAGCTTTTCTCTAATTCAGCTTAAGGATCCCTTAAAGATACACAAAAACCCCATAAAATACACTCAACACCTTAATTAGGAAACAACACTCACTCTCTCTTTGGATCCAGATGTCTTCACACTGATAACAGGCACACCCTTCGATTTGTCCATCACCACAATCCGCTCAGTGCCTCGACTTCCTACAGGAAGAAAAAAAGTGAAACAGGCCCGGGATGAGAACGCACTCCCAATGTTGCGCAAAGGAACTGGTTTTGTGTTGTCACCTGATGAGAACAAATTAACACACCGCGCTGGCTGGGGACAGGAAACAAGACAAGACCTCCTGTGCGGGGGATGCCCGGCTACCTGACTTTGTGGCTCGAGATCGCTCCGAGGAGCCCAGCTTCTCATCCGGGTCTTTACTCTTTTCTCCACTTGCATCTTCACCCTTTTTGCTGTCGTCTTTTCTGTCAGATTTATCGTCCCTCTTGAGGTTCGCGGATCTGTGACAGCCATGGATCCCCAAGAGTGTCACAGCAGGGATTTGGACCAGTCCCGTCTAGACCCTCAGTATGAGCGCCAAGTGACAGAGTAAGGAAATCACCTCCCACTACCAGGGGCACAGCCTTCCAACCAAAGGAAAGGAAACCAACAGCCTCCCAGCTCGCACACAGGTGACAAAGGCCTCTCACCGGGAAAGAAGTACCTGTCACTAGTGCTTGACTTCTCCTTCTTGCCCTCGCTGTCCCTCTTTTCAGAGGTTTTCTTGCTGGCTGGTTCATTTTTCGCCTAAAGGAGAGAGTCCAGTGCAAGTGCCACCGCCCGTCCCCACCCAGCTGTACCCAAGGGAGCCCTGACACCCACTTTTTCCACAGAGATCATCTTTCCATGCAGCTCCGTCTTGTGCAGGTGGTTGATGCATTTCGTTGCTTCTTCGGCTGTGGACATGGTGACAAAGCCGTAACAGCGAGCTCCAGGACTCCGGGCATTTGTCACAACCTTGGCGCCCACCACCTGAAGGAGAGGCACAAACTACTAAACTTGAGGTGCAGAAAGGGCTTCGGAGCCATTACCCCTGGGACAGGGCATCACAGGTATGGGAGAAGGCCCAGGCAGTGTGCCGGCCCGGGACGGGGGCTAGTGGGACACCACATCCCCAAGTGCCTGACCAGTGCCACAAGTGGCCTGGGAGAGCAAACAGTAGTCTCATTGTTGCTCCTCCCTCTTCAGCCCCTCCTCTAGGTTCCCCCAGGGGACTGAGGGGCAGAAGGAAAGCGAGACAACACCAAGTTCTGCCCCTTCTGTCATGTGCTGTACAGGTAGGAAACATGACACCCAGCTGTGCTATACGAGTGAGCAGTGTGCAACCCAAAGCACCCCAGAGAGCCACATCCCACATGTCAGGCTCCCGACCACTCGCAACATGATTCAGGGCTGTTTCAGACACTATGGCCATGTTCTCACGTGCGGACTGGTTCTCTCAACAGCTCTGGCAGGCTCAAGTGACACCTGCCTTTCATGGCAAGATACCATGGCTCAGAACAGTCCCATGGGTGTCAGAGGCCACTGCCAGCAACCACATTCAGGATTCCACATGGAATCTTAGGCCCATGGAAGGCTGTGATGCACTCCAGGCTCAGTAGGCGCCAACTAGACCCTTTCCTCTGACGGCACTGCCCTCCCAGGGACCACTGTGAGTGTATGGGGAGCAGTGCACCTAGCCCTGTCCTCCTCTGGGTAGCTGGTACCTGTCTTTATAACCACGCTACACTGGGGGCTGTGTGTGCGCGCGCACTCCGATAGACTGAACTCAAGGCCTTTGTACTGAACTACACCTCAACCCCTCATTCTTACAGTCTGAGTTGCCCACATTGGTCTTGAACTTGCAATCCTCCTGCCTCTGCCCCAGCGTAGTTGGGAAGACAGGCATGCAGCACTTTGCCCAGCTATTTTCCTCCTGTCAGCCCTTCCACATAAATAATCAGCGTGCGTAGTACTGGTGCTCTCTCTGACACACCAACCCCTCAGTAGGGCTAAGCGTCTGTGCTAAAGTTCACTTCTGCTCCCCTGAAACTGCCCTGAGAGACGAGGAGTCCAGAATGCCTAAGTGAGACCAGGAAGCACAATGGACTGAGGTGAGAGTGTGAGAAAGTGAGGAAGAGAACTCCCAACAGAAGCCTCAACCCACAGGGGACGGCAGGTGCACAGGTGCAGCAGGGGTCCGATCTGCCTCTACTCGGCCACAGAAGCAGCCACTCCACACGTCACCAGCTAGAGGTGGGGTTCGGAGAAGGGCTGTGACACATCCACAGGCAGGGCCACCTTGGCCTCTGCTCTGGAGTGCTACAATTCAGCATCACGTGGCATTTCCCCAATCACTACTGTCTCCCATAGGCTGCACTCCTGCTCCTGGTGGCCGGCAGGTGTATGTATGTGTGAAGGGGTGGCGGAGCGGCATCTGTGGGCCAGGGCGTGGCTGAGTGGAGCACAGCAACACCAGAGGAAGCCCCAAGGCCACTGAGCATTGCCCAAGGCTCAGTGATCGCGTGCCAAGGGCAGGCTGCACAACAGGGTGTATGTAGTGATCCCTCCTGTTCCAAGGGGCCCTGGCTCTTACCTTCCCATACTTGCTGAAAAGAGTCTTCAAATCTGTAGCTCTGGTCGTAGAAGAAAGTCCACTAACCCAGAAATTTCTACTACAACTGCTACGACCTATTTCAAAAGAAAGTTCTGATCAAAAGCACAACACCCACAAGGTCCCGAGTTCCTAAGCTGTTCCAAACCACAATACAGTCCCTCCTTGCTCCCAGACGGCAGCAGCACCCAAAGCCAGCTGGATTGGTGGCTGGGCCTGCTGTGCTCCCTGTCCACTGCCTGACAGCGTGGCCTGAAACACTCACTTCAATGGGGAGCCCAGCTGGGGACACTGCATGAGGCCTCCTTAAAAAGTGACCTAGTGGCTGGCTGGGCCACACACTGAGGTGGCTTTTTCTTCTGCATGTGTGCGGGGTGTGGCTGGAGGTTGAACCCAGGGCCTCACACGTTAAGCAACTGCTCACCACTGAGTGAGTCTCAGCTAAAGGTGGCTCTTTAACATGAAGTAGCCAACGCCAGCGTGAAGATGTTCCTGTCATTTCTAGTTGTTTCTATTCCGTACTTACAGCCTTTTTAGAAAGAGTCCAGTATGACCTGGATCTAATATAATTACTTATATTAGAGGGCTAGAGGATCAAGGAACTAAGAACTAAGAACACTCTAGAAAAAGCCAGGGTCTGCATCAGGGCACAGCATCAGCCCTTAGGAAGTAGTCTGCTGCTACAATCCAGGAGCTGTGGAGCCAACAGTGGAGAATGGGAAAGACTTTCTGAAAGACTCAGGTAGACCTAGGTGGGAAATGCCAGATGTGGGGAACTAGTATTCAATATTCGGGTGCCGCCTCAACCCAACATACTCCAAGGGACTGGGGCTGTCGGGTGACCTACCCTTCTCCTCTCGGGAAAGCCTTTTAGAGTCCGAGTCATCTTCGACAGAACTAAAGACAAAAGATAGTGTCACTCCAGGGGCAGCAATATCGAGAAACAAACTCAAAATTATAAAATACGTGCTGAGGTTGCATACCTACCCGAAATTTAGCTCTGAAAAAATGATACCCCGACAAACGTGTATTGGAAATCTGACCTAACCATAAGATTTCAGACCCACAGGAGTTAATTAATTCTGCTGGGCTAAAGATAATTAGACAGAATTAAAGAAAACAACCATGATAGGTTGAGAAAAGAAAAAAGATCACGTAATCAGTCTAAAATAAACAAAGAGAAATAAAACATTGTTTGAAAGTAAAACTACAATTTCAGCAGTCTGGCTGGCCAATTGCAGAAAAACAGCTTATGTGTGTCATAAATGACCAATGAAAAGGAGATAGCGTCTGGTCTAAAACTGAGAAACAACAAACCTCATTTTCTGATCAGCGCCCTCACTGGTTGAGGACTCTTTAGGAGCCGGAGGGACTTCATTACAAGCGTCAAACTCAAACTTCTTCACGTCTTCCTTGCTATCTCGGGGCTCCGGGCTCGGGGCTTCCGTGGGCGCTTCTGCCAGCTCCTGGCTAGAGGCCTCCGGCAGCTCGGAGGCCGCGCTACTCTGCTCAACTGGCTTCTCTAGCCCTACAGGCTCACAGTCCGTCCTCGCGCCTTCGCCTGTCTGCTCCACGGGCTCCCTTTTCACTACCGCTAACAGGGTGTCTGCCTCGCTCCACTGAGCGCGCGTTGACTCGCTGGCCAAATCTAAATCTCCCTCCTCCTCCTCCTCTTCTTCCTCTTCCTCCTGCTCTTCCTCCTCTTCCTCTTCCGGGTGGGCGCTGCCAAAAAGGTCCTCTTCCTCCGCCAGCTTCCTGTCTGGCCCCACGCTACTTGTATCCTGTGCAAATGGCTGCTCCAGCTCGGAACCTTCTTCTTTTACTGGCTCAGATTTACAAGTTTCCCCCAAAATGTCGAGTATTTTCTCATTTTCTACGGATTTAACAGGAATAGAATGGCACAAGGTTTAATTACCAGGGAAATAAAGCAATCACAAATGTGGAACTGGCACGGCTGCCACACTAACACGAAGAGCACCGCTAGCTACACAGAGATTGGAAAACCCGCGGGTACACACAGTTACACTGTACACTACCTGCGCTCCGACCACTGCTACGCCAGCCTCTAGCTACAGGGGAGAAAAAAGCATCCCAGAGATTTAACCCCCAAAACCTTCTGGCTGATTCTTGAGAATCTTCATTCTGTTGCTGTGTACACATGACTCTTCCAAATTTAGCTTCTGAAGTCCGGGTTGCTTAACTGAATGACTGTATCACCATTCACTGAACAGCTCAATTTCCAAATTTCTTTGAATTTCGTTTAACAGACAGTCCAACATGAATACCAGACTCTTCTGTGGATGCTGAGACATTTGCAGTCCAGAAGGGAACATGTTTACGAGGTGTTCTCATGAAGCAGCTCTTTGCTCTTCTGGAATCCATCATGTCCGAAGGTTTCGTGGTCTCCCTACCACTGCCTGCACTGCCTACACCAAACACCACACAGTCAAGGTACTGCCCGATATCACAAGATCTGTTTCGTGGGGTGCAGGGCCGGAGTTCTGGAGAGCGTGCCCACTCTTTCCACTCTGTTTAAATGCATTTCTGTTTAAAAAGGCCTGAGCCTGTTTCATTTCACCAATGTATTTTATAAAATGAGAGGTTCGCCACTTTCACAGATCTGGTGATATGGCTGGGTTTCCAATCTCTATGATCCTGGTTATGTTCTGGATTGTAAACCTTTAGAACAACGTACACTATAGTACGGTAACTTTTTTAAATTAAAGACTTTAAATTAGAGAAGGTGGAAAACTAGGACGGTTCCAAACCCCCGCTGGTAAGTTTTTCATTGAACAGTACCTGGCTCCAGAGATGGCTCTTCAATCTCCTGCAACAAAAGACAGAAGTAAGACTGTGCCAGGCAGAGGAAACCTTGGCTTCATCACAACTGTGGCTCTCCCATGCAAGAAGGGCGACTTTACAAGACTGGAAGCTCACCCCGTGAACAGGTGCAGGACCCATGGCCCCGGCCCCACATGCCGGTCTCCTCTCAAGGGGACCTGGCTCCCCTCGTGTGGCTCTTGCAAAGCCTGGAAAGGTCTTGGCTGTCACAGGGAGGGGCAGTCCCCTGCCCACCTGTCATTCTAGATGAACTTTCAAGCTGGGCCGGCAGTGCCGTCACCATTCTGCTGAGTGCCTCACTGAATGCCTACCACCTTCCGGCAATCACCCTGTCTCTGCTAACCTAGCGCCAACTCCAAAAATTCCAAGCACTGGGGACAGCAGGCACAGGTGGTTTCATGCCCGTTCCTACTTTACCTCATGGCACCAGGCCTACCACAGGGCAGCTAAGGCCCTGGAATGCTCCCCTGTTCACCTCCACCCTGTTCCGATCATGTGCCTGCTGGGCCAGGTCCACCTATCACCCAGGTGGTCCCAAGAAGCCCTGTCTCCCAGCCCTTGCAGCTCACTCCTGCCTACCAGACGTCTGGCGTGAGTGCCATGCTATGAGAGGGCTCCTCGGGCCACCTCCAGCGGTTCATTAAGAATGGTCTCCCCATGGGGCCGGGGATTTAGCTCAGTGGTTTCGCCGCCTGCCACGTAAGCGCAAAGACCCGAGTTCGATCCCCGGTACCAAAAAAAAAAAAAAAAAAGAATGGTCTCCCCAACAGCCGGCTCTCTTAACCTCAACTCCAGCTGATCCCCCTGAAAGGCCCCACATGCCCTGTGCACACAAGGAACACTGCCTGGAACTCCAGCCAGGTGCAGAGCTAAGAACCTTGGGTACACATGTATTCGTCATCGGGCAGCCCAAGAGGGGTGCTACCATACCATCCAACCTTTTGCGGATGAGGACACTGTGACCCAGAGTAATTGAGTAACTTTCTCAAGGACACACAGCACATGGATAACAGGCTGAAGGCCACTTGACTCCATCTGTGCTCCTAACCCCTCAAGCCCAATGCTGTGTACTTCACATTTGTACACATTTTTCACTTGTGTGCCTTGGTAGCTGATATAGCAGCCCACACATTAACAATGCCTATGAGTAGTCTGTTCCTTCCACTGGGAACTATCCTATTCCGGGGCATCATAGGAAACGGGTCATTTCCTTGTGGTTTGATTTATTGTCACTCTGCTCCTCCCTCCCATAACCTACCTCACACTGGGATTAAGACTATGATTGAGCTGGGCATGGCAGTGCAAGCCTGTAATACCAGCACTCAGGAAGCTGAGCCAAGAGGATGCCATCAGTTTGAGGGCACCCTGAACTACAAAAGCGAGACCTTGTCTCAAAAAAAAAGACTATGACTGAAGCAAATGATCTCAGCAAAACAATTATTCCCCCCCTTTACTCCCTTCAGAGAGAAGCAAATCTACTCCTATCTGCCTCTGGGAGGGGCCACATGTTTTCCATGTTAACTTGGGCGTCTTTGACCTAGAAAGACACTAGAGAGTGACAAGATCCAGCTCCTCCTCTCCTCTCTGATCAGGAATGGCTGCGTCACTTTGCAGCTGGAGACATCAGCTCTGAGGGCCAGCTGGCTGCACCCAGTTTCCTTGAGGCTGGAGCTCTGGCTTCTCAGCACCTCCCTTGCCGCTGCTCGATGGGAGCAAATGGAGAGCTCATCTGAAAGATGACTTTTTTTTTTTTTTTGGTACCAGGGATCGAACTCAGGACCTTGCGCTTGCGAGGCAGGCGCCGGAACCACTGAGCTAAATCCCCGGCCCTGAAAGATGACTTCTAATTAAACAACATAAGCAACAATTAAGGGGCAGGAGGGGCAAAGGCTGCCTGTACTTTCATTTTCTCACAACAAAAGACTGTTCAAAAGCTAAACAGCAACCAGGTAAGCACATCCCTAAAATTTACATCTCTGTAGGCTTGCAAAAATATTAAGAGGAAACCCAAGACTCAAGGTCATGAAAATCCTGTTAGGTCTCCTCTGATTTGTTCTAAGATTTAGTATTTACACAGATAGTGATGATACTCATGAAAAAGAAACCTGAGGGCTGGAGATGTAGCTCAGTGGCACAGTGCCTGCCTGGCAAGTACGATGCCCTGAGTTCGACTTCCGGTACCAAAAAAAAAAAAGAAAAAGAAAAAGAAACCTGGGCAGCTTCTCAGAGAAAAGCACCCTAAAGACAGGAGCAGAACCTGGAGATTCACTTGTCCCTGCTGTGGCCCCTGCCCCCGGACCCACCCCTCACACAACCTTTGTGTCCTGCATGTCTTTCCGGGCAGGGGCAGTCACTCTGCAGGGGGTTGCCATCCAGATGCCCCTCCCAGTAATAAAGTCACAAGCCAAGCATCCCTCATCTGAAAAGGCCCAAAATCAGAAAAGTTCTGAGCACGGACTTGGATGACCTCCTGCAACAGGTTGTGGTTGAGACCCAGGCACACTAAAAACAGTGCATCATAAAATGATCTTCAGGCTAACGTGCATAAGGTATACGTGAAACTTAAATTCTGTATTCAAACTTGGGTCCCATCCCCAAGGCATCTCATTATGTGTGAGCAAACAGTTCAAACTCTGAAAAAAACCTGAAAACCAAAAATACTTCTTGTCCAAAGTATGCAGGGTAAGGGATATTCAACCTGTGACCAGTGTCACCAAATACACTCTTAGTCCACTAGTACACTGCTTTGAGAGCGCCAGGTAAGCTGGAGATAAGCCCTTGGCAACTGAGATGCAGCACTGGGGTAGAGTAGAGAACAAGCCCCTGAAGGGCCTGACCAATGAACAAACCTTGCAATGACGGCTAGCAGGACTGTCATGCAGGGTCAGAAGTGGTTTCCAGAAACTGTGGTCTAATCTTTGATTCCAAAATTGAGATATATAACAATTTACCTGTAATATAGTGAAGTCAGATGATGAAGTATCTAAATTGTTTATAGTTTCTTTGTCATCTACCTGTGAAACAAATAGTGAACACATAAACCAACAATAAGGCAACAAAACTCACATCTGTACAATGAAAAGTACCAGCCAAGAAGATCATATAACAAAATAACACTGCACAGGAGTTAAAATAGCATTATAGAGCCAGGCGTGGGAGCACATCCCTGTGATCCTAGCTATTTGGGAAGCTAAGGCAGGAGAGGAGGATCACCAAATTTGAGGTCACCATGGCCAACTTAATGAGACCCTGTCTTTATTGGGGGGAGACCCCAAACGAAAACCAACAAACAAACCAAAAAAAAAAAAAAAATCATTGTAAGATTCCAGCGAGAGTAAAGAAATATTACATGCAAAAGTCCATTTCCAGACTAGGAAATCCACTGAAGCAGTACAAGTGTGGGTTTAAGATGAAAACCCAAGCAGAGAACAGCCTGGGGCCAGGGATTTAGCTCAGTGGTACCACACCTGCCTCACAAGTGCAAGGTCCTGAGTTTGAACCCCAATACCAAAAAAAGGAAAAGGAAAAAGAAAATAGCCTGTATTAGAGACTCAGACTGGGCAGGATGCAGACTCTCTGGGTGGAGCGGAGCCCTTGGAGGCTGTCCTTCCAGAAACAGTCCATAACCCCTCTGCAACGTGGAGCCTCTGACCACTACATGCCCAAGACAGGATGCTACTGATGCCAGGACCGCGGCCCCGATGCATCTTGGACAGCCCTGCCTCCCAACATCAGCTTCCAAAGCCCAGAGCAGGAGCCCAGGTGACCTGTCTACACTCCGCCTGCAGGGGAAGGGGGACTGGACACACAGTGCGTCTCTTCTGGGGGTGGGGGTTCTACTCCCTTAAGCCAAGGATCCCCTAGCACAGGACAGGGATGCTCTGTGCCTCAAGAGTTGTTCTGGGTGTCTGCCTAAAGTCCATGATGTTTGCCTGAGTTTAGTGGGGACAGTTGTGAGACATGTATCTTCTTCATCGCCTTTGCTTGGGTGGGAAAGATGTGCCCATGATCAAGACCTCAAATGGTACAATGAAGGCTCACACACTGAAAGCAACTGTTGGGCCAGGGATTTAGCTCAGTGGTTCTGCTGCCTGCCTCACAAGCACAAGGTCCTGAGTTCAATCCCCAGTACCATAAATAAATAAATAAATGAATGAATGAATGAATGAATGAATGAATGAATGAAAGCAACTGACACCCAGGAGCTGTGCGTGTGTGTGCACCACAGCCCTCCCTCCTTCTCCAACTGCAGGAGGTGGCATGACGTTCCCAACCCCTGGAGGTCAGTCTAGGGCCCACAGATCTGCTCTGTATTATTACTAGTCAGAGTAAATTTCACAATAACTCCATGGTGCCTGCTAGATACTGGGCACTGCTCTAGGTCAGGGGCCAGCAAACTTCTGTTAAGGGTCACAAAGTAAGGATTTTAAGCTTTGTAGGAGGGTCTCAGACACAACTACTGATCTCTGCTACACAGAGAAATGCGAGAGCAGCGAATGACAATGGAGAAGGACGTGACGCTGCTTCAAACTTCACCTACACAGTGCATGCCTAGCTTGGTGACTTCTGTTCTGAGGGTGTGATAAAGGCCCATCCGTTTGATCCTCACTAAATCTATTATTTTCAAAATTTGAGGCCTAGAGATCTTAATGAACTTGGCCAAGGCTGTACCAGCAACTGGCAGATCTTGAGTAAATTCTCTCAACTTTTAAACTACACTGGTTCTATTAAATCTTGTATATTTAACCATTACTGACAGACACTTAGGTGTTTCCAAGCTCTTATTATAAAATGTATTGCCAGGTGCGGTTGGTGTACACCTATAATCCCAGCACTCGGGAGGCTGAGGGAGGACGATCAAGGCCAGCCTGGGGTACACAGTGAACCCCTGACTCAATTAGGAAGGAAAAAAGCAGCTAATTAGAAATATGCCTACTGCCCCCGACTATGCAAATGTTTCTGCTATTCCTCATTCCAGTGAATGAGAATCCAAACAAAGATAAAAAAGAAATCTATTCCCTATTTAAGTGAGAAAAGCGCTGAAGTTAGCTCAGAATGTAACTCCCCACTCGAATACATCTGGCTCATCTACAGATGCAGAGAGCCAGCTGCAGGAGGATGTGCAGGAACCATTGGAGTGTGGGTGTCAGGCGTAGCAGGCCCAGAGCAGGGGGACCCACACTTAGTGAGGCCCTCACTCGGGCCTCAGAGACACAACTCCCAGCTTCTCTCTCACCTGACAGCACCCATCTTAGTGTAAATGAAGCATGGCACCCAGGCAGGGCAGTATATAAGTTAAGCACATGAACTCTAGAATCAGCCTGGCTTAACTTATATTCCACTACAGGATAGAAGTATCTCTTTTCCTCTCTATTCCACAATTTCATCAACTGGAAAATGAGGACGACAGTATCTTTTGTGGGGGGCAGGGGGGTACTGGGGATTGAACTGGGGACCTTGCGCTTGTGAGGCAGGGAGCAGAACCACTGAGCTAAATCCTCGGCCTGACAAAAGTATCTTTATCTGGTACTGATGTGAAAGGATTACAAGTCATAAAGTCAATGCCTGTTATAAGGTGACATGTTTCTAACAGGAAAAGACTAAGGCTTTAACATTCATGTCAGGGTTGGTATTAAAGGTTGATTCTTCTGAAGACAGCAACTGAAAGATAAACGTCCAAAGCCAGGCACAGCAGTACTTGCCTGCAATCCCAGCTATCTAAGAGGCTGACCCAGAAGAATCTTGATTCCTGAGAGTGACTCTGGACAACAAAGTGAGCCCCCATCTCAAAAGATCAACTCCCAACCCCTTCCTATCTCAGCATTTTCTAAGTATCCACGCCCCACCCACACAGACCACTCCCCAGAGCAGGAAGGGTCTGGACATCGGTCCTCACCATCCCATGCTGTCACCTGTGTACTTTGTGAGACCACTTTCAACCTGTGCGTTTTCAGAATCATCTGAATTTTACACGTACATGGATTAACTATTATTCTAGTTAGCTGGCAGTAAAAGACAACTTCCATGCCAACTATAAACCATATCCATCTCCCACAGTATTTGTGGGTGCCACACTCAAAGTGGATTCCAGACACTGCCGAGTTACCTACAGCATGTTCTTGAAGCTGCTCTGGGAGGTCTTTCATTTCACCCTCAACTAGCTCTCTACTGTCAGACAGGGACTCTGGAAGGTTGTCAGCATCCTCCTCCTCCACACAGTCAGCAACGCTTCCATTATCAATTTCTGCTTCATCCAACACACTGATATCCATCATGTCGATGTCCTGCAAGTTCTCCAAACTGGTCTCAACATCCTCCTGGGACAAAGCAAAAGGAGCCCATCATGTATGTGACTGCTGCTGGCCACCACCAAGTTCCCCTGCAACGGGCCGGGCTGCACTTACCTGTCCATCCCCAGAATTCTCCTCCAGCCCGTTATCCTCCACACCCTCTTCTTCGGGTTTCCGCCCTGAAGAGATAAGCATTGGAGGCATGAGAAAGAAACACTGCAGCACCCACGGCTGGAGAGTCTCACCCCTGCTTCAAGGAGAAAGAAGAGCAGCCACTCCACCTGCTCTTAGCGGCTGGCTGAGTGAGCAGGCAGTACTGGAAATGGATCTCAGGGGCGGAGGCCAACCAGATCTTAAGGCCTGGCCTCCTTGTCAAGAGGCTTTTTTGGGGGGAGGGGAGCATCAGATACCAAGGTGCTGCTTTTTGGTGAGAGTACACATAACATGCTCCCCACAGAAACAATAATAAGCAAAGCAAACAAGCAAAGCAAAGGAAGTGAAAATCATTCAGAACTCTAGTGCTGGGTTAGCTTTCTGGCTATCACGTATTCACACTGACTTCTGCACTTGGCTGTGGACACACTTGTGCTCCTTACAAAAATGGCACTGCACTAACTGGGCACGGGCTGGTTATCCTGGCTACATGGGAGGCCAAGGCAGGATTGTGGCAGAGCCCAAGAGATCAAGGCCAGCCTGGGCAACACAGTGAGATTCTGTCTCAAAAAGAAAAGGAAAAAATAGAAAGAAGTCAACGCACTATTGTTGTATACAAATTTTGCTTAATGTGTTGTGACCAGGTTTCTACATTCTTTTTTTCTTTTGGTACTGGGGATCGAACTCAGGACCCTGGGCTTTCGAGGCAGGCAGCGGAACCACTGAGCTAAACCCCCATCCCAGTTTCTACATTCTTTACCAGCATTACACAGATACATCACCAATGATCTAAGCACTACTTAGTGAAGACACTGCTTATGAAGAAGAATATCGTGGTGATTTTTTGCAACAGGTAATTTTCATCTTAAGACATATTTCTAGAAATAGCACCCTCATTTAAAAAAGGCACCATTTTTAAAACTTAAAAGGAGACCAAAAAACCTTCCACATACCCTCAAGATAGCCCAGATGAAAGTTGCTCTACTTTACATAGTTCTAGCACAAGGAATTAAAGTCCCAATCTTTCTGCATCTTTGCCAGGCCAAAAAGGGATTCTTGTTTTAACTCCAATTTATCTGACCTGCTGCTTTGATTGAATTTTTGTCGCTGATCATGTGTCCCTGTAAAAAATGCTCACTTATTCTCATGGCCCATGTAAAAATTTCTGGCCCATGTAAAAACTTCTGGCCCAGCTCTACGGCATCAAGCATGTCAGAGAAGTGATCTACAAGCCCTATACTGTATAAAGAAATTGTTACCTATAAGAAAGTTTAAAACAAAACAAATCCCATGATGGGCTGGAGGATGCAGCTCAGTGGCAAAGCACTTGCCCTGGGTTCTATTTTCAGTAATGGGAAAAAAATTTCCTCCTGACAAGTAAGTATATACTGTGTGATTTTTCTATATACTAATTCTATTTATATTTCAAAATTATTTTATTTACAAACCCAGAGGACTATCATACCAGTATATTATGTGCAAACAGCCTTGGTCAGCTGGTCACCCATTCTTGTTTTATAATTTCTTTGGCAAAAATGCTGAGCTTCAAAAAACATTTGGAACTCAACTCACTGGTCTTTGTAAACACGGGAGGAAGATGCACCAGAAGCATTTCTACCAGATAATCACAGGTGATGAGATTGCTATAATCCCACAACATATACACTGGTTTTTGTCCAGTTGTACCCTGGTTACTAGGAAAACTTTAAGTCGATTACCCCAAACTTGCCCTCCTCCCCCCTTAAGAGAGGCAGGTACAGAATCATTCTCACTTTTCCCCTGCAGCATTGGGGATGCAACTCAGGTCCCTGAGCATGCTAGCCTCACTCTACTACTAAATTACACCCTGGCCCTTAGAGCCAATCTTCTTCATACAAATACGCTCATGCAATTAGGTAAAATTCACCTTTATATAAAGTAAAAAGCTAGTTTGCCTTTTCCCCACAGTCCTCTCAAGAGGTAACCACTCATACACAGAAATAAGCTTGTCCTACAAATGAAGTCACAGTGTCAGTACATTCTGCAACTTTTTGTTTTTGTTTCCTAAGACAGGGTCTTGCTATGTAGTTCTGGTTGGCTTTGAACTCAGGGCGATTCTCCTGCCTCAGCCTCCCGA
Source organism: Heterocephalus glaber (assembly GCF_000247695.1). The sequence goes on from NW_004624828.1 coordinate 4,549,037, forward strand.
ATGCTGGGACTATAAGTGTGCAGCACCATGCCCAGTTTCACAACTTGTTTTCATTACTCAATAAACAGCAGGCTTTGGAACATTTTACATACTATAAAATGGATACTCCCCAGTTTAGCTACCTTCTCATTAATTTACTATCAACAGCTATATTTCCCTACATCTTTACCAATGTTGGATATTAGGAACTGTGAAAATTTTTGCCAGTTGAAGCAAAAATGGTTTGACTATTACCTTGTTTTCTTCTATTAATACATAGTAGGGGGAATATATGTATTTAAGCTATGCTTGCTTCTTCCTTATCTGTGGGCTCCCTGTTCAGTCTAAACCAGTGGTGGTGAACCTACGGCATGAGTTCCACAGTGGGCTATTGTATCACTGAAAGCTCTAAGAGGTTTGCCATCACCAGTCTAAGCTCTTTTCTTGAGTTCATTGTCCTTATAAATTTGTAGAAAATACTATTAAACACGTTTGCCTGTTTTACACTATATAATATCTTCTCCCACTGCTATGTATCTTACTTACTCTTTTTTATTTTTTTTGGAGACAGGGTTTCACTCTGTAGGCCAGGCTGGCCTTGAACTCTGAGATCCTCCTGTCTCAGCCTCCTAAGTGTTGGGACTAGACGTGCACCACTACAACTGGCTATTGTCTTTTGTTAATATAGGATTTAAAAACTTTTATGTATGTAGATATGTGCACATATATATATATATATATATATATATTTTTTTTTTTTAATAACTTTTCTTTCTGGCTCTTTAGAACTTCTCTTCCCTAGCTGGAATGTCTATTTTGCATGCAAAGATCTGAGACTAGACCTTTTCCCCAGCACCAGCAAACCAACTGTTTCAACATTATTTACTATAAAATCCTTTCTAATAGGTCAATCTTTTTTTTTTTTTTTTCCCACCGGGGATCGAACTTGGGTCCTTGCGCTTGCACAGCAGGCAGCGAAACCACTGAGCTAAATCCCCGGCCCCAGGTTTTTTTTTTTAAGGAAAGGGTCTTGCTAAGCCATTAAGTTGCCCTGCCTGGACTCAAACTTACAATTCTCCTGCCTCGGCCTCTCAGAGGGCTAGAATTACAAGTGAGTCCCACCAGGCCAGTGACCTTTTCATGTTTAAGACTCTGGCTTCAGACTGCTTTACCATTCAGCCTAGGAGACTCCACAACCACAGGCCTAGCTGAGGAGTGAAGATCCCAGTAGCTAAGAGCACACCTCCACATCCAGACCTTGGTTTCTCACACCATTGTTCATGAGGAACCAGGACACCTGTTTCTGGGGATGGAACAGGATAGGTGACACTGGAGTACTCTCTTGTGCCAGAAAGTACAGAAATATAGGAGCACTCAAGGAATGACATTTGGAAGAAATACAGGAGCCCATCTGATGGGGCTTCCACTGGAACAACTAGCATATCATAATTAGAATAAAGGCTTATCATCTATCAAATAAAATAGAGATGTCTGAGTTTACACTAATAAGTGGGGAGAAGAGTAAGTTACTCCTTAAGGCAGAAAACCAAATTTGGCACAGAAGGAAAAATGAAAGGAGAAAATCACCATCTGACAGGTTATCACAAAATCAGTGGATTCTGCACCTGTGGAGACAGACTAGATATGTACAATCTCACTATCCTCCCCACAAGTCAGAAAGGGGAGCACCTAAATTCATCAGCAGGGAAGGTGACCACCAGCACTTTGGTCACTTCATGTGGCCAGAAATGGCTCAAAATGACAACTGCATGCGTCCCCAAAAGGATACTGAGAAGCATAGAGCACTGCTAGTGGAGTTTCTTCTTTTTTTGCATTGCTGGATATGAAATTCAGCTTCTGCATGCTAGGAAAGCACTCCACCTCTGAGCCACACCCAGTTCACTGTCAATTTCTTCATTTTGGAAGCTATGATTATATAAAGTTCTTTCACCTTTAGGAAATTCTGTAACAGGCACATGCCTTGCAATTTGTTACCAGTTCAGGAAAGCCCTGTGTGATGGTCCACACCTATGATCCCAGCATTTGGAGGCCGAGGCAGGGGTGCAGGTTAGTTCAAGGCCAGCTTGGAAGACCCTGTCTCACAAAACCAAAAAAATAACCAACCAACCAACCAACCAGAGTTTAGGGAAAAAGGGTGAAGGAAGAAGCAAAGGTAGTAAAATGTTAACATTTAGTGAATCTGGGTGAAGAATACACAAGAATTCCTTACACTAATCTCACAACTGTTCTGTAAATACGAAAATGTTACACCAAAACAACCAAAATGCACAGGATTAAGTAATACTTAAAAAGCTGACTTTGCGTCTCCAAGCTACATTTTCAAACACTGCAAAACAGTCTATTAAATTGTGTTTGTGATAATACCACTACAAAGAAATTTACTTTGCTGATAATTATTTTAAGATTCTGCTAAAAACATTATGGATGTAAAACTATAATGTAGTGAGGGGTGCTGAGATTTCTTGAGCTATGCTTTCTAGAATTTTAAACGAGTTCATTCATTAAACACATCACTCTATTTTCAATTAAAATGTTGATAAGAACCTAATGAGGTACTCAAAAAATAATTCAGTAAACTTACCAGACTTGTGCTACTAAATATCAAAATGGACTGCAGAGGTCCAGAATATAATTATACCAAGGGAGAGGAGGAACCAGACACCAAAAGGTTTTATTGCATGACGCCATCTTACATGAAGTTCTAGAAAAACAGAAACTAATCTCTAGTGAAAATAATCACAACAGTGTTTTGTTTTGGCTGGGGTGGGTGGAGCTGGTGACTAGTTTTCAATGTGGGAAATGTTCCATGCTTTGGATTCCACTTGCCACTCACACCATATGCAATGATAAAGTCTGAATGACTTCAATACCCTGAGGTAAAAATAAAATCATTAGCCAGGTGTGGTAGCATATGCCTATAATCCCAGCACTCCAGAGGCTTCTGAGAGTTCAAGCCAGCCTGAAATACATATTAGGGAGACCTTGTCTCAAAAACAAAACAAAACAAGACATAAACATTACTTTGTAACATAGGGTAATCTTTCTTTTTAACCACAACATAAAGCTTAGGAGCCATATAGAACAGGTTGGCCACACTGCCCATATAGAAGAGTAAGACTTCACTAGCCAAAGCACCATAAACAACTCAAATAACAGACTGGAATAAACAAGTGCAATATTTTCTATAGAAAGCAATCACAACCCAGTAAAAAATATGCAAAAGGTATAAAAAGGCAATTGAGAAAACACAGATGGCCAATAATCAGAAGCTTGTCTAACCTGTAAAGAAATGCAAATGAAATTTTACCTGTAGAGAAATGCAGATGAATACAATGAAATATTTTTATTCTAATAGGCAACTTAAAAAAATTTAAAACCTCAGTTGTTAATGAGAGTTTAAAGAAATAGGCAACCACTGTTGGACAGACATTAACCAGTACTGTTGGAGAGCTATTTGTTTCTAGTTAGTTTAAAATAGAATGCCATACCTTTTGACCCCCAAATTCTGCCTTTACTAAGTTATCAAAAACACACTCCTTGCTGACACACTCCCTGCTGGCCATAGAAGTGTGCACACCTGTAGTCCCAGCTACTTGGGAGGCTGAGACAAGATCACTCGGGCCCAGGTGTCCTAGGCTAATCTGGGCAACACAGTGTGAGACTTTATCTCAAAAAGCAAAACAAAAATATTCCTTTAACTTTGAAGAAGTACCTCTGGCTCATGCCAACACTGAAAATTAGAAATGCCCAGTAAAACCTGGCAAAAACCTATGACAGACCGATGAACTAAACACTAATACTTTGGTATACAGGGTATTAGTCTATAGATAAAGAATAGGGCCTATTTATTCCATCTGTACCATCATAGAAAAGATATCCCATTCTAAGTGAAAAAAGCAAATTACATAAGATTTTGTGTAACAGGGCCAATTTCTTCAAACAAAGATGTGTGTATTCAACTGTGTATGCATATCTATCTAGTAGCTACTTGCTGGGTGTGGTGGCACACACTTGTCATCCCAGCACTCAGGAGACTGAGGCAGGAGCATCGTGATGAGTTTGACACCAGCCAAAGCTACATGAGCGAGACCCTGTCTTTGGGGGGACAAAAAAGCAAACTAATTACATTATTTAAATGACTGTATATACATAGGAAATCTGGAGAGCAGGCCCCAACTTTTACTAGTGTGTTGCCTCTGACTGGGAAGGGTAGCTGCTGGTCCAAAGACAATCCAGGGCCGGGGATTTAGCTCAGTGGTTCCGATGCCTCCCTCGAAAGCACAAGGTCCCAAGTTCCATCCCCAGTACCCAAAAAAACAAAAAACAAAAGACAATCCAGTAACCACAGAGCATCACACATGCTTATCAATCCCTCATACCTTTACTGGATCTCTTGGATGTTTTCTTGTTTCCTTCAGACGTAACTTCAATTTCATCAGGGTTACCACCTTCATCTTCAATTGCCTAAAGGGAAGGTATAAAAGAAGCTGACCCAAGAAACCACACAGCCCGGTGCAGCGGCACACACCTGCAGTCCCAGTGGCTCACGAGGCTCAGGTCGGTAGACGTCTTGGGCCCAGCAGTTTGATCAACCCTGACAACACTACAAGTCCTCTTTTAAAAAACCAAAAACAACTCACACACACCCACATGGACTTTCCCAGAATCCTCATCTTTAGGAGAACACAGTTGCTACCAATCTGAAAATGCCCTCAGCCCAATGGACACCTATCTTCCCATCCATTTCTTATCCTGCTCTACATGGGAACAGGGGCTCTGAAGGTAAACAGACCATGAGTTCTTAGTGTGGGGATGCAGGCAGTTTTACTCTGCTCTCTGGAACACAGGCTGCTGTGCAGACTCTGGCACGGTGTAGAGCAAACACTCAACAACCAAAAGGTTCATTCTATTCCTGGGCCCAAAAGAACTCAAAAAAAGAAAAGCACCGGTGAATTCCCTTCAGCTTTACCCAGCAACATGCAGTTTAGCCCTCCAGCCTCACCTCTCTATGGCACAGCTGTGCTCCAAACAGTCTGGGTAAAACACTGACACTCACTGGCTGAGCACCCACAGTGTGATGGGCACAGGACCACACACACCCCGACTGCCTCCAGGACCTTCCTCGGCCATCAGTTCTCTGTACCGATCAGCATACTGAGTAAGGGTTTCTGGGCAGGTGATGCCTCTCACCCTAAGCATCTGTCATTCATCCCCTTTTGCAGCACAGCACCCGCCAGCACAGAGCAGACACTCCTCAAATCAGTAACCATATTGTTGACAGCACTCCTATAAATGGGTTCAAGTTTGGTTTTACTTATAACCTTTTCTCTCATTATTGTACTATCTTGTGAGCTCAAATTCTCATTTGTGTTGTTTTGTTCTCATAGTGCTAAGGGCCAGTTCCAGGGCCTTGGCACATACTAGGCAAGTTCTCTACCATTAAGCCACACCCTCACCTACACATGGTTTGTTTAAAGCCACGTTAAGTGCTGTGTTTTACCTACAGCTTCAGACATCTCTAAGATTTTTCAGGAGTTTCCCAGCTTGGTAAGTCTGAATTTAGTATTGGGACTTTGGGGTTCTGCACAGAATCTCTACCAACAGCAAAGACAATCTCTCCTCTACATGAACACCAGAAGGAATCGGAGTTCTGTTCTGAGATCAAGGAAAAGCACAATTAGTTCTTGCTCTCTTCCTAGCAACAGCCAATTCTGAACTGTCACATGAACAGAGCTGCCCCAGGCAGGAGGCGTCCCATTCAACCCCTGGTGTCTCCCATGGGCACAATGTTTACAGTCATCCTTGCAGGCCTCAGCAAATCCCTCCACTTTTTGCTCTTTTGCAGTTCCTGGCAAAAACCAAGAACAGGATACCAACTCGGTGACAGAGTGGGAAAGAAAGAAGCTCCACGACACCAGCCTTGCCTCACCAGCCTTGCTGAGGCCCGCTAACAGACAGCCTATGGGTTGGTGGCATTTCTGCATTGACTCTACATTCCTGAGAAGAGGGAGATACATTTGTGCCCTCCAGGGGGGCAATGAGAAAACAATTTGGGAGGTCATACACTAGTCCCAGCCCCTAGCCTGACAGAAACTCAAGGCCATCGAAGCTTTACAGGCTTACTCACTGGGGATAAGGCCCCCCCAAATTGGTTTGGCTGACACGAAGCTCTAAGAACAGGGCCCACACCTTCCCAGTGGTGAATTTCCACTCTTCCTGCATTTTCTCCAGGTAAATCTCTTGGTCAATAGAGTTCCTGCTCTGTCTCAATAAACACTCAGTAACTACACAGAAAGAAACAAAAGCTTGAGCTTTAAAAAGGCCCAAGCACGTCTAGGCACATCAGGTACCACTCTTGAGCCTAAGCTTCTTCCTTACAAAAATGGGAAATAATCCCTATTTCATCTTAATAGTAACTGGTACTAAAACCGTAAACTTCTTTGGTTGTTTAGCGTCCAGGAGGATGGAGTGAGTCACCAGCCTCTGTCTGAAAGGGCTGGAGGGCAGGTGGTACAGCTAAAGACTGCAGAGGAGAGGCCCCAAGATTCTAATAGGAGAAAGAAAGGAGAAAAAGCATCGCCCTCTCCCCCCAGAACAAGGAAAATAGGGACTAACTGGGGTGCTCACCACATCTATAAAAGGATCCCTCAGAATCCAAGGGGGCCGGGCATTTAGCTCAGTGGTTCTGGCGCCTGCCTCACAAGCGCAAGGTCCTGAGTTCTATCCCCGGTATCAAAAAAAAAAAAAGAAAGAAAGAAAAAAAGAATCCCTCAAGGTTAGAGACCTGATCTATTAATGACAAAAGGTGACACTGACAGGAAAATCAAACTGTGATAACAATCACAAGTAGTGTTTAGCTGTGCCAGGCAACATGCCAAACCATGCCACGCGACCTTATCTAATCCCAAAGCACTATCATTTCTCTTTTAAAAGACTTTAATCCCTACACTCTAAGAGGGTGAGGTAGGAAGGAAGATTGCAAGCTCCTGGGCCGGGGATTTAGCTCAGTAGTTTCACCACCTGTCTAGCAAGTTCAAGGACCCAAGTTCAATCCCCCGTACCCGCCGCCCCCCCCCAGAAAAGATTGCAAGCTCCAGCCCATCCTGGGCAACTGCACCAGATCCAGTCTCAAAATAAATAATTAAAAAAGGAGCTGGAGATGTAGCTCAGTGCAAAGGCCCTGGGTTCAATCTCTCCCTTCCCCACCCTCAAAACAACAGACCCACAAGAGGTTAAAGGTCTTCCGTGCCCAACAGCAAGGCCAGATGGACACAACTGGCAAAGTTCCGATGTTTTTTTCCTTCTTTTTTAAACCTAACAGCAAGTGCACGAGATGGCGCTTGTTTTCCAGCACTCTGGAGGCCGAGCCAGGAGGATCTCCGCGAGTTTGAGGCTACCCTGGGATAAACACTGGGTTCAAGGCCAGCTTTAACTACAAATCAAGTCTCTGTCTCAAACAAAACAAAACAAAACAAAAAATACTGTAACAGTATGTATCTGACATTTCCCAGAGCTGACAGGCGCTCTTCATTCCTGCCACGTTACTTCCCCCGGCTAGTCCTTGGAAAATCGTTAAAACCAGTTTCTTTTTTTCTCCTCGCCTCGGATATTTCCCTGAGCAGTTTACCTTTACTTTTCGGTGTCCGCCCCCCCCCCCGCCGGGAACCCAGCACTGAAGCCCCGGGGGAGGACGGGTCTGGGTTCAAATCCCGACACTCCCCGCCCCGGCTGTGTGACCTTGACCGAACGCCTTCAATCTCACTCAGTGCGGATTTTGGGGTCCCGCTCCAGCTAGAACCCGAGATGGGACCCGCGGAGGAGGTACCTCAGCGCCGGAGCCGATGTCACTGCTCCCAGGACCTTGGGACGGCGACCGCTTCTCCCCTCTGCACCTTGCTTGTTTTTACCCCCCCCTTTCCTCGCCCCAGTGCGGCGAGGCCAGCCGGCCTCGGAGCATCCCGGGCCCTGAAAGAGCCAAGAGACCCCGGCGCCAGGCCGGGGGCAGCCGAGGGTACACAGTCGCGCCTGCGGGGCTCTTCAAGCCACCCTGGGCCCACTCCTAGAGCCCCGCTCTACCTTTTTCAGCCGCTCCATCAAAACGCTCTTGTTACCACTGGAATCCAGATTCCGTTTCCTCAGTTCCGCCCGCAGGTCGATCACCCGCAGGTCGCTGAGGCGCCGCGTCCCGGTTTCCGACGAGGCGGAACTCAGAGCAGCTGCGCTCGCCGCACCCGAATCTCCTAAACCCGACAGAGTCTCCGCCATTCCAGGGACCCTGGTTCCGTCGCCCCCTTCACACAGAACCGGGCCGGTTTTTTCTCGGCTTCTAGCACAAAATGGCGCCGCCTGCGAGGAAACCGCTCCAGCCGCCCGGCGCGCCTCGCTTCTACGCAGGCGCATCCGGCGCGAGACCGACGCTCCAAGTCTCATCTGCACATGCGTGGTGAGAACCCCGGGGAGATGTGCGCAGGCGCGTTTCTCCTTCTGGGCCTCCCGCCGCGGACGATCTCGACGCATGCGTGCTGCAGTGGCGGCGCCTGCGCGTTGTGGCGAGGGACATGAGGTTGGTCGGTGAGCGAGCTTGCCTGAGGCTGAGAACGCTCGTGAGGGTGGTACGCATGCGCGGCCGCAAAGCGGGGCGGGAGGAAGCGAGTGCGTTTTCCTCTTAGGCGGCGCCATTTTGTGCTCAGAACCGCTACAGCCGCCGGCGGTGAGGGCGCTAAACCGCGATAGCGAGGATGGCGGAACCTCTGGCAGGGTCGGGTGACTCGGGCTCTGGCACGGTTGCTCTGGGTTCGGGCCCCTCGGAGACTGGGACGCGGCGGCTCAGTGAGTTGCGAGTGATCGACCTGCGGGCGGAGCTGAAGAAGCGGAATTTGGACACCGGTGGCAACAAGAGTGTCCTGATGGAGCGGCTCAAGAAGGTGAGGTGGCGCGGGGACTCGGCCTGTCACCGCGATCCTGGACTTTGGGCGACCCCTTCAGCCGCCGCCGTCAGTCTCCAGGGTCCCCGCTGTGTGACCTTGGCTGCCACTGCTCCTCTCTTTGCCGTGCTTCCCAGCCTCTTTCCAGCCCCTCGCCCCCAGGGCGCTTCAGGCCGCTCTTGGTGGCTTGCGGGCTGGCCCCGGCAGCTCCCTCTGCTCGTGGTGGACACTTGAACAGGTGACCTTGAACATGGGTTCCTTCCCCTCTGCACCTCAGTTTCCCCCTGGCAGAATGGGTGCCTGAGAGGCATAGAAGGGGGCGGGGCTTTCCCTACCCCAGGGCCTTTGCATTCACACCTCCATCCAGGTGTCCCAGGTCTTCTGCGTGGAGCCCGTGGTCACCCTGGGAGCTGTAGAAGCTGTCACTTCCCGACCACTCTCCCTGAGGTGGGGCTCCACCTCCCTACACCTGTGTCAAGACCTGGACCTGAGCTTACACTCTTAGCTTCATAGCGGTTGACATGTGTGTGACGTTTGTGGGTGTCCACAGCTGAGACATGCACCTTGAGTGGGGACCTGATGATTTCTCAGGCATTGAAATACCGGGTGGGTATATATAAAACCACGTAACCCCACCCAACCCTTTGCCCTAGCCGGGCCAGATGTAGTCTCTCTGTTTTTGGTTTTTGTTTTTTCTTCTCTGTTATTATTTGTCCCCGTGTGTGACTTTTAAGTACGGGGTTGCAAGCTGGGCGTGGTGGTGCACCCTGGTAGTCTCAGCTGAGGCAGGAGGATCTCCCTGCAAGTGCAAGTTCAAGGCCAGCCTGGGCTACATAGTGAGGCTCTCTCAGAACTACGACAAGTACAGGGTTGGGTGACACGGGGCTAAGTGACCTTTTCAGGAATGCTCGTTGACCCTGATTTTGCAGCAAAATCCACAGCGTCCCTGTCCTGTGTCATTTGGGCCCTGGGCCCAGACAGAACCAAGTTGTGCTGGGTTCGTCCTGTACCTTGGAGTTGCAGCCCACGTAACAGAAGCCCTTTGTGCTCTGGGGAGTAGCCACTTAGGGGACAGGGTGTGCCACGCCGCACTTAATAAGTAACCTTGTAAAACTCTGTTTCTTTCCAACAGGCGGTTAAGGAAGAAGGGCAAGATCCGGATGAAATTGGCATTGAGTTGGAAACCACTAGCAAGAAGACAGCAAAGAGATGTGCTAAAGGTAGCCACACGTCTTCTCTTAGAGAACAGAGGGATTGCTCTGTGGTCTGGCTGTCCAAACTGCTTTGCCAGCCATCAGTTCCCCCTCTAGGATGGAAGCTGTCTCCTCGCTCCCTGTCAGGTAGTTGTGTCAAAGCTGCAAAACAGCATGTAGGTGCTGAGTTGAGTTAAAATAGATATGGAAACGTTTCAGCCTTTGTTTTAGGAAAGAACAGAGGAAAGCTGCCCCAACCAATCCAAGCAACAAATGCTGCCTCTGCCTGGCTTTCTTCCTTGTTCAAAAAATAGGTCTTAAACCAAGGAAAATGTCATGAACCTGAGGCCGAAGAGGGACTGGCTTCCCTGGGGTCCAAAATAGATTGCTGGGATATTTGCACCCAGCCTCTATTTTTACCAGTGTGTTGTCTTTTGTTTTTCTGCGATGTTGAGATCATACTCGGGCCTTGCACTGCTAGTTGTTCGTTCTGCCACTGACTTGCCTCCAACCCTGGTGTTGTTTTAAAAATCAAGATGCAGCTGGCCATGGTGGCACAGGCCTATAATCTTGGTATTCAGGAGACTGAAGCAGAAGGATCACTGTGAGTTCAAGACTAGCCTGAACTACATAGTGAGACCCTGTCTCCAAAACAAAAAAAAACCAGGCATGGTGGTGCACACCTGTCATCCCAGAACTCAAGAGGCTGAGGCAAGAGGATCTCTGCAAGTTTGGGCCAGCCTGAGCTACATAGTTCAAGGACAGGCTGAACTACATAGGGAAACCCTGTCTCAAAAAAACCCCCCCAAAAACACTAATAATTTACAAGCTCTTAAACTTTCACCTAAAGTGTACAATTCAGTGCTTTCTAGGATATTCATGGGACTGCATGGCTACCATCACTTATCTGGTTTGGAACATTCTTGTCATTTCAGGAGGAAACCTTATCTCCATTAGTGGTCACTCTGGGCCCCTCTCTCTACAGCCCCTGGCACCCACGAATCTACTTTCTGCCTAGATTTGCCTGTTTTGGACATTTCATGTGATCAGGATCACACGGTGTGGTGTTTTGTGTTTTCTTCTACTGAGTAACTGTTTTTGACCCTCAGCCTTGTAACCTAATTTCAGTATTTCATTCATACTTTTTGTGATTGATAAGTTATTTTCAGAGACCTCTGAATTCATGACTTTGAAGCCTTCACCGTCCTACTTGGCTCTGTCCTTATCAGATTCTCTAGGGAGAAGGACAGTATCATTTGAGACTCTGGGTGCTGGGCTTGGTTTTGTCTTTTGCGGTGCTCGGGCCTGTGTGTCCTGAGCACGGAGCTCATTCCCCCAGCCTGAACTTGTTTTCTGGAAGGTGCCGTGTGGAACTTCTCACAGCTGCCCATGTTCCCATCGTGGGAAGAGACCCTAAATTCAGGTAGTGAGGACAGCTGCTGAGAAAGTGAAAAGAAATTAAACGGTAGCCCTTCCAACAGTATCCCTTTATCTTTAAGCTGCTGCTCCTAGAAGAACAACTTCTCCATAACACATCTGTTTAAAACTGCTGCAAGTGTTTCGAAAGGTTAGCTTTTTCAGTTAGGCAACATAAGGAATTGAAATTAGAATTTACGTCTGGGACATTGATGTGTTTTTGTTGTCCTTGGAAGTGTTGGGATTTCAGCTAAGAAACTGACCAAGTTGCTGGAGAATGGGAGAGGCTGGTGGCCCGCAGGAGCCACACCGGTATCTCTCCTGCATGGATGTGAAATTAGCCGCGATTGGAAATGTGTTTTTGTTTAGTTGTGAGAAAACTTTACTAGAGTTTAAAACTTTCTTTGAACCTTGGCCCTCGTACACGGTAGGCAAGCACTCTGAGCCACAGCCCCGCCCATTTTTAAAAGTTTTATTTTGAGATAAGGTCTTGCTCTGATGCCCAGGCTGGCATCATACTTGTGATCCTCCTGCCTCAGCCTCCCAATGAAACTTAAACAGCCATGCTCATTTAAATGTGAAGTTCAAGACATACTAACAAATGTCCTCAGCTTCCACCAGAGATTTTTGCATCATTAGAGAAACTAACCCTTCTCTGAAGATTTGGTGCCAGCTGTAGCTATTAGTGCTTCCAATACTTGTCTGGATTTCTGGATCAAAGCTCAAGTCAAATCCTAGCAACTCAGAGTTAGTGTTTTGTCAGGAAAGGTCATGTGCGAGTTCCCCTGGTAGAGAGCATTGTAGCTTCGGCTCCAGTGGGGTTGGAAGGGCCTCTGGTCCCTTCTTCTTCCTGCAGGGAAGTGGTCCGGCCCTGTGAGGAGGGTCAGGTGGCCCAGGTCCTCAGTGGGCCCAGTCTCCCACCTAGAACTGCAGGAGCTCCCAGCTTGGAGACTCTGGACAGAAAAGGCCGTGACTGCTGCACTTGGTCACGGGGCTCCTTGGAGACCTTCCCTGGAACTGCCGCCTCTTCCTGGGGCAGAGTGGCTGAACTCGTGGACAGAAAGAAAGCTCCTTACTGTAGATTGGAGCGAGAGCACTTTCCCTACCCTGTCTGGCCAGGCACAGTGGTTGGTAACCAGTGGTGCTGAAAGATGACAATTCGGGGTTAGGTTGGGCATGGGCCTAAGATTTGGTTTTGTGCGCTGGGGCGCCCCCTACCTACAGGGCAATGGGCTGTGTCCCTGCTGCTCGAATCCCAAGGGGAGCTGCAGGTGGCTCTGGAGACCTAGGAGCCAGTGCTGTTGGTGGACGGTCCTAACCATGGTTTGGGAAGGAGAGGCTGTGTATAGATGTCATGGGGAGCGCGACAGTGGAGTTGGGAGTCCCAGCTCTGGAGTGGAACCAAATTGTCCCATGGGAGGCGGGGATGACGAGACCTGCAGGTATTGTGGGGACTGTTGGTGATGGCCTGGCGGTCCCCGCGACTGACGTGCTCCGGCTTTCCTATGTTGTGAACACTCCAGTGAGGACCTTTGATAATCAGATTTCTTAATGCTTAATTTTCTTACTTTTGAAACTGAAAATACAGGTAACCTGGAAAATGGGAAAAATGCACGTGAACATAAAATTGTAGCCTCAGCCAGTCAGGGTTTTAACACCTAGTAGTATTTTAACTGCAGTGGTAATGGCCCTAGCCACATGCATCTGTGAGTTGTACAAATGTGGCCTCACTCGTGTGTGTGTGTGTGTGTGTGTGTGTGCGCGCGCGCAAAGTTGTAGGGTTTCTTTTGTTTTTATGTATTTATTTTGGTACTGAGGATAGAATTCTAGGACTTTGGACTGAGCTGCACCCCCAGCTCTTTTTTATTTTTGGTCACTAATTTACCCATGCAAGGTCCTAAATTGCCATCCTGCCTCAACCTCCCAGGTGCTGGTATTACAGGTGTGCATCACACCCAGCACATACAGGTTTTTAATAAAAGTAGCTTTTGTTTACCTGGTGTGTACTTCATAAGCTTTCCTGTGTCATTACTGTTTCAAAGTGAGACCCTTTCAGGTTGTCAGGCTCCAGTGGCACCCCTGGCTTTCACCTGGGCACCGCTGCGTGCTCTGGGCTGGCAGTGCCTATGTACTGCAGGCGTGTGGCAGCCCCCTTGGCCTCTACCGTCGGTGCACCAGGATCCCCCTGGACCCCTTAGTTGTGATGACCAGAGCTGTCTCCACCGTGGCTGTACTACCTGCCCCATTGAGCGCTACTGTCTGCCTTGTCTACTGCCAGTGAGCAAAAACGGGCGGGTGTGACTTCCTTTCGGGTGTCTGCATTGTGTCTTTTTAGACAGGAGAGTAGCTCTGGTTTGAACTCGTCGCCACACTTTTACTGAGCACCCCGAAAGCTGACTGGGAGCAGAGGGTGTGCGAAGTTTACAAATGTGAGATGTGGGCGCCCCAGAGTTTTTTCTGCCTCTCAAGTTGGAGTTTCATTTCACCTCCCCCCGAGCCCTGTGGAGGAGCTACCATGACTGCATAGTTCTGCCATCACAAGGCCCGGGGCCGATAGCTTTGTGACAGCCTCTGCCACACTGCCTGCAGAGCTGCAGGGGGGCAAAGGCGGGGCTCCTGGCGCTGAGGATGGGCGGCTGCGGGAGCCCGAGCAAGCTGGGCACCAGCCTGCATGGTTTGGGTGGGCTTTTCCTGGGGCTGGGGATGGAGCCCAGGCCTTGGTGCTGGGTGCGTGCCACCCCGGAGATAGACCCCTGCACAGTGTGTTAGTGTGGGGTGCAGTTCCGTGATTACTCATGAGCCTTGTGTTGGCTGGGTTGGTTGGGAAAGCCTTGCGTTTATCTTTGGCTCAATTTTCTTTTGGGGTATTTGTTTTAGTTTGGAACAATTGTGAAGTCTTTTGAAGTGTTTAGCTATCTTGTGAAAAATCTCAGAGCACTGATCAGTCACTGAGGTCTTCACCTCTCCTGTCCCAGATGAGGGCTTCTGTAGAGCACCAGTTGAAACGGAACTCCGAGTGACAGAGCAGACACTTTGACTTCTCTGTGACGTGTTCTGACTGAGGTTGAGAGCTGTCATCCTGGGTCAACTAAGTAGGAGGCCAGTACTTGAGTGTTACCTGATCAAACAATTGTTCTGTAATTAGGGCAAAAGATGGAGGATGAAGGCACAGAAGACAACGGCCTGGAAGAAGATTCTCGAGACGGGCAGGTACGTGGCGTCTCGGGAGAGTGTGGCAGCGCTGAATTCCAGCTGCCGTGGTGGCTGACACGCCACCCCCTCTTCCAGGAGGATGTGGACGTGAGCCTGGAGAACCTGCAGGGCATGGGCGTGGTGGGCATGAGCGTGTTAGACGAGGCTGAGGACAGCAGTGCTCCGGACTTCGGGGAGGACGGCGGCGGTGACGACAGCATTCTCGGTCCCTTGTGTGACAGTAAAGAGTACGTGGCTGCACAGCTGGGACAGCTTCCAGCTCGGCTCTCGGAACACGCTGTAGGTAACTTGGAGACGCGTGGTATGCGCCGGGGGCGAGGGCCTGTCCCGAGGGAGTGCTCCGCTAAGTCCCCACGAACCCAGTTTGCTGTCTAAATGTGGCTAAATAGTCCTGGCGAGTATTTTTAGAATATTTGGCAAGAAGACTCTTTCTGACCATTTAGGTTATGAAATCAAAGGCCAGCACAGCTAAGGATAGCCTTTTCCATTTAAGAGGGAGTTTTTGGACAGCCTTTTTTTATTTTTAGACAAGGTCGTCTTAAGTTGCTTAGGCTGGCCTTGAACTTGTGATTCTCCTGTCTCTGCCTCCCGAGCAGCTGAGGTGACCGGCGGGTCCCAATGCATCTGGCTCAAGAAATAGTTCTGTTTTTGGTTTTTCTTAAAGGGCCTTTGCAGTGCATTACATCTCTATCCCTTTTGGTTTTTATTTTGCGGTAACGTTTTCATTAAGTTGCCCAGACTGTGCTTGAGCTCACAGCCTTCCTGCCTCAGCTTCCCAGAACGCTGGGATGATGGGCACACACCTCCGGAGCCAGTTCTGATTGTCATTTTAATCTGACTGGCCTTGCGCAGCCAGCTGTTATAGTTGGGGTTTTGTTGTTGTTCCTGGGAAGCATTACAGTTTTCCACTTTGGAGGAAGTGCTTAGGGTTATACCATAGCCCTAAAGTCAGAAATCACCAACTCCAGATGTCCCTGGCTTGCCCCGGGGTGGGGGTGAGGGGCAGTGGACACCTCAAGCCACAGGGGTCTGCCCTCCTCCCCGTGCGGCTCTCTCTGAGTGCTTGTCTGTGCCCCCGAAACATGTGCTAGGTTAACGACTGCACGAGGAGGAAGGGATGCTTTTGTTTTTCACATGAAGAGATAAGGGTCTTCAATTTTAGTGGACTTTAAGGTGGTAACACTTTTCCTTTTGTTTCATAACGAGCTAAAAAAGAAAATGATCCTTTTTTTTTTTTTTTTTTTTTTCTGGTACCGGGGATCAAACCGGGACCTTTCGCTTGTGAGGCAGGCAGCGGAACCACTGAGCTAAATCCCTGGCCATCAATTTTTAAATATGTGTCGTGCCAGGCGTGGTGGTGCACACCTGTAATCCCAGCACTTAGGCTGAGGCAGGAGAATTGCTAGGGTCTCAAGGCCAGCCTGGGCTACATGGTGAGTTCAAGACCAGCCTGAACTGCATAGCAAGACCCTGTCTCAATGAAAAAAAGACATAATAAGTGCGTATTGTAAAGCCAGGCATCGTAGTGCATGCCTATAATCCCAGCACTCAGGAGGCTGAGGCAGGAGGATGGCAGTGAGTTCAAGGCCAGCTTGGGCTACATACCAAGACCTTGTCTTGAAAAAAAAAAAAAATACATGTTATAAATAAAGCAACCTAGATGCAGGCATTCAGCTACAATATTTATTGTCACCAAGTGAAATCTGCCTGATCATTTGGAGTTGTTTGGGACAGGTGCAGCTGGGGGCACAAGTCGGTCACCAGTGTGCAGAGACTGGCAGGCAAGCTCATTTCCCCTTCATTCAGCCAGAGCCATGGCCGCTGGTGCAGGTGTGGCAGAGCAGGGAGGGAGTGAGGGGCGGCGCTCCAGAGTGGAGTAGCAGGTGTTGAGAGGACAGATGTGGCCATAGGTGGCCTAGATGGCAGAGAGGTGGAAGCCTTGGTGCCGCAGCGCTGGTCTCCACAGAGCGGTCCTCGTTTCCTCTTTCAGGTGGATGGGGAAGACTTTGAGAACCCTTTGGAAGCTTCATCACTGAACTCCAAAGTAACTCCGGTAAGCTGATGCTGGAGACGAATGCGTGGTGGTTTTCCCAGCTGAGGAGAGTGTGTGGCAGAGACGGTGGGGTGCTGAGCTAGGCAGCCAGGGTCAGCTGAGCATGTTCAGCCCCTGCACGCGCCCTCTGCTGGGGCTGTTCCAAACAGCAGGGAGAGCAGAGCCAGGTGCACTGGTGTGGGCAGTGCAGAGGAGCTGCTGCAGAAAGGGGGCGACCAACTCAGCCCCTAAGTTGGGGAACAGTGGGGCCTGGTGTCCTGAGCCAGTGGGACTTCACGGAGGTTTGAGCAGTGTGGACGGGTTTGTTGAAGGTAGCAGGCTCTCCTCCCACGTGGTAGTCTGCTTGGGGAAGTGGTTCAGTTCCCAAGTCCAGTGTGATGCCCGATGGCTGGCTGGCTGTGTGATTCCCTCTGCTCTGACCCAGAGCCTTGGCCAGCACCCAGACTCAGGCTTACCTCGGCCGGCCAGGAATGGCCGCTGCCCAGCGCTGGTCCCGCAGGCATGCACCGGCAGTGTTCCCGGAGCAGATCTGTTCTCAGAAGCCAGAGTTGTGCAGTTCCTAAAGTGACGGGTGGATGTGCTCTTTTCTTCTCTTTTTAACAGGATATTGAAGAACCTCTCTTGGAGCCAGGTACTGATAAGAGAAACGCGACAGTTCTGGTTTGGAAGGTCTCACACTAGCCCTGTTTGAAAGCTGTGTGTATCTTAAGCTGTGGTGTGGTCTTGTAAATCACCCTAGTGGTGGACAGTACAGGTGGTACGAGGGTCAGAGATTGGAAACCCATGCGTATCACCAGATCTGTGGGCATGCCGTCCGGGCCTCTCCAGGGCAAATGTAGTGCGTGAGACGCAGGGGTGCTTTTCATCTCTGACCACGCAGAGTGGCATTTAAGTAATGTCCCCATGATTCCGCCACGCATTTCCACACACAAAACAGATCTTGTGATATTTGGCTGCAGTCGATTGGTTACCGCAGTTGAGGCAGACTAAGCTGGTGTCAGGGCACGCGCCGCCCGAGAAGGGGCCGGATCCCCGAAGAGAAGAGCAGGGTTTCCTCGAGAAAACTCTGAACCTGCCGTTCCCCACTGGACTATGTTTCTGTCCCACCAAAGACGGAAGAGGCTCTGCTGAACTGTTCGCTAACCACAACTCAAAGAAACAGGAAGTTGAGCTGTTCGGAGAACAGTGATTTGTTTGGTTCTGCACCGTGGACATTGGACAATCAGTCAGAAGACCCATACTTGAAGAAAATCCAGAAAGAAGAAGGCTGTCGCAAAGCAGCCAGTGGTTCTAGTTGCTGAGTCTGGGGCCTTTTCTCTCCCCCGTAGCTAGAGGCTGGCGTAGCAGTGGTCGGAGCGCAGGTAGTGTACAGTGTAACTGTGTGTACCCGCGGGTTTTCCAATCTCTGTGTAGCTAGCGGTGCTCTTCGTGTTAGTGTGGCAGCCGTGCCAGTTCCACATTTGTGATTGCTTTATTTCCCTGGTAATTAAACCTTGTGCCATTCTATTCCTGTTAAATCCGTAGAAAATGAGAAAATACTCGACATTTTGGGGGAAACTTGTAAATCTGAGCCAGTAAAAGAAGAAGGTTCCGAGCTGGAGCAGCCATTTGCACAGGATACAAGTAGCGTGGGGCCAGACAGGAAGCTGGCGGAGGAAGAGGACCTTTTTGGCAGCGCCCACCCGGAAGAGGAAGAGGAGGAAGAGCAGGAGGAAGAGGAAGAAGAGGAGGAGGAGGAGGGAGATTTAGATTTGGCCAGCGAGTCAACGCGCGCTCAGTGGAGCGAGGCAGACACCCTGTTAGCGGTAGTGAAAAGGGAGCCCGTGGAGCAGACAGGCGAAGGCGCGAGGACGGACTGTGAGCCTGTAGGGCTAGAGAAGCCAGTTGAGCAGAGTAGCGCGGCCTCCGAGCTGCCGGAGGCCTCTAGCCAGGAGCTGGCAGAAGCGCCCACGGAAGCCCCGAGCCCGGAGCCCCGAGATAGCAAGGAAGACGTGAAGAAGTTTGAGTTTGACGCTTGTAATGAAGTCCCTCCGGCTCCTAAAGAGTCCTCAACCAGTGAGGGCGCTGATCAGAAAATGAGGTTTGTTGTTTCTCAGTTTTAGACCAGACGCTATCTCCTTTTCATTGGTCATTTATGACACACATAAGCTGTTTTTCTGCAATTGGCCAGCCAGACTGCTGAAATTGTAGTTTTACTTCCAAACAATGTTTTATTTCTCTGTGTATTTTTAATGGGTGATTCGGTTTCTTTTCTTTTTCTCAACCTACCACGGTTGTGTTCTTAAATTGTCATTAATTGTTATCTTCAGCTTAATTGAATTGACTTATGAATCTGACATTGTACTTTTCGGGTCAGATTTTCCAATATAAGCTTGCAAAGGTGCCTGTTAAGATTTTATTTCAGACTAATATTCTGGTAGGTATTCAGTTTTAGCACATATCATACTTTTAATTTAGTTCACTTTAGTTTTTTTCCTGTATGAGTAACATTAACTTTTGTCTCTAGCTCCTTTAAGGAAGAAAAAGATATAAAGCCAGTCATTAAAGATGAAAAAGGTATGGTTGAACGTACACAGCTGGGGGCCACGTGCTTGGAGTTGCGTTGGGAGGAAGGGCCTCAGATGTCCCTCTGCACCCGGGAGTTTAAGTCCTACGTTATGGGCCACGGGACTTTCCCCCCAGTGGTTTCTGCAGAGCCGAGTTGGCGGTGTCAGGGGCATCTGTATTTTACATTTCTGTCCTGCTTGTCAGGGTGGTGCCGATCGCATCCCACGTCAGGACCTCTGGCCATGCAGTAACAGCATAATGGGTTTCCATGCTGCAGAGGCCTCTCCGCCTGGGATTGTCCCTTGGCTCCTCCAGCAGAGAGCCAGGCCCCGATCCTGCTGTTGGTGTAACGAGGGCTATAGAGGGCTGCACTGTGAAGCAGTGGTGCTCTGTCCCCCACGAGGCTCCATGTGACAGCCTCTCTCTTGCGCCAGGCCGTGTCAGCAGCAGCTCTGGGCGGAACCTGTGGGTCAGCGGACTGTCTTCTACCACGCGTGCCACCGACCTCAAGAACCTGTTCAGCAAATACGGGAAGGTAGGTGCCCCTGCCGACCTGGGCGCATTGGAGAGAGAAGCCCAGGGGCGGGGGTGCCCCTCCGTGCCACTGGCTTGACATGTGTAGCTCCAGACCACACAAAGAAGAAACTTGAGAGCTCAGTTCATGCTGTCAGTTTCACTGGTTCTCATTTCTGGTTTTTTAATTAAAAGGAAAGGACTGGGTGCCATGGTGCATACCTGTCATCCCAGCACTCTGGAGGTTGAGGCAGGAAAATCAGAAAATCAAGTCCAGCCTGGTCAACTTAGTCACTTAGCAAGACCCTGTCTCAAAATTTAAATTAGGGGTGTAGTTCAATGGAAAGGCCCTAGATTCAATTCCTAGTATCGTAAAAAAAGTAAAAATAAAGACTGAAGAAGGGGCAGCCAGGAGCACAGGGAGCAAGGTGGTTCGTTGCGCCTTAGGTCTGCTCAGGTTCGGCAGACAGTGGCCACCCAGGTGTGCCTGTGTTTTTTGGTCATTTGTCTGCAAGAAGTGTCTGTCTCTGGCTCAGGCAGAGCCAAGCGCTGGCATCTGAGTCTCTCTTCAGCAGTGAAGACCTCGTTGCTGCGTGCGAGGGTGTAGTTTGATGACTGGGATGTGCCAGGCTGTGTTGGAGGGTGGCAGAAGCCCTACCTGATCCAGATTCCTGCTGTGGGGACTTGGGGCATTTAGAAAGATGTGTAGTCCGGGGAGTGCTCTTGGGCTTAGCTCCTGGCACTTTGCTGGTCCTCTGGTGCCTGGAGCAGCAGCCCTTAAGGCGGAGCTGGTGGGGGAAGCTCGGGACCCCGTGGTGTTGGGAAGGTGCAGGATCCTGGGGAGAAGGTGAGGTTTTGTGAAGTGGCCTCATTCCCTGGTCCATGTCTCTGTCATGGCACAGGAAGGGACCAGGCGACCCACGGGATGCGGTCAATGGAAGGGTGCTGGAGGGGTCAGGCCAGGTGGCAGGGTGGGGACCTGGAGCTAGGCTGCTGGCTATGCCACTGGGTCTGGTGCCGAGGTGATGCCCTCACCTCTCTGAGCTGTCTCCATCCTGGCTTGGCTTCCTGACTGGGGAGGGAAACACGGAGCTTCACTGCTGATACAGGGACTTTCGTCTGTGTCCCTCAGTGTCCAGTAGCACCCAGAGCACTGTGCCCCCCAAGTCTAGGGAGAGGAAGTGACCTCCTGAAGCTGACTGGTGTTGGGAGGGCCTGAGACTATCCTGGCTGTCCCGGGCTTTTCCCGTTGCTCCAAGTCACTGGCCCTGCCCCTTGCAGCTTTGAATGCCTTAAGGCACCAGGCGTGCACTTTTGGGGGTAGCAGGAGTGGAGCCCAGGGTGTCGTGCATGCTGGGTAGACGCTCACCACTATGCCAGGACTGTGCACTTTAAACCAGCATTGTGAACCCACCTGACTCTCTGTTAGCCCTTGCCTTGTTATTCTTTTTTTTTTTGTTCATCTGTCTTCTTATGGACTGAGTCTCTTTGTATGACCTTTGGTTATTAGCTATAAACTTTTTTTTTTGGTACCAGGGATCAAACTCGGGACCCTGTGCCTGCGAGGCAGGCAGCAGAACCACTGAGCTAAATCCCCAGCCCCTATTTTTATTTTTTTACTATTTTTCTCCCCGGTGCTGTGGATTGAACCTAGGGCCTTCACACTGAGCTACATTCTCGGCCTTTTTTTTTTTTTTTTTTTTTTTGCAGAAGACGGCATACGAGATCCTGGTAGGTGACTGGAGTTCAGACGTGTGCTCTTCACATCATACTGTATTTTGGGATTTTCATAGATTTTTCCAAGATGAATCCCTCAAAATAGTTTTTTTTTTTTTTTTTTTTTTACTGGAGATCGAACTCATGACCTGGTGCTTGTGAGGCAGGCATGGTGCCACTGAGCTAAACCCCCAGCCCATTCAGCCTTTTTTTCATTTTGAGACAGGGTCTTGCTAAGTGCTGAGATTATGGGAAAGTTCCACCATACTGGGCTTTAGTGGTTGTTTTCTAAGAATGATAATACACATCTTATATCTCCAAGTAGTTCTGTGCTTGTGTGAGTATAAGAACTTGGTGGGAATACGTTTATTATTTGTTCCCCTCTCCCAGTCTCCCAGCACTTGACTTCTGTATAGTCATCACTCTATACCTTACGGACTTTGCTTTGGTTGGACTTTCTTGCATTAAACAGTTACCTTGGGAGTGGAACCCAAGGGCACTTGACCACTCCCCATCTTTTGTGTTTCAATTTGAGTTGGGGTCTTGCTGAGTTGCACCGGTTGGCTTGAACTTGGGATCCTCTTGCTTCAGCCTCTTGAATAGCTAAAACAACAGGCGTGTGTCACCACACCGGGCTGAAATAACTTCTTAATCCATGACTGCTACTTCTTTCATCCATGTCATGTATGGGCCAGTTTGTGTTGATTGGGTCTTTCTCCATTGTGGGTTAACTTTTCCTCCTCTTATGTGGGTCCAGTGATTTTTTTTTTTTTTTTTTTTTTAATGCCTAGTGAGAGTTTTGATGAGGTGTCAGGTGTTACGAATTTTACCTTCTGGGGTGCCTATCATTGTAATCCTTTTTCTCTGGAGCACAGCTTGGACCTTCTGAGCCTTGCTTTTATGATTTGTTACTCAGGGCCCCAGCGGCCCTTCGCTTAGGGCTAAACTTGGTCTCACTCCTGGAGCAATAGCTTTCTGAATACTCTGCCCAACCCCGTTTGGGATGGAAGCTTGGTTCCCCTCTGGCTCACAGGAAGAGTGAGGCATCTGCCACCTGAGGATTGTTCTCTGCGCTCCTCGCTTGTGTGCCCAGGAGGAGAGGAGAGGCCCTCTGCACATCTCTGCAGTTCTCTCCAGTCTGCCACTTGGATCTGCAGTTTCTCCACTCTCCCCAGCTCGCTGGGAACCCACCTCCCTGCCTAGGGTCTGGAGGCTGCAGGCAGGAAGAGGGGCGAGCACAGGGATCCCTCGGGATTGCTGTCCTGGGCAGCCTGCAGGCCAGGCTGTGAAGGCATCGGGCCCTCCTTCCTGTAGGTTTGATTTGTCCCCACCCCGGGGCACTCAGGGCTGGGAACAGAAGGCCTCTCTGCTGCGGGAGCCTGGCTGCCGAGTCGGCCCCCTCTGTCCACAAGTGCAAGGGCCGGCCTGAGGTTGGTGAAGGTGAAGGAGATGTTCACTGTGAGGGCTGACCTAGTGTCAGGAGGGCTCATGTTTCGGTAGGTCTGGGTTCGTTAGAACCAGTTTTAGAGCTAATTATGAAGAAACGCCCCCCCCACTTGTGTGGAAGCAGCAAAGAGTGGAAGTGATGCTGATCGTCCCTTAACAGCTGGTAATGTTGAGAAGTTGTCTGGTTATTGGTATGAGAAAAAGAGCGCCCTTTTTCTTGAAGGTTGTCGGGGCCAAAGTGGTGACCAATGCCCGCAGTCCTGGGGCCCGGTGCTATGGGTTTGTCACCATGTCGACATCTGAGGAGGCGACCAAGTGCATCAGCCACCTGCACAGAACTGAGCTGCATGGAAGGATGATCTCGGTGGAGAAGGTGAGGCCATCACTGTCTGTCGTGACTCACAGAGTTGACAAGGGACAAGCCCTGGTCCACACATCATCCCTGTCCGTGTTCTGCTTCAGGCCAAAAACGAACCTGCTGGGAAGAAACTGTTGGACAGAAAAGAGTGTGAGGTGAAGAAGGAAAAGTTATCCAGTGCTGACAGACATCACCCTGTGGAGGTCAAAATTGAAAAGTAATGTAGTTTCTAAACTTTCCCTTGGGGTCCTAGGAGGAGGCGGGTGGCAACCCCCATGTCCCCATGAGTGAGCAGTGTCATGCTCCTCTCTTCAGCTCACAGCCTAGACCTTCCAGAGCCTTTAGCCCAGTGATCTTTCCCCTTACCTGGCTGCAGGTGATCCCTGTAAGTGACATCCTCGCCCTTGGTGGTGTTTGAGAAAGGCGCACCTAAAACAAAAGCGCCCTGCTTTCACTGTGAACACCCTGGGCCCTGGCACAGCTACTGAGACTGTAACATCATTTCCTCATCTGCACTGATTTTTGTGCCTTTCTTTTAACCACTGAAACTGCCAAAAAACCCAGTTTTCCAAAGATAAAAGGCCACCAGGGGAGCACAGCCCAGTCTCCTCCTGCAGCAGGTGACCTTGAGCTTGTCATTTCTGCTGTACGCAGCAGATGTTGGGCATCACATTGTTTACGTCCAAAATTAAAAATAACTCCGAGCCACTGCGAGTGCACAGGCACCCAGGGCACCTCAGCCTGGCAGGGTAGGAGCGGGACAGCAGCAGCACTTCTCACAGAGGGGGATGTGTTTCTCCAGCAGCGTGGCTGTGGACACGCAAGTCTCCCTATCAAATCTGCGGCCTCTGTCCGGGGCAAACCAGCTTGGGGTGCACATGGTAGAGATACAGTCTCTGGAGGAGGTGCTGGAAGTCAGGGTGGGGAGAGGGGCTCAGTGTCAGCCGCGTGTTGTGGCCGCATTTGCATCAACATGATTCATTCTCACCCCTGCATCCAGGCTCTAAAATCAGAGCTGTTTGCTAAGAATCTGTCCTGTGGTAATTTGTCTTGGTGTCATTTTATATAAGGAAATATGTGGAGGAAACATTTCTGTGGACGCTGTTAGTATTCATAAGGATTTCCTTGTTGGGTTTTTGTTTTTTTCGGTACCAGGGATCAAACTTGGGACTTTGCACTTGTGAGGCAAGGGGCAGCATCACTGAGCTAAATCCCAGGCCCTCCTTATTGCTGGTTTTTGAGACAGAGTCTCGCTGTGTAGCTCAGGCTGGTTTGAACTCACAGTGATCCTCCCAAGTGCTGAGATGCCAGACATGTGCCCCCATGCCCTGTAACACTCAGATGGAACTGGGATTTGAAAACTGTGATCCCCATTTGGAGTTGGGGGCCTGATTGGAATTGGAAGCCTTCCTCAGGTGTTTGAGTGAGACCCTATTCAAAGACAAACGTCCTGTCAGCATTGTTTTGGGAAATGGGGCCTACCAGACGTTCTTAGCATCCTGGAGTGCAGTTATTCATTGTTCTGATCCAAAGTTGAGATGTGTTTGTGGGAAAGGAAGATGGTGGCCAGCTAGCAGCTGCTCAGCAGCCCGCACTCCGTGTTGCATCCTGTATGCAGCAGCAGTCCTGGGAAGCTGTGCCCTGTGTAGAAGTGGAAGCAGGACCACAGAAGGCAGGTGCCAGCCTGTGGTCACCAGCCCCGCCAGTAAGTGGCAAGGCCGGCATCTAACCTGAATGGCTCTTCCGAGCCCCATGGCCTGTTCTGGACAGTGGGTTTAAGATACTTAAAAATAAACTGCTGGGCTATTCCCCTGCTGGGTACCTTCCCCAAAGAATTAAAAGAATCATACCACAGCAATATATGTGCACCCATGGTTATAGTGGCAGTTTATAATAGCTAAAGCTTGGAAACAGCCCAGGTGCCCATCAACTGGAAACTGGATAAAGAAGATGTGGTTTTTTTATAAAATGGAGTACTACTCAGCCATAAACAATGAGAAACTAGAGTCATTTATAGCTAAATGGATGCATATTGAGGCCATACTCTTAAGTGAAATAAATAGGACACACGTGTAAATACTGAATAGTTTCTCTAGTGTGGGAAACTGAAAGTGTAAATAAGGATTAAAACAAAAAAATAAATAAACTGCTGGGCTGGGGATTTAGCTTAGTGGTTCGGCCACCTGCCTTCCAAGTGCAAGGACCCGATTTCAATCCCTGGTACCAAAAAAATGCTGCATACCTGCAATACCACCACTGGGGAGACTGAAGCAGGAGGGTAATAGTTCAAGGCCAGCCTCACCTACAACCAGACCCTGTCACAAAAAGAAAAAACAAAAAAACTGCTTTATAGCCAGGAGTGATGACACATGTAATTCCCACTATTGCAGGGGCTAAGACACAATTGCATGTTTGACCCCAGGCTGGGCAGCTTAGTGACCTAATGAGACCCTGTCTCAAAAAATGAAAAGGGCTGGCTACATGTGGGGGCCGCATGCCTGTAATCCTAACACTCAGGAGGCTAAGGCAAGGGTCTTAACACAAGGTCAAAGCCACCTTGGACTACATAAGGAGACCCTGTCTCAAAAAGCAAAACAAAACAAAAAAAGAGAAAAGGGCTGGGGATATAGCTCTGGTAGAGTGGGTGTGTTAGGCCCTGGGTTCCACCCTTGGTATCACAAACCAAAAAAATCTGCCTTCGGGTGGTTTACCTAGGAAGTGGAGCCTTTTTATCTTTTTTTTTCTTCTTTTCTTCAAATAACCACCTCAGTTGACCTCTGTTCATTTTAAGACTTGCTGTAGTCTTGAGCCCTGCAGGCCTGCATTGCTCATTGCTTTACCTCTGTCCTTGCTGCACTGCCTTTATTTGGAAGCAATGTTGTCTTCCCAACACTTCAAAAAATAATATTTCATGCATACATAGTGAAACCAATGTAACACATCTGAGAGGCATCCTTAGGTAGTTGGGGAGCTTCTCCTGCACATCTGCAGTCTGTCTCAAGTCAGTTTGTGTGGTGTCTCGGAGAAGCAGCGCAAATCCTTAGCACGGCCTCCCTGTGTGTTCAGTAGCAGATAGCTGAGTGGGACCTGGCCGTGGCCGGGGTGTTAGCACACCTGTGACCCTAGCTCTTCAGGGAGGCTGTGGCAAGAACCTTGGCCAGGCTGGGGAATTCAGCGAGTCCCAGTCTCAAAAGGTAAACAAGTGGTGGTGCACGCCTGTTATCCCAGCACTCAGGAGGGAGACCAGTGTGAGTTTGAGGCTGGCCTAGGCTACATAGCAGGATCCGGTGTAGCCTATGGGTGGGGCACCCCTGAGTTCAATCCCCAGTACTACCAGCAGACGGGAAGAGGCTGGGCTGCGGCGCGGGTGTAGGGCACCTGCCCAGCCTACGTGTGTGCGGCCTGGGCTCCGGGCACATTCCTGTGGGAGGGACCGTGCGAGCGTGCGTGCGTGCGGCTTCCCGTTGGTACTCAGATGCTGGCTCGGATAGGGCTCGGGCCGCGCCTGTGATCAACTCCCATGAACGCTAATGTGGTTACCGTGTTTCTCAATAGAACTGTAATCAAGAAGGAAGAGAAGACTGAAAAAAAGGAGGAGAAGAGGCCGGAAGATATTAAAATGGAAGAAAAAGACCAAGACGAGCTGAAACCAGGGCCTGCAAACCGGTCCAGAGTCACTAAGTCAGGTGACAATAGGGTCTGCTAAGGAGGTGCAGAGACCTAGCTAGTAGGGGCCCTTGGGGGTTTGCTTGCCACAGGGCAGCCGCCTTGGCAGAGCAGTGGCCTGCGAAGTCCTGTTCCATGCCGGTAGGGTGCAGGGGATCCAGGTTGGGTCGGGTGTGAGCTCTCCATCCCTGCGTACCCTGGTCTGGGGCAGGATGAGATCCACAGTTTGCAAGAGGGAGTCCACCTGGCTCCCTGCAGCTGATCTGCTGGTGCAAGTGTGGGATCCCCTTTCCTGAGTTGCTGTCAGAGCCCAGCGATAGAAAGAAGAAAACAGCTGGGCATGACAGTGTCCACCTGTAGTCCCAGCTGCTTAGGAGGACGAGGCAGGAGGATTGATGGAGCTGGGAGTTGGGGCTAGCCTGGGGGGCATAGCTGGTTGCTTAAGAAAAACAGAAAACTGCAATCTCGGAACATATACACCCGTAGAAGTAGTTACATTAGGAAGATCCCAGATCTGTTGTCATTTATAAATGTTTATTGCGCTTGGCACCAACAAATTTGTGTGCAGCTCCACATGTGTGGCAGAAAATTACCCCCCTACCCCATCTCTAAAAAAAGACCCAGAGCCCAGCCACCTGGAGTGCCTCAATGTGGAGCAGCTCAGCGCCAGTTAGTGCTGGGTGTTTGGGATAATTTAGCAGCAATCTCTCAAGCAACAGGCTTTTAAAGTGTTCCTGCAGCATCATAAATTTCCCCACACGAGTTACTGCTCTGCAGAGCCTGCCAGCACAAGACCTAGGCATGGGCATGCTGTGGGTGAGAACTGCTCTTGGAGTCTCTGCTGCTGGGTCAGGGAGCAGTGGCCCAGCTGGTGCGGCACTCCTGAGGGACAATGTCATGCCTGGCCCTGGCCCTGGCCCAGGCCCAGGCCCAGGCCCGCGTTTCGGGCTTGCTTGTGTGTGTGTGTGTGTGTGTGTGTGGAGTGGAGGCGTGCAGCCAGGGCCCAGCAGAAGTGGAGGTGATGGACTTGTGCGGGACAGTTCATCCCTGCACACTGGATGTTCAGGGATGACACTGGATGTTCAGGGATGACAGCACAGTGCCTGCTTTCCTCGGGCACAGGACCCAGCTGACAGTGCCCAGGCCACTGTGTCCCCCGGCTCCCCACTGCAGGGCTCGCTTGATGTCATAGTGAGGGGAAGACAGGAGACAGGGCTGTGGGGGCTGAGGTGTGCACACACTCTGATGTCCGCCTTTCTTCCTGAAGGAAGCAGAGGGACAGAGCGGACGGTGGTGATGGACAAGTCCAAGGGTGAGCCCGTCATCAGTGTCAAGACCACCAGCAGGTCCAAGGAGAGGGTGAGTGTCCGCTGCTCAGGGAGCAAGTGCACCTCTGCTCCAGAGTTTGCTTCGTCTTATCTCCTTCCTTCCTTCTTTCCTTCCTTCCTCTTTTTGTCTGTTTGTCTTTCTTTTTTCTTTTGGCAGTACTGTGGGTTGAACGTGCTGAGCTATATGCCCTGCCCTTTTTTTGAGACAGGGTCTCACTGATATCCCCAGGCTGGGCTCAACTTCCCAATCCTGCCTCTGGCTCCCCTTTTCCCTTTGAGATTCTAAAACTTACTTAGTGCTCAGGCGCATGGAGCTCTTCTGCTTGTGTATGTAGACGAACAGCGAATCCCGGCCCTCTCCAGCACATTTCCCGTACTGGCTCCTGGAGGGGCTGTCTGCAGGGCAGAGCAGGTCACCTTGCCCCACCTGGGTGATCCTGTAGTGGGTGCTGGGTTAGCCAAAGTGAGCCTGGCCCTAGACAGTGTTGTAAGGTACTGTGTTTCTCAGCGGTGCCTGTAATCCAGCACTTGGGAGGCTGAGGCAGGAGGATAGCTGTGACATTGGGGCCAGCCTGGGTTATATAACGCCCAGAGAAAACAAAAGAACAAATGCAAAACCTCTGCCTCCCAGCTGCTGGATGTTCATGTGGAAACGCTCGCAGCAAGGGTCATACTGCAGCTTGCAGGCTTCAGAATGAGCGCAGGCCTGGCAAGTGCAAGACCCTGCCTCCATCCCCAGTGTCATGGAGACAAAAGCAAAAATGAGAGTGGGTTCTGTTAGGCAGCACTTCCTGTGCTTCCTGAGCCACA
Source organism: Heterocephalus glaber (assembly GCF_000247695.1). The sequence continues at coordinate 4,578,220 of NW_004624828.1, forward strand.
CAGAGACCATGCACTAGAGAAGTGGAGAGAAGGCACCCACAGAAAGGACTTGATGTTTTTATCTTTATTTTATTTTTTTGCTTTTTTGAGATGGTCTCACTGTGATGTTCCGGCTGGCCTAGAACTCACTACGTAGCCCAGACTGGCCTCAGACCCACAGCAATCCTCCTTCCTCAGCTTCCCCAGTGCTGGGATGACAGGTGTGTGCAGCCACACCTAACTTCCTAACTGCTTTGTGGCTGAGCCTAATTCTGTCCGTTTTGGGGGAGGAGAAGGGGAATGCTGAGAGACTGGACCCAGGGCCTTCACACTGAGCTCCATCCTCAGCGCTTTTTAAATTTTATTTTGAGACAGGGTCTCAGTAAGTCGCCCAAGCTGGGTTTGAACTTTTGATCCTCCTGCCTCAGCCTCCCAGAGTGCTGGGATGACAGGTGTGTGCCACCATGCCCTGTGCTTGGTCTTTGTTATACTCCACTCCTGCACTGCTTAGTTGAGGAACTAAGCTGTGGTGTATTTTAGAAATGCCATCCCCTTCCCTGCCCAGGGTCCTGGGGGCAGCAGGAGGCCCTGGGGTGTGTGTGCTTGTAGCTCAGAAGCCTGGAGACCTGTCCTCCCTCACCCAGGTCTAGCATACCCTGGGCGTCATCAGGAGCACCAGTTTGCAGGAAAATCCTTTGACTGGTTCTGTTTCAGGGCTGCTGGGGGCCTGGACCACCAGTGGGAAGGTGACACTGTGGTCAGCCACCCTGTTCCCTGGCATGGTGGGCGGCTGGCGTGGCTGGGCCTTGCGAGGCTGTGGCTCTGTCTGCTGCCCCCACAAGGCTGCCCTCGAGTGCCCTGCGGTGTTGGGAGCGGCGTCTGCGTGAGGCTGCAGCCTGTGCTGGGCCATGTGGGACCGGAGAGCGCAGTCTGTCCAGGGCTGCACTTCATTCTGTGCTTTGGTTGCAGTCACTCTTTCTTTAAAGTTTTTTTTTTTTAAATAAATGGTTTGTTGGGTTTTTTTGGTTTTTTTATTTTGATACCGGCGATCAAACTCGGGTCCTTCCGCTTGCAAGGCAGGTGGCAGAACCACTGAGCTAAATCCCCTGCCCGAGTAAATGTATTTTTTAACTGCTAAATAAAACATGAAAATTGAGCCAGGCGGGAGGGTGAACATCTGTCGTCCCAGTTGCTTGGGAGACTGAGGCAGGAGAATCAAAAGTTTGAAGCCACCTGAGGCAACTTTGTGAGGCGCTGTCCCAGACTAAAAGCAACCCAAGTTAGGCACCAGTGTCCGGTCTGTGGAGACTCATGCACACCGTGCCCGGTTTAAGTCGGGCTTCGCAGGCTGCCCTCTCCTGCAGAGCACTTCTCTGACTCCTCGTCAGGCCATGCTTGCCCTGCAGAGTGCGTTTCTTTCCTACCTGTAACAGAAGTGAAACCTCACTGCTTAAGGTAAACCAGGTTTGGGTTACCGGTCACCTCAGACATTGAGCATTTCACCAGGGCAGAAGCTTTCAGAATCCTAGTTCCTGGAATGTCCGTGTGCTGCTGTTTACGGTGCTGTAATCTGTCACTGCCTCTAATACATAGAGCTCCAAGAGCCAGGATCGCAAATCGGAAAGCAAGGAGAAGAGAGACATCTTGTCATTTGACAAAATCAAAGAGCAGAGGGAGCGAGAGCGGCAGCGGCAGCGGGAGCGGGAGATCCGGGAGACAGAGCGGCGGCGGTGAGCGCAGTGCAGGCAGGGGTGGGGCTGAGTGTGTGTGTGTGGCCATGCGTGTTTCGCCAGAACCCTTGCTCCTGTGACACATGGCCTCAAGCTGTGCAGAGACCATTTTTCCCCATGTGTCTCTGGGTGCAGTCAGCCCATGGCGTGTGGGAAGCCCACTCCCAGGAGGTCCCAGCTCTGGGTGGAGGTGCGCACCCACGCCGGCCTGCATAGTTCTGTCATGAGCTTGTTACCTCCGCTGGGACCTTCAGCCATGACAGTGATATTCGGTTCTCAAATACCACTTAGTAAGGAAAAACCCTTCCAGAAGCTAGGCATGATGCCATACACCTCTCACCACAGCACTCTGTGAGGCTGAGGCAGGAGGATGCCAAGTTTGAGCCCAGCCTGGCTAACTTAGTGAAGTAAAATCTAAAAAGGGTTGGGGATGTGGCTTGGTGCAAAGGCCCTGGGTTCCATCCCCAGTACAGCCACAGGAAGGAGGGAAGGAACTTTCCTGACCCTATGGTGGAAGGCTTACCCCCAGGGCAGGTTGTTGAGCTGGAGCCCACAAAGGGCAACTCCTTCTAGTGGGGCTTATGTTGTCTCTTCTAGAGTGGTGTCGCTTCCTTCTTTCTGTATGCACAGGTGGCTTTTTTTGGTGCTCTTTTTGACTCTGAGCCTTTGTACGCAGTCAGTGTGTGAGGGGTCAGGTGTGGCCCAAGTGAACCTGGATTAGAGGTGCTGGCAGCCCGGGAAGGATTCGACACGCCAGGATTTGTCCCTTGAGGAGGGGACAGACAGGACAGGCTCTGCTGTTCCCAGGGTACCTCCTTTCCTGGCCTTTCAGTGTGCACACCTTTTGCCTGTGGCCCTTCCTGCAAGGCCAGGAAGGGGTCTTCCCTGTGTGGCGCCCAGACTTCCAGTTTCAGGGCTGTAGGGTTCTGTAGCTCGGGGTGCTCGGCCTGTTCGGTGCTTATTGCAGGGTTTCCCTGCATGTTCCTGTCACCCAGGACGCCCTGCTCCATGTGGCCATGTCCTTCCTGGTGTCTCTGAGCCCAGACTTGCTGGGTCTGAGCTACTGTGACCGAGGCCGCCGTCCTTGCCCACGGTGCCCTTGGCCCACCCGGGTGAGGTCCTGGTGAGTAGGAGGGTGCTGATGGTCATGCTCCACAGGGAGCGCGAGCAGCGGGAGCGGGAGCAGCGCCTGGAGGCCTTCCATGAACGCAAGGAGAAGGCGCGGCTGCAGCGGGAGCGGGTGCAGCTCGAGTGCCAGCGGCAGCGGCTGGAGCGCGAGCGGCTAGAGCGGGAGCGGCTGGAGCGAGAGCGCATGCGTGTGGAGCGAGAGCGCAGGAAGGAGCAGGAGCGCATCCACCGGGAGCGCGAGGAGCTGCGGCGCCAGCAGGAGCAGCTGCGCTATGAGCAGGAGCGGCGGCCTGCACTGAGGCGGCCCTACGACCTGGACAGGTGAGCGCCTGCAGCTGCAGCCCCATGCAGCTGGTGGCTCAGTCACATGGGGGTCCGGGATGGAAGCCAGGGGCCTGTGCTCGGCCTGTAGCCCCTTGCCTGCCCGGTGAGCTCTCCCTCCTGGCTCTCGCTTCTCCTGCCCACGGGCAGGGTGGCCAGGCTGCTCTCTCCTCTGCGGTGCCCTTGGAGCAGAGGCAGAGGTGGTGCCGGGGGTGCCCCTTCCAGTCCAGAAAGTAGGTTTATTGGTCTCCAGCTCCAAGCTGCCTGACGGTCACTGTCATCTCAGTCCCGGGAGTCTCCTTTTCTGGTAAAAGCCGGGGAGAGGATGATTGGATGCCTTCCTGAGCCTTGTGTAGTTCACCGCCGCCTGATCTCGCTCCCTCTGTTTCTGCACAAACCCAGAGGAGGCTGCTGCAGGCGAGAAGACGGGGAGGTGGGAGTGTGGCCCTGAGTGGCACTTGGGGAGTGTCACTCTTCATTCCCCACGTGTCGCCCGCCCTCACACGGGACCCGGGTGTTGGCAGCCATGTGCTGCATTAGCTCACAGCAGTCCCCCTCAGCCGTGCTGAGTGCCAGGCAGGTTGGGGGTTTAATTTGTGTAACGAAAGTGGTAACAATGGAAGGTTTAGAGAGAGCCCTGCAGGATGTTTTAAATGAGGCTGCATCTGGGGAGAGCTTCCACCTCCACCCTTTCCTTCCTTTCATTCTCATCCATAAGGGACATTTGCCTTCTCTTTAAAACACAAACAGGTAGAATTGAGCTGCTCTGTCCCGAGCAGGCAGCATTCACTTAGGGTCTGCTGAGGTCCAAGTGCTGTGAGTACTGCGGGGACAGAGCAGCCTCCGCCCCGACGGAGTTTACTGTCGGAGTTGGGGCTCCAGAAAGATCCTAACGATGCAGCACAACAGGAAGCAAAGCACAGGGAAGCAGAAATGAGAAACAGTATCTCAGCGTGAGTTCTGGATCAATCAGCCTGGGCCAGGTTAAGTAACTTAGCACTTGTAAAGCCTGAAAAAATGAAAGCAGTAGAGAATTACTTTATACAGATGGCAAAGTATAGACAGCTAAGTGGGAAGGTCTCAGAACAAGGTTTAATAGAAATCCCTGAAAAAGTAAGTCAGCAAACAGAAAACCAGTTAAATTCAACAGAAGAAAAGTAATGGACTCTGATGAAGATGATGATTACGGAACTAGAAATGTTTAGAGACTGACACTTAATGGAACAGTTTTAGGGCAGAAGTTAAAATCTGTTTAAATGTTTACTTTGTATGGTCTGTATGCCTTTAAAAAAATAAACTTGTTATGCAAAATAAAACACAAACAGGCGAGACGACGCTTACTGGCCGGAAGGAAAGCGAGTGGCCCTGGAGGACAGGTACCGCGCTGACTTCCCCCGGCCTGATCACCGCTTCCACGACTTTGACCACCGAGACCGGGGCCAGTACCAGGACCACAGTGCCGACAGGTCAGCGTCCTCCCGTGTAGGGCTGGGTCCTGGGCTGGGCACGCTGCAGTCGCTCCCGGTCACTGCCCCCATTGGGCACTGTGGAGGGCAGGGTTACCATGGCTTTCCCTGGGCATGCCTGCTGAGCCACTGGCCCTTTCCTACTTGGGCAGGGCTTGGAGGAGGCCGCCTGGCTCTGGGTGACCACAGGTGGGAAGGCCAGGGCAGGGGGCATCGGGGGCTGCCCCAGGAGTGCACAGCCTCCTCAGATGCTGTGCTCCATGGTGCCACCCCACTTCACCTTTTGGCTTGGCAGTCCCCTCTACAGCGAGGCCTGGCCCTGTTAAAGCGGCCTGGTCATCCAGGTGGGGGCTGAGCTCCCAGGGCCAAGGCCTGAGGTCTGGCCGCTCTTAGCCCTTCCTCAGGGGCTAGCGCCCGGGACTCTGGCACGCTGCCCTCCGGGAGGAGCATTTGAGTGCCAGCCGCTTTGCTCCAAGCTGTGCTTCTCCCCAGGCTGCTCATTCTGGGGCTTCGCTGTGAGCAGGAACAAGTGTCCCATCTGGGACCCTGGTGTGGCCTGCAGGAGCGTCGGAGCCGCGGCTGTGGCTCCAGTGAGCTCTGTTCCTTTTGCAGGAGGGAAGGGTCCAGGCCAGGAATGGGCGAGCGGGACGGGCAGGTGAGTGGGAGCCGTGTGTGGGCTGTGCATGTGTGGGCGGCGGGGTCCTCTGCTGGTGCCTGTGCTGGGCTCAGGGACAGGACAACCGTGCCAGTGGCCCAGAGTCTCGGGCTGAGGAACGTGGGCAACAGTGCCACAGCCTCTGAGGTAGTGTCTTCTCCAGGAGAACATGACGCATCCTCTCTCAGCCCCATTGCAGACAGAAGGGAGGGTGGTATCAGCTGGCAGGGCTGGGGCTGAGTGGCAGAGTCAAGGCCCCAAGGAGGGGAGTCGGGGAGCAGGGTCCCCTGTGTGCGTGGCATCGGGCAGTGAGGCACACCTGCCCGGGCCTGGGTGGGGGACGCGGTCGGAACATCGCCCTGTCCTCTTCTGCTCCACAGCACTACTCTGATGACCGCCACGGCCACGGCCACGGCGGCCCCCCTGAGCACCACAGCCGGGACTCCCGCGATGGCTGGGGAGGCTATGCTTCCGACAAGAGGCTGAGTGAAGGCCGAGGGCTGCCCCCACCCCCCAGGTGAGGGGGCTTCCAGAAGGGCTCAGGTGCAGGAGGTGGGTGGCAGGTGAGACAGGGTCACCTGGGCATGGCTGGCTGTGGGGCTCCCTGGTGGGGACCTTCTCCCGGGCAGTGGACAGGGTCTTCATGAGGAACTGAGGTGCTGGCGCAAGGGTCCATGCTCCCGGGCTGGCTCAGCTGTCTGCCCCCCGCGGGTCTGGGAGGTGCCGGTGGCTGATGCTCTCCCTGTCTCCGTGCGGCTGTCGTCTGGGTGGTTCCTGCGTCATCTCAGGTGTCTTCTGGGTGCACCCGGTGGCTGTCCCTTCTCCTGTGGCTGTTGCTGGGGACACCTGTCTTGGAGCTGTGTGGCGCGCCCCTCCAGAGGTCTGAGGTGGCCAGGCGCTTGCTCTCTCCCAAGCAGCCTGCTTAGCTCCAGATCTTAAGTGCTGTGGGGTGAGACAGAGGTGGCTGGCACTCCCACCCCACCACCCAGTGCGGCGGCCCTGGCTGCTCAGCCTGAGCCTCAACTGCCCTAGGATAGGAAGGGGCTGGAGGAGAGTCTGGTTTCACCAGCTTTTTTCTAGCTTGCTTTGGTCTTGGTTTTTGCGGCGCTGATAACTGAACCGGGCTGGGCAAACACGCTTCCACTGAGCTGCATCTTCAGCCCTTTTAGAAAACATATTTTAAGGCCAGGTGTGACGCACACCTGTAATCCCAGCACTCGGGAGGCTGAGGCAGGAGGGTCACCGAGAGTTCGAGATCAGCCTGGGCCACATAGCAGGGCCCTGTCTCAATCAAAAAAAGGAAGGATCTTAAGTAAGTTGTCCAGGCTGGGCTGGAACTTGGGATGCTTTTGCCTCAGCCTCCCAGAATCCTGGGATCACAGGTGTGCACCACCATGCCTGCCTTGCAGCTTTTTAAAAACAGCTTTATTGAGGGCCTGGGATTTGGCTCCGTGGTTCTGCCACCTGCCTCACAAGGGCAAGGACCCAAGTTTGATGCCCAATACCAAAAAAATAAAGTATAATTTACATGCCCTACAACTTACCCATTTAAAGTGCACAACTCATCAGCTTTTAGTACATTCCAGAGTTGGACAGCTAGTAGTACGGTTTTACAATATTTCCAAGCCAGGCACAGTGTTCAACTCCAGCTATTGCAGCCACTCCAGCAGCAGGAGGATATGCGTTCAAGGCCAGCCCGGGCAACTGTAGTGAGACCCTGTCTCAAAAGTTTAAAAAAGATGAGGAGGTTTTCATCATTCCTCCAAAGAAACCCTGCACCCCTAAGCACCACGAGCTAGTCTGTGGCGCCCCGCACCCAGGACTTCCGCGTCTCGGGTGTCTCCTGTCCTGGGTGACAGTTCCTGTCCACAAAAGCCCACGTGGCGTCTGGCACGCCGTGCACTCCCGGGCCACCGAAGGAGCGCATCCAGCTGTCCCTCCTGCCCCCTGCCCCTCATGTGACTGCTGTTTCCTACACAGGGGTGGCCGGGACTGGGCGGAGCACAACCCGCGGCTGGAGGAGCACCCCGTCCGTGCCTGGCAGGGCACCGTGGACGCGGGCGCGGTGGGCCGGGAGCACTCGCGCTGGCCAGGTACGGTGGCCTGCGGAGGCCGCGCCCCGGGCAGGGGACTGGGCAGGGCTTTGCAAGCCGCTTCTCTTGCAGGTGCCGAGCGGGGCCTATCTGGGCCCTCGGGGCCAGGGCACGCAGCGAGTCGGGGCGGCCTGGCGGGGTAAGCAGCGCGGCCGCGGCCCTTTGCTCGCTCCCCTCCGCCTGCCCTGCTCCAGCATGTAGTCAGCCGGCTCTGGGGGCGGAGGAGCAGACACCGGAGCGCAGCTTAGCAACTGCCTCTCCAGCCCTGGGACGGGTGCGGGGACTCCGTCAGGGCAGCGCCTCCAGGGACCCCGCTCTCTCCCAGGCGCGGCGGCTTCGCACAGGGCGCACACTCCCAGGGTCACGCGGTGCCGGGCGGCAGCCTGGAGGGCGGCGGAGTGACCAGCCAGGACCGCGGCAGCAGGGTCCCGCACCCCTACCCGCACTTCACCCGCCGCTACTAGAGCGCTGCGCCTGTAGGGGGCGCGCGTAAGCCTGCGCTGGACCGGCCGGGCCCAGCGCCCCCGGCCTGGCCGAACCAAACCGAGGCGCCCCGCGGGGACGCAAGCCGCTCTGCTGCCGGGCTGCAGCTCGGTGCAATGTGAACTCTTTTTTTAATAAATGTGTTCTTGTTCTGCCGTTTCTAAGACAAGGTTTCTGTTAACGAGGCATTCCATTTTCCATTAATAAACGTTTACAGTTCGCACTCGCATGTGTTGTGTGCAAGTAAGCATGCCTCACCCAAGCCAGAGCCAGCGCCTGTCCGAAAGTGCGTTCCTGTGTGTTGTCTCCTCTGATTTCCTCCTTCAGCGACCTTTCAGCAAAACAATACACACGGCCCCCTTGGGGCCTTGGGCTGCCTGTGTCCCTGGGCCCAGGAAGGGGAGGGGCCCCTTGTCCCCGTGAGGTGCTGAATGTGATCTGCCCTGGGCTGCCGGGCACCCCTCTGCCCTCCATGGCTGGGTGGTGGCTAGGTCTCCCCAGTCCCACAGGCACTGGGGTGCCGAAGCAGCCACAGAAACCTGCCACCTGGCAGGCGGCTCTGGCCCAGGGCCTGTCTCTTCTGGTGGCTGCAGGTAAATCCCTTGGAGCTTGGGCTGGGTGGCCTGCAGTAGGGCCTGTTGACCTCCCTGTGTGGCACTGCTGTCCAGGTGCCGGCCAGACCCCCGGATGCCCTACCGGGCGAAACCCACCTCCCTACCACAGAAACACAATTACTAGCCCTTGGCACAGTGGGATGCACCTGTCATTCTGCCTGCCCAGGAGGCTGAGGCAGGAGGATCCAAGTGTGAACCCAGGCTGGACAACTTAGTGAGACCCTGGCTTAGAAAGGGCTCTGGCTGTGGCTCAGTGCAAGGGTCTGTTCAGTCCCCAGTGCTGGAAACAAGCGTGAAACACAAACACTGTTTGCTGTGGTGCTGAAGCACACCACTCCCGGCAGTTCTCTGATAGGTGCTGGGGCCAGAAGGCCCAGGCTAGCTCTCCAGAACCTAAGGACACTGGTGACCCCAGTGCCCTTGGCTTGTAGAAACATCACCCTGGAAGCTGTGGTGGTGCACACCTGTGATCCCAGCGCTGAGGAGGCTGAGGCAGGAGGCTCACCTTGAGTTCAAAACCAGTCTGGGCTCCATAGCAAGACCCTGTCTCAGAAAACAAAAACCAGGGCTGGGGATTTAGCTCAGTGGTGCTATTGCCTGCCTTGAAAGTGAAAGGTCCTGAGTTTGATCCCTGGTACAAAAAAGAAAACACCAGAACTGTGACCCTGGTCTCTGCCTCCATTGTCAGATTTTCCTGCATGCATGCCTGTCCACATCGCCCTTCTCTGAGTTCAGACGTGTCACCACCTACCAGCTCCCTGCCCCACCTGGCTCACCCTTTACAGTGTGGATGGCTTGTGTGTGTGTGTGGTGCTGGGCGTAGGAGCCAGGGCCTCACCAGGGTGCACCCCAGCCCTAAGAGGGATTGTATTCAGGGGGAGGAGGTGCTATTGGGCACCTTGGGGAGCAGCAGCATGGGGGGGCTTCGGCTTCTGTACTTGGAAGGGGAGACTAACAGGCCAGCGTGGTGGGCAGGCCTGTCATCCCGGCACTCAGGAGGCTGAGGCAGGAGGATCGCCACAAGTTCAGGGCCAGACTGGACTACATAGCGAGACCCTGACTCCCTAAAAAAAAAGAGAATAGTGATAGTATGTACCATAGGAATCTTTGTGAAGATTAAAGCACATCACGAAGTCTGGAATTGTGCTTGGCATGCAGTAAATCCTCATGTTTGTAGGCTGCAGGCCAGGGCTGGGGCTCTCATGCTTTGCAGGGGGGCCTCTGAGGGGCAGGGAAGAAATGGTCAGCTGTGACAACGTGGAAAGAAAGCAGCAAAATCAGAATACCATTTTAAATGTCACCATTGGCTAAATTTAGTGCTCACAGAGATTTCACTAGGCCAGGCAAGGAGCCGAATGCCTGTCGACCCAGCACTAGGGAGGATGAGGCAGGAGGATCATGAGTTTGAGGCCAGTCTGTGCAGTGTAGTGAGAGGCTGTCCTAAAGAGATTGCGTCACATTTCACAACAGCTCCAGGTCAAATCTCGCCTTGCAGGAAGTCCCAAGCCTGCAGTGACCCAGTCTCAAACTGCAGTTATTCCTAGTCTAATCATTTCAAAGGCAAAGTCATTAAAAAGGGCTTTCAATTTTAAAAATCCTGGTATGACAGTGCACACCAGTAATCCCAGCACTTTGGGAGGCTGAGGCAGGAAGATGCCAGGTTTCAGCCCAGCCTAGGCAATTTAGTGACTGCAGGAACCACTGTCTCAAAATAAAAACAAAAAGGGACGGGGATGTAGCTCAGTGTGAAGACCCTGGGGTTCAATCCCCAGTATGGGGGCTGGGGCGGGGGTTGCAAAGAAGTCCCACAGAGACGACGGCCCGCCGCTGCCCCACTTGGCCACCGTGTGGCGCCCGAGAGCCACGCGCTGCGCCCAGCGTCCGCCGCTCCCGCGCTTCTGCAGCTGCAGCTCCCAGCTGGCTGCCCGAGTCTTAGCGGGCTCCCGTGCAGGCTGCGGAGCCCCCAGGCCAGGGCCTGGCTGGTGTGTGCCAGTCTGTGGTTGCCTTGGGGGTTTTAGGGTTGTGGGGAGTGGGGGTGCTGGCCTCTATCCTGCGTGCCTTTTGAAGGGCCCTGCGTGGTTGGGTTTTTTTTGTTTTCTTCTGAACCCAGGGCCTCCGCACTGAGCGACATTCCCAGCCCATTTTAATTTTTTTTATTTTGAGACAGGGCCTCATTAAGTTGCTTGGCCTGGACTCCAATTTGAGACCCTCTTGCCTCAGCCTCATAGAGTGCTGGTTTGACAGGCATGCACAGTCACACCTGGCTTCTCATTTAATCCTTCTAACCCAAGCACATCCATTCACCAGGGGTCTGCAGGAGCCCCTGAGAATTCGTCACTCACTTCAGAAATAGGTTAGATGTGCAGAAAATCTCTTTTGTTCAGCGATGTAGTTCTCAAACTTCCATGTACAGAAACACGAGTAGACTAGATGGTGCCATGCATATAAATCAGAGCCAGGCATTGCTCCGGACACCAAGGATTCCCAGGGAACAAGAGAGACAGCTGGGTGTGGTGGCTGCCGCCCGTCACCCCAGCACTCAGGAGGCTGAGGCAGGAGGATCACTGCAAGTTTGAGGTCAGCCTGGGCTACCTAGTGAGGCCCTGTCTGAGGGGGACATACCCATGTACAGTTGAAGTTGTCACTCAACAAACGAAAGTCACTTCAGCAGTTCTGACCCAGGGAAGGTTCTCAGTACACCCTGACCTTTCAGCTTCCGGAAGGACAGTGCCAGCCTCTGCCAGCCATGGTGTGGGTCCCTGACCTTGTTCCCTCCCGAACCTTTTAGATTGCTGTTACTGGACCAAAAAGATGACATCTATTATTAAATTAATTACTCTGTCCGGGGTCCAAGAAGAGTCTGTTCTTTGCTATCTTCTCCAGGTTGATGAGTTTAGATTTTTATTGGACTGTGGCTGGGATGAACGCTTTTCTATGGATATCACAGATTCCCTGAGGAAGCTCATTCACCAGGTTGATGCAGTGCTGCTGTCTAACCCTCACCCTGTCTCTCCATCTTGGTGCCCTCCCTTATGCTGTTGGGTCTGAACTACGCTGTCTACGCAACCATTCCTGTTTATAAAATGGGACAGATGTTCATGTATGATCTCTATCAGTCTCGACACGATACAGAGGATTGTACCCTCTTTACAGTAGATGGTGTGGATGCAGCCTTTGATAAAACACAGCAGCTGGAAGTGGTGCCCCCCCCACGTTTGAAGTATGTGGACCCCTATTCTAACAACACTATATATAAAGAATGCTACTTTAGAACGTGCCCACTGTTTCTTTTCTTTCTCTCTCTCCCTCTGTCACTGGGGATTGAACCCCAAGCCTTCACACTGAGCTACATCCCAGATCTTTCTGGGTTTGTTTTTTTTTAATTTCGAGGCAGCATCTTGCTCAGTTGCTAACTTGGCAACCCTCCTGCCTCAGCCTCCAGGCAGCTCAGATTACAGGCATGCCCTTTTTCTCAGCCACTCTCGCTGCAGTTCCAGGAGTCTCAGGAGGAGGGAGGAGCGGTGTGAGGGCCTGGAGCCCGTGACTGCCCCAGAGCTCTGGGTCCCTGCTGTCTGCGGTGTCCTGTCCCGGTGGCAGAAAGCAGGGGCGCTCCAATCGCGTGGCCCAGGCACACCCGGCCACCGGAAGCCGCCTGGCTTTTGCGAGGGCGGAACAGGGAAGCCAGAATTGACCCGGGCTGGCATGGAGCATGCGCGGCTTGGGCACCAACAGCTGTTGGAGCGAAGGTCCCGGCGTGGCTTGGATCGGGCTGGACGCCTGCAGGAGCAGTGGGTGCTGCCTGGAGCTCAGCCCAGCAAGGCAGGCGGCCTGGCCAGCCGGGGAGACCCAGTCCTGCGGGAGGTGGAGCTTGCCCACTATGCCGCCCCTGGGTCTGTTTCCCTCCTGGGTTCCTGTGAGCTCTGGCCCGCAGCAGCCTCCCGCTGAGCTGCTTGGCCAGTGCCTCGTCTCTCTGCACCCAGAATGCTCCCAGGATGGACATGGGCTGCTATCACCCCAAAATCCAGCGACACAGAGAATTAACAAACTTTTCCTTCTTTTTTCCTCTTTTCCTTGCAGTACTGGGGAGGGGACCCAAGGCCTTCACACTGAACTCTATCCCCACCCCTTTTTCGTTTTTATTTTGAGATAGAAGCTGCCCAGGTGGCCTTCAACCTGCACTCCTCCTGCCTCAGCCTCCCACGTAGCTGGGATGACAGGTGTACACCACTGCACCCACAAATCTTTATTTTCCTTTGCTTTGGTTTAGTTTTTCTTTTTTTTTTGTACCGGGGATCAAACTCGGGTCTTTGTGCTTTCGAGGCAGGCAGCAACACCACTGAGCTAAATTACTGGCCCTGGTTTAGTTTTTCAGACAAGGTCTCACTAAGTAGCCCAGGCTGCCCTCAAACTCATGCTGATCCTCCTGCCTCAGCCTCCTTATGTGCTCCTGGGCATCACGCCCAGCCACAAATCTTTAATTAAAGGTTCTAGGTTTAATGCTAAGCTTCAGTACACTGGGTTTATTATTATTATTAACACTCATGTTTTCGTCTCGGTTTTATAGATTTTTCCTGGGTGGGTGGGGGGGAAGTCTGTCTGTAATTTAATTTGGTTTTAGCTACCCTTAAAATCCCCATCAGGGGGGCCGGGGATTTAGCTCAGTGGCACCGAGGCTGCCATGCAAGCACAAGGTCCTGAGTTCCATCCCTGGTACCAAAAACAAACAACAACCACCAAAACAACAACAACAACAAAATTCCCATCACATCCCACCGGTTGTGGTGGTGCACCACTGTAATCCCGGCACTCGGGAGGCTGAGGCAGAAGGATCGCCATGAGTTTGAGGCCACCCTGGGCTACATAGTGAGATCCTGTCTCAAAAAACAAACAAACAAAAACAGGAAACAAAACAAGAAGAGAAGACGAAAGGGAGAGGGTGGCTTCCTAGTGCAGAGTCCTGATGGCCAGGCCAAGCCAGCTTCTGCCACCCTGAACTGGTCGGTCCTGTCAGGGCAGCGGCGGCAGCAACCAGGACAGGAAGCTCTCAGGCAGGTGCTGGGGTCATAAGTGGGGTGGGAAAGGCCATGGGCCCAAGAACAGGACTCCAAGTGTCTGGAGGACAGCACGGATGTAGGGGCGGGGGAGTCCCCTGCTGGCGACGTCCTTGACGCCCCTGGCCACACACTGAGCTGTATGCCTGGTGATCCTGGGCAGGTGCCCCCTGGGTGGAAGTGTTGAACTCTTACTCATCTGCTGAAGCCCCAGCTCCAGTGCCTCCTACTTTGTTAAAGTGTCCCCAGCCCAAACCCCTTGGCGGAAGTGCTGGCTGTGCAGGGTTGGGAAGTCTGTCCTGCAGGGTGGATGTGAGGTTGGGGGTGCTGGGGGCCACTGGCACCCAGCCCAAGGGAGGGTTCTCTGATTCCTGAGGGCGTCCTCAGGAATGAGGCCCACTTGAGTAACAGCCTCCTGCCCACGGGGCCCGGAGGCAGCGCCTCCTCCTACAGCCCCACCCATCCCCTCTCGGGATCCCCCTACGGGGCTCTGTGCCGCCCCAGGGCCTTTGCACAGCTGTCCCCGCCTCAGCCTGCAGCCCCCTTGGCCCCTGACTCTGCAGGGCCGGCAGCCCCTTCTTCAGAGTGCCGTTCAGACAAAGGCTGCCCTCAACCTCGATCTCTTATCTCGCCCTCACCTCTCCTCTGCTGGCTCTCTCTGCACGTCTCCCACAGGATGTTTACGCGTGTACCTTTGTTTTTGGAGACCAGATCTCACTGAGTAGGCCGGGCTGGGCTTAAACTCGCTTGAACCTCCGGCGAGCCTCCTGCCTCGGCCTCCCAAGCCTACCCTCTGACCCAGGTTCCGCCCGCCGCGGCGCTCCACAGCTTCGGGACTTCCGGGCCAGGCCGGGGCGTGGTGGCGGGGGAGGAGGAGGAGCCCGCCCGCCCGCCTGGTGTCCCCGCCCCGTCCCGCCCGTCCGCGCCGGCCGGCCAGCCATGGAGGGGCTCCGCCGGGGGCTGCGGCGTTGGAAGCGCTTCCACATCAAGGTGCACCTGGCCGACGAGGCGCTGCTGCTGCCGCTGACCGTGCGGCCCGGGGACACCCTGAGCGACGTGCGCGCGCAGCTCGTGGGCCGCGGCGTGGGCTCGTGGCGCCGCACCTTCTACTACAATGCGCGCGCGCTCCGCGACTCCCAGACGGTGCGCGAGGCGCGGCTGCAGGACGGCGCGGTGCTGCTGCTGCTGCACGACCCCAGGTGCGGCGCGGGCCAGTCCTGCCCCCTCCGCTTCCCCCTCCGCCTCCTCCGGCTGTCTTTTTGTGCGCTTGGTTTTTGAGGCAAGGTCCCGCTAGGTAGCCCAGGCTGGCCTCCAACCCGCAGCGATCCTCCTGCCTCAGCCTCCCCAGTGCTGGGCTGGCCGGCTTGCGCCTCCGCGGCCAACTCTTTCTGTGTCTTTTTCCCTGTCTCTGTGTCTCCGGGCCGCTTGTGTCACCCCAGCCCCACCCGCAGTCCCATCCTGTCCCTCGCTGCCCGCGCTTGTCCCTGGCCATCAGGGGTCCCCAGAGACGGCTCGGTCAGGGTGACCCGGGGGGAGGGGCGCGCAGAGCTGGGGGGCCTCTGAGAAGGGCTCAGGAGATACCCGATGAACAGCTTCCGCCCCAGCCTTTCCCTGCCCACCCCCAGGGCCCGGATGT
Source organism: Heterocephalus glaber (assembly GCF_000247695.1). The sequence continues at coordinate 4,593,376 of NW_004624828.1, forward strand.
GGGGCGGGGGCTCCTGCCTCAGGACACTGACCCATCACGGAGGCCTTGAATGCCAAAGTCAGGGCCGTGCATGTCTGAGACCCGTGTCTTTCTGTCCTCTCCTCAGGTAGTTCTGGCTGCAGGCTGCGGAGCCATGACCAGGGGACAACAGGTGGCGGGAATAGGAGGAGGCCATGTCAGGGACACCTTGGGGAGACGCCTCCCCACCCCCGGGGAGCCTGGAACCCACTCCAGGTGAGACAGGCCCAGGCTGGGGACTCAGAAGGGACCTTAGCGATTGGGGGAAACTGAGGCTACGAGGGGGGAGGGCTGGCCTGTGTTCACGCCGCCCGCCTCCCTACCCGGCCAGCCCTGGATGGACATGTGGATTCACAGCTCCTTCTCTGAGGCCCAAGGGAAGTGGCCGGGCAGTGTCGTCCCCAGCTTGCTGGGCGACCTGAGGAGTATTAGTCCTCTCTGGGCTCTCTTTTAGTTTTTTGAGACAGGGTCTCGCTATGTAGCAAAGACTGGCCTTGAACTCACTATGTAGCTCACTCCGGCCTGGAGCTCGCGGTGATCCCCCTGCCTCAGCCTTCGGACTGCTGGGCTCCTAGGCAAGCGCTACTCTCGCCCGCCCCGCCAGGCTGTTAGGGGGAAGGCGCGGGCACGAGCTTTGCCTGCAATTCCGGAATCGGTCGCCGTCGCGCGGCTTCAGGCAGCTGCGCCCCACCCTGCGAGAGTTCGGGGACCCCGGGGGTGGCGGGCGCGGTGGGGAGCAGTGGCCGGGACCTCTGGGCTGAGCTGCTCTTCCCCTCGGCCCACAGGTTCTGGGGTCCCCCACGGACTGCGACACTGGCCAGGCCACCAGGTGCCCACTGCCTCGGTACCCAGGACGCCTCCGCCCCTCCCAGTTGCCCAGGGCGCGCACTGCACCAGGCCTACGGGGTCAGCTCGCCTCCCCTCTGAGTATGGGCGCACGCCTTTTCCCTCCAGCTGCTGTCCTGCGGTGCAAATGGAGCAGGGGCCTGAGGGACATCCCCCCACCCTGCTTTCAGACTCGGGGTGACCCAGGCCTCGCCTCTCCCCACAAGACTGGGGTCCTTCTGTCCCCATGCCTGCCCTGGTGCGGGCCAGGGCCGGGTCCCCAAGCCCCCAGTGGCCAGTCCTAGGGCACTCTTTTCTGTGCCCGCTTCTGGCGTGGGGAAACAGGAACTGAGGTGGCTTCAGGGCTGCAGAGTAGGAGTTTGGACTAATGTACCCTCGCTGGAGCCCAGAGCCCCCTCAAACTCTTGGGGACCTTTTGTTGTCCCAGCTCCTTCCCCGGCTTCTATGCGGGCTTCTTGGGGGAGCAGCCGGGGAGGGAGGAAGCCTTCACAGGTTGTGTTGACATTTAACAAACAGTATGCAAATGAATGCAAATGGCATGCAAATCACCATCCGTCCCTTAAGCCTTGACAGCTGGGGTGTGCTGCGCTGGGATAGGAATGCAGTCCAGTCCCTCAGTGACGGCCTGAGGGGTGCAGCCGGACCCCGCTTCTCCCCTTCCCTTCCACCTGCACCTCCCTCCCTAACTTCTTCCTCCTCCTCCCTTCCTGTCCTTCCAGTCCTGAGATGGCCAGAGACACATAAGTGGCTTCCAGCATCCCTTGATTTAGATTGGTAAACTGAGGCATGGGCCTGGCCTACTGTTCTGCCTCCACACCGGGGAAAGCTTCCCTCATCACAGTGGGCAGAAGCATGGTCCAAGGAGGAGAGAGGACAACAGGAGGAGGAGCCAAAGCTTCTTTGAGGAAGCACTGGGCCTGAACTGACGTGGCAGAGTCAGGGGTCAGGTTGTGTGGAGGCCTGGTGGTTCTTGGCCTTGGCTCTCACACCACTTGGTCCTGCTTTTCCAGCCTTCGACTCTCCTGCTACTCCATCAGCATGTTCCCTGGATTCTGCCCACAGTGCCTGCCCTTGGGTTTACATTTCCTCCCTCTCTGTTTGGCAAACTCCTCTTCATCCTTCAACACCTCAGCTTCAATGCCCCTTCTCATACACCATCCAAGAAAAGCCTCCACTTTCCTCTGAGCTCCTGCTGCCGAAGATTTCTGTCTCAGTCTTGATGCACAAAACCGGGAGAGGTCTGTGGCCCCTCCCAATAGCTTGAAGACTCGGCTCTGAAGCCATTGGAGTCACTCAGTCTGGGACTAGGGACAGAGGGACTGTCCTGGGTGTGCTGTTCTGAATAAAAGACTAAGTGTCTGAAAGCAAGATCAAGTTCAAGCTCCGTGACTGGGCTGCAAAACTGGGGGGCCGGGGTGGGGGGGCACCCAGCTGCCTACACTGCTCTCCCAGGGCCTCGGGCTCTGTCTCCACCCTGGGAGCAAGTCTGGGCTGAGAAGAGTTTCGGTGAGACTTGGCAGCCACTCTGGCTCCATGGGGCCTGAGGCGTCCAGGGGGAGGGGCCGCCGCCCACCTGGGCATGCACCAGGAAGGCTGAGGGGCATTTCCTAGGGCTGAGGAAACCAGGTGCTCCTGCTCCGAGGAGGCACGTGCGGCTCAGCCAGAAACTGCGGCACCCACACCTCTTGCTTAAGTTTCAGGCACTCACTCTCCTCCTTGGTGCATTCATTCAATGGGCATTTATTAGGCAAGTTCTCTGGATCCAGCCCTGTGCTACTGGAGATACCAAGATAAATCCTGCCCGGGTGCCACAGTTGGTGGGTCTGGTTGTTCACTGCACAAGAGCAGCCAGCTGAGGGAGCAAGAGAGTCCCAGGAAGGAGACCTGATCATGGTGGTCCTGGCCCTGCTGCCTTTTCCTCTCTGTGCCTGTTCTCGTTCTCTCCCCCACCCCCTTCTCCAGTGTCTCCACCTGGGCCTCTCTGTCTGCCTCCCATCTCTGCCTCTTTATCTCTCCACACCCCTGGCTGTGTGTCTGTGCCTCTCTTCTTGTCTCTGTCTCCCACACCTGTCATCCCAGCACTCTGGGAGGCTGAGGCAGGAGGATCGCAAGGTTGAGTCCAGCCCAGGGAACTTGGAGACTTAGCAAGACCCTGTCTCAAAGAGTAAAAAGGGCTGGGGATGGAGCTCAGAGTGAGGCCCTGGGTTCAACCCTCAGCTATGCCAAAGGAAACAATGCTGAAGAGCTACAGGGGCCATAGCATCTTCCATGCGTAGGGAGCTGGGGACAGCATGGTGACCAGGGCGCCTGGCGGGGCCCTCCTGGGGCTGAGTCTAGCAGCAGGGATGGAAACAGCAGGGCTGGGCTGGCCCCTGGGGCTTCCAGAAGTCCCTCCCTGAATAAGCACGGTGGGCCCTCCCGAGCCTCAGTTTCCCCCCTGGCTGCCAAGGTGCTGGGGGGTGATGGGGAGCTCTGTCCACTGGCAGAGGCTCCTTGAGTCATCTTCGTGCCCAGGGGTCTGGAAAGAAGCCTCCCAGAGCCAAGGCGTTGTAAGAAATAAAAGCTACAACCGAAGCTCTGGGCGCGAGGCCTCACGTCGGGCCCAGCGGGGCGGAAGCGGCCCGGCCAGCACCCCAGGCGGTGGGGGATGCGCCCTGCTCTCCCAGGTGGCCGTGGTGTCCGCTCAGGGCTGCTGGCCTCGCTGAGCTCTGGGGTGGCTGCCGACCCCAGGGCCTTTGTGTGGCTGCCTCAGCCCCCAGGAGCCCCAGCACCTTTCCGTCTGCGGATGTATGTGTCGCCCCCACGGCCCTGGCGTCCTGGTTCGTATGCGCACAGCAGCCTCTTCCTTTCCTCTGCAGCGTTAATTATTTACAGCGTTATCCATTCAGCGTGTGTTTCCCCACTCGCCTGCGAGGCTCGAGGGTGAGCGCCGGAGCCCGGCACTTGCTGCCCCTCCTGGTCCCTGGGACCCTCCTCTGCAGTCCCTGTCAGCGTGGCGCCAGCAAACGGAATTAATTATTGCCCGCTCCTGGGCGCCGCTGATCAGCACAGATAGAGCAGCTGGTCGCCGCCTGCCTGGCGCTGCCCAGGGCCTTATTACAGGTTTGGGGGCAGCTGGTCCTGGACGCCTCCGGGCGGGGCAGAAGCCAGGCTGGGTGGACCACTTCGGACAAATGCTTTTCCTCTCTGAGGCTCAGTCTTCTCTTCCCCTCCTCTCCCCTCCCCTCCCCTCTCCTCTCCTCTCCTCTTCCTTCTTTTTTGGTACGGGGGATTGAGCTCAGGACCTTGCGTTTGCGGGGCAGGCGGCAGAACCACTGAGCTAAATCCCCGGCTGAGCCTCGGTTTTCTCATCTGGAAAAAAAGAAAAAGATCTTTCTGTGTCATCCCAGCTGCTCCTCAGGAGGCTGAGGCAGGAGGATCATAAATTCGAGTACAACCTGGGCAACTTAGCCAGACCCTGTCTCAAAACAAAAATAATGAAAAGGGCTGGGGATGGAGCTCAGTGTGAAGCCCCGGGGCTCCATTCCCAGTAACGCAAAGGAACGAACAAAAAGCCATTCCCGTCGTAGGGGTGAATCTGGGGTGAGAGTGGCAATCAAGGGCAGCCTACGGTAGGTGTCCAATAAATGTTGCAGAACTGGCGAGGTGACTACAAGCTTAATTCTGTCCCCCACTTGCCAGGAGAAAGTGGGTCAAGGTTGGGGTCTGAATCCTCACTCAGAGAGCAGGATTCACTGCTTCAGACACTGAAAGGTGCTGGGCGGCAAACAGGTGCGAGTTGTAAGAATTTAGACAACAACCACACAGGACCAGCAGTTTCCCTGAACTACTTCTTTTTCCTCCTCCAGGTTCCCACAAGCCCTGAGGCACATCGCCCTCTGTTGGCCAATGCAAAGACAAAGGCCACGCCCCCAATGACCTCACTTCCTCCCACTAAGCCCACCTCTTAAAAGTCCCACCACCTCTCAACAGTGCTTGATTGGAGGCCAAGCCTTTAGCACTTTAGCCTTTGGGGCCGCTGCAGATCCAAACTACAGCAGCATGCATTCGATGTTCAGAATTGTCAGTGAGCTGCTTTACACCGCAGTGGCCACGAGAGGCGGTCCACGAGCACAGAGTCAGCTCCCTTTGTCCACACACCTCCCAGGCTCCCACCTCCAGGTGGTGAAGACGGCACTTCTCACCAGCACCCCGTGTCAGGCGGAGTCCTATTCCAGCTGTACAGCACAGGCTGAGGCATCTGGCTCTGTCCTGCATCAGGGCGGGGTTCTGAAGGGTTTGTGAAGTGGCTAACTGAACAGGATGAAGTGTTGGTCTAGTGCAACAGACAGACAAGAAACAAAGTAACAGACCAAAATACTTTCTCATAGCTGAGAGAGTGAGAGAAAGGGGCAGCTCCGGGGAGCCAGAAGAAGAGCACTGCGGCCACGGGCACAGCATGTGCAAGGGCCCCAGGGCAGGTTGAAGCCCAGTGTGTAGGAGGAGCAGCACAGAGGCCCGTGGAGCTGGAACCCTCACCAACCTCCCTCATCGAGGTGTTAATTTGATAGGGGGAAAAGTTGCATTGATTAGCGACCGTGTCTTACAGGGACAGGCTGTGTCCCGCTCCTCCCCACCCGCCCGGAGCCCCAGCCTGACTAGACCTTAATTCCCGACCAGGAAGCCCAGGGAGGTGGGTGCCGTACAGCAGGATGGGGCAGGCCAGGCGGGGCCTCCCTGCAGGACAGGAGGCCTGGAGCTGGGCCCTGAGTGGTGGCTGCGGAAGCCCCTCAGGATTAATTACCAGGCTCCGGAAGGGGCTGAGAAATCTGTTACTCCAGCGAGGCCCACTGCAGGCCTCCCCGATACTGGCCACTGCTGTCTCTCCACCGGCTCCTCCTCTCCGGTTCTTTCCAACAAAACATTTATTTTTTTTAAATGCAGCTTTAAGCCAAGATATATCTACTTTTTTGAGCAGAGTGGATGTGTACGTAAATTTGGGGATATAGACATTGAAATGAATGTGTAATTGCTAAAACGGGCCTACATAGACTTATCTGATACCATGGTAACGGCAGCCGGCCTTTGAGTGCTGAGTATGTGCCGAGTGTATATGATCGCTCTCCTCCCTTCCTTCCACCTGTCCTTCCTTCCTTTTTCTCAGTACTGAGGATTGAACCCAGGGCCTTCCCATTGAGCTGCATCCCCAGCCCTTTCTATTTTTTGAGACAGGGTCTCACTAAGTCATTAAGTTGGCCAGGCTGGGCTGGAACTGGAGATCCTCCTGCCTCAGCCTGCTGAGTGCTGAGATCACAGACGTGCACCACCACATCCACTGGCCCAGGGAATAACTGCACTGGCACCAGGCACTTCCTGCTTCAGCCTCCCACAAACCACCACTCGATGGGGCAGGTCGATGTCTCCCTGTGTCCCTGTGGGCTGGTGCTGAGGGCACTTCCTGGTTCCCAGATGCCAGTGAGCAGCCTCTTTCCAGGAACTCGGCTGGTGGAAGGGCGTGGAGCCTTCGTGGTGAGACCCCTGCCCAGAGCCATGTAGCTGTGATGGGAGGGAAGCCCTGGCTTCTGGCCCGGTGCCAGCACTGGTGGCTGTTGGTGACCCCCAGCCTTCCGAGGTCCCCGTCCTGGGCAGCACTGGGGACCCACAGATGTCATGTGGCCCCCAGCAGTGCCCAGTGGGCACAGGGTCCCCTGTCCTGGCCACGCAGTGCCGGACGTACGGCTGGTGCCTGGGAACAATTACTGTCAGGGACTCGGCCCCTGCCTGGAGTCAGGCGGCTCATGTTTAATTCATGGCGGGCTAATTAGAGCTGGCGGGTGGGGCATCGTGACCTTGACTTCCTTCCTGCCCGCGCAGCCAGGGTGACTGGGGGAGGGGTGGTGACTGGCGCAGGGTCCCCTAGCTCGGGGCTTGTGTGGCCCCGAAGGGACTCAGCATCCTTCCCTCTGCTCCCCCAGGCAGCCTTGAACCCGCAGCCCTCCTGCCTCAGCCTGCCAAGGTGCTGGGATGACAAGTGCGCGCCAGCACACCCGGCTCTCTCTCCCTCTCTTTCTTTCTCTCTTTCTGCTCCCCACTGAGCCACCCGGTGGCCGGGGGTATCCTTCCCCGAGGTTCTGGGAGAAGGACGCGCAGCCCGAGAGGCCTGGGGGGCCCGCCTGCGCCCTCGCTCACCCTCTAAGGCCCAGAGGCCGGCAGAGAGGGCCCGGTGCCGGGCAGGCCTGGATGGGGACAGCTCCCGACCGTGGCGCCGAGCGTTTCCATGGCAGCCTGGCAGGAGCGGGCCGAGCGATTAGGCGTCCCGAGGAGCTGAAGCTAAAAATAGCCCGCGCCGCTCCGCGCTCGTTAGCTGGGGCTTCGCGCCGCCAGGTAGCCGCTGCCTTCCTCCTGCTGCCGACCCCAGGCCCTCCCGCCCGGTCACCCCCTCCTGGCTATGAGTCCGCCCAGCTCCCCGTGCGCGGATCGGGCCGGCGCTGCCCTGAGCCTCAGGACCTCACGGTCTCTGCTGTGGACGCCTCCGATTGGCTCCATCATCGGGGCAGGACGATGCGGGCTGAGACCCTCCCGCTCAGACCCTAGGGTCCCCGGGGCTGCGTGGCACACGCCTGTCATCCTGGCACTCTGGAGGCTGAGGCAGGAGGATCCCCGTGAGTTCGAGCCCAGCCTGGCCTACATAGTGACCCTGACTTAAAAATCAAAACCAAGGGCCAAGGATTTAGCTCAGTGGTTTGGCCTGCCACGCAAGCACAAGGTCCCAAGTTCGATCCCCGGTACAAAAAAAAATCAAAACCAAACCAAAGAAGGTGATCATGGTTGGCACTCAAGAGTCCTGTGTCCCCACACCAGGTCACTGGGCCACCCTCAACCTTCTGCTTCTGATTGGTAGAGGAAGGCCTGGCTGTGTGACTCACTTTCTCTGCTCTTTTTTGTTTTTTTCATCTTGGAATTGAACCCAGGGCCTTTGCACTGAGCTCCATCCCCACCCCTTTTATGTTTTATTTTGAGGCAGGGTCTCACTAAGTCACTAAGTTGTCCGGGCTGGGCTCAGATTTGGAATCCTCCTGCCTCAGGCTCCCAGAACCCTGGGATGACAGGCACAGCACCAGGCCAGGCTTCTCACTTCCAAGCCGCTGCTACATGCGGCTCCTGTCTCCCCAGGCAGAGCGGAGCTGGTGGCCTTGGCTTTGCAGTGCTAGGAAGCTGCTGCCGGGGGTCACACCAGTGCCCTCCTCCCACTCCTCCCACCTCAACCTCCTCTAATGAGAAAGAGGGGCGTTAACCACACCCCACACTGCCCAGACCCGCTCCCAGCGGAAGGGGCTCCCAGGAAGCTGCAGACCCACACCCCAGACCTTCCACCCGTGTCCGCTCCTGATCCCCTCGGCCGTCCCACGCCGGCTTTCTATTTAGTTTCATAATCTCCTGAAAGTTTAATTGTTGTTTTATTCATCCATGACCTTTCTCTCTCATCTGGAGACGTATTATTGCTAATCTACAAATTTCAAGAACCAGATTTATTTGCAAAACCAATTACCTGCTATGCAAATGACCCCTCTCTGCGGCCGCCTCCTGGGCCAGCTGGCTGGGGGCGCGCGGGGGAGGGCGGCTTGGTCCCCAACACCCCTGCAGGCAGAAACCCAGTAGTCAAGGGAGGGCCTGACCCGGGGCTCTTAGCTCCGACCTCCTGAGGGCCTCTCCAAGTGTCAGGAGGCTCTGCCTGCCTTGCCTGGCCCTTCCCAGGTGAGGGCTGGCTGTCCCTACTGGACACTGTGTCAGGTCCTATTGTCATTTCTTAAAAACAGAGATGTAAAAAACGGGCCAGAAAGAAAGCTGTCCCCAGCTTGCTGGCTGTCATCCCAGCATTTGGGAGGCAGAGGCAGGAGGATCTCAAGTTCAAACCCAGCCTGGGCAACTTAGCAACTTGATGAGATCCTAAAAGAAAAAGTAATGTTTTTTTAAATAAAGGACCCAGATGTAGCTCTGTCTGCCCTGCCCAGAGCCAGACACCCTCTGGCCTACCCTGCGCACACACTCTGTTCCCCACGTCTGTCTCTGCTCTTTCTGCCTTGCTGCCCCTCCCCCAGCACGCATCTGGACTCAGCGAGGCTGAAGCCACCAGCGTTTGTTCAACATTTACCATCTCTGCCAGGCGCTGCCAGCTCTGACAGAGCAGCCTCAGCTGTCTGTTTTCTGTTTTGTGGTGCTGGGAATGAACAAGTGCTCACCACCGTTCACCCCACCCCTCCTATTTTATTGTGAGACAGTCTTGCTACATTGCCCAGATTGGACTTCAACTGGATATCCTCCTGCCTCAGCCTCCCGTGTAGTTGGGGTGACAGGTGTGCACCTTCATGCCTGAATATGGCTGGCTTTTTTTCCTTTTTTTTTCCTTTTTTTTTGGTACCGGGGATCAAATTCAGGACCCTGTGCTTCCCAGGCAGGTGCTGCCACTGAGCTACATCCCTGGCCCCTTTTTTTTTCCTTTTTTAATCTGGATGTTTCCAGCACCCAGTGAAGAAAGGGGCAGTTGGCAGAGCTTAATAAGTGTGGTCTCGTCGCCATGTGGGGGGGGGGCGAGGGGACAAGGGGGTGATGGGAGGGGGCTGGGTGGGTGGATAGAGCCGTGGGTGGAAGGCTGGAAGGACAGAGGAGTGAAGGGCTGGGTCATGACCTTGGTTCTCCCTGTGGGGACCAGGTGCCCTGTAGGGCTGGTCAGGCCTCCCGAGGGTCCCCTGTGCCCCAACCCGTGCTCCTGTCCTGAGCCAAGCGCATCCCCCTGCCAGGGGCCCCACCTCAAGTACGCGCTGTGTCTGCCCACCCTCTCCTCCGATTCCACCGGCCGCCCGCAGATTCAATTATCCTGCTGCCGGGTGGCGGCAATTTTCTTTCGGGGCTGAGAGGATGCTTTGTCTGTGTGACTTTGAGCAGTGCTGACCCAGGGCTGGAAACGGAGATGGGGAGTTTGTCATTGAGAGAGACAGAAAGGGGAAGTCAGAGAAGAGCAAGAGACAGACCAGGAGGCAGAGGCAGGGGGATCTCTCCCCACAACCCCACCAGGGGCAAGCAGCCAGTAAAGACTGTACATTTCCCTCTGTGGCCCTACTGTACCTCCTCACCCCTCAGTGCAGTACACACCTGCCCCATAGGGAAAGAGGCCTAGTGAGCCCTGTGTCCAGGGAGGAATCTAAGCAGGTGCAAAGTATGCTCAATATTGCCATTTATTCTGTATTGAGTTCTTCAATTTTCAATTTTTTTTTTGTACCAGGGATCAAACTCAGGACCTCACGTTTGCCAGGCAGGCACTGTGACACTGAGCTACACCCCCAGCCCTAATTTGTAATATTTTGAGACAAAGGTCTCACTATTTTGCCCAAGCTGGCCTTGAACTTGAGGTGAGTTCAAAGTGATCCTCCTGCCTCAGCCTCCCAAGTGCTGGCATTACAGGCCTGTGCCTCCATGCCTGGGTGGGATTTTTTTTTTTTTTTTTGAGAGCCAGGGCTGGAGAAGAGAGCAAGGGTCAGTGAGAGGGCAGGCAGCTGTGCAGGGCCCTGCGGGCTGCAGGGAGGACTTGGGCTTTGGTCCCAGGGAGGTGGGAGCCGTGGTGGATGGGTCATCCCTGGGTGCTGACAGGCAGGGGGACCCGTGATGCCACAGCAACCGATATCATGAGCGATTATCAGCCAGTGCAACCGGTCCTGCCCTGGGAGCTGCCCACAGTAATGAAATCCCCTCATCTCGCCATCAGAGACTTAACGCTGCGAGCCTCTCCTTGGGGAGGAAATCCCCAGGCTCAGGCTGAAGAGAAGCTGCTTTCTTCCCTTCCCCTCTCCCTGCCAGGCGCTAGGGCGGACCGCCTCCCCCGGAGGGGCTCTTCTGGTGGGGTTCGGGCTTGCAGATGCAGCCCCGCCCTGCCATGTGGTCTCTAGACAGTTCCCTGCCATCTCTGGACCTCTGATTCTCTACACTGACATCTAAGCCCACAGTGACAGATCTCAGCAAAGTCACCCACGAGGGGCAATAACCTTCCTCCTGCCTCCCTTCTTAAAAATGGTGGCGAAAGGGCCAGGGATTTAGCTCATTGGTTCCGACGCCTGCCTCCCAAGCGCAAGGTCCTGAGTTCAATCCCCGGTACCAAAAAAAAAAAATGGTGTTAAAATGTAGCTGTGCCTGGTGGCACACACCGATCAACCCAGATTTTGGGGGAGGCTGAGGCAGGAGGATCGCAAATTTGAGCCCAACCTGGGCAACTTGGAGAGATCTTGTCTAAAATGAAAAGTAAAAAAGACTGGAAGTGGGGGAGCTCAGTGGTGTGCACTTGCCTAGTGTGTAGGAAGGCTCTGGGTTCCTTTCCCAGGACAGCAAAAAAAAAAAAAAAAAAGTGATAAAATACACATAAGAGTTACCTTTTTCACCATTTTTATGCATCCATTTCCAGAACTTCCTCATCTCCCCAAACAACCTCTGTCCCTGTGAGACACTGACTCCTGCCCCCTCCCTCAGCCCTGGAACATATGGGTTTGGACCCTGGCTTTGTCCCAATGAGCTAGGAGAACTCAGGCTTCCCCTGTGGAAACCCCGTACCCCTCATCTGTAAAATGGGTCCACAGCAACATTACCTTTTGTAAGTGTAACAGTTAGTAATGGCTCTGTAACAAATCAACTGTGCTATAGGCAGCTGTCTGTTACCGTAACAAAATACAGAAGAAAATAAACTTATGAAAAGGACAGGTTTGTTTTGGCTCAAAGTTTGGAGGTTTCAGCCCTTCGTCAGTTGGCCCTGCTCCCGTGATCCTGGGGCTGCACATCCTGTTGGGTGCCTGCAGTGGGGCAAAGCCCCTCAACTCCTGGAAGTCGAGAAGCAAAGAGAGAAACAGGAGGGATTGGATCCCACCTTCCCCTTCAAGGCCACACCCCAGTGACCTAATTTCCTCCACCAGGCCCCACCTTTTAAAGGCCCCACCACCTAGGGCCTGCACCTCCAATACACAGGCTTTGGAGAAGATTCCAGCTCCAAACCAGAGCAAATCCCAAACTCCATGGCTTGGAAACAATGGTGTGTTGTTTCTCTCTCACCTGCAGTTTAACTAGGGTTTGCCAGAGTAGCATGACTTTGGCCAATGACCTTGAGGGTCAGATTGTGGCTCTGGCTGGCTCAGGTCAGTTCCAAGTTGTCTTCCTTATGTGGCTTGGGGTAAAGGAGCATCAGGTGTCTAAGGTCACAAGAAGGGGAGAAGAAACAAAAAACGCTGAGGAGTTTTCCAGTCTTGGAATTGGCAGGATTCTTTGTAGCCACTTGCAGAACAAGTCATAGGCCTGAGCTCAAATTCAAGGGCAGGGAAATTCCTCCTGTGGATTATGAAGTCCCAGCACAGATCACAGGCAGAGAGCATGGGAGGAGTCACTGTTGAGTCTATCACAACAAGAGTAGATAGGGCAGTTTGTTATTATGGTAACAAAATACCTGTGGCAGATTGCTCATGAAGAAAAGAGGTCTGTGTAGCTCAGTTTGGGCACCTGTCTTAATTTGGCACCAGGAGACACGATTAAAGGTCTTTAGTGCTTCCTTTTCCCTTCTCCACCATCCTCAGCCTGTTTTCTTGTATTTGGTCACAGAATGGCTGCCAGAGCTCCAGACATCAAACACATCATCCAGGAGAACGGGGCCATCTCAACTAAAAGCAAAGATCTCTCTAAAAACAAAGATCTCTCTAAAGGCATCTCTCTAAAAGCAAAGATATCTTGCCCAGACTTCCCTTCACAGCCCCAGTATGGGGAATGGAACCAAGAGCCTCATGCATGCCAGGCCAGCACTCTACCAGTGAGCTACATCCTAAGTCCTTTTAATTTTTAATTTTGAGACAGGGTCTTGCTAAATCACTAAGTTGCCCAGGCTGGACTTGAACTTCTAGGAGTGGGGGTGGGAGTGGCTCACCTGTTTTGCTTCTGGTTCACAAGGTTCAACCAAGTTGGCTCCAGCATGGACGGGAGCAGGGAGGTCCTATCCTGCACAGGAGGCCCTCCCGTATCACCCCTGAACTCACGTTTGTGGCAGAAACTCATCCCCATCTGAGGAGACTTTCCTCACTGTTGGGCCCCTTCACACAGCGCAGAGTCCACATGGCTCTCACCTGTACAGGCAGGGGGCCGACGGGCAGGCAATGCCTCGGGTCCAGGTCCCCTCTGCTGGGACAACCCCAGGGCCAGGCCTGCATGGCTCCGCAGTCACCTGCTCACAGTCACCTTCACCGTCCTCCCCTGCCTGTTCATTACCTGCCATAGCACTGCCTTCCGACTCGCAGAGACACCAGGCCGGCCCTGTCCAACACCACTTGCTCAGTGGCTCAGGGCCACACAGGCCCCCAAAGGGCCCCATCAGAAAGAACACCTGGACACTTAGGGAGCTGGTGGGAGATGCTCTGCCGGGATGGTGCTGGTGGGGGCAGAGGCTGTTTTCCTCTGGGTTGCAGAGCTGACAGAGTTTGGTGCTTCTGGGAGCTGTGAGAGCACCAGGCAGGAATAAGCAGACATGATCAGAGCACCTGGAGCGAGCCGTACCTGAAGCCATGAATTCTGTGACAATAGCTCTCTCTTTTCACCTAAGCCAATTGGAATCAAGTATTTTATTTTTGTGGTTTTCAGGGTCCTGGCTTTTGTATTTTTGTTTTTGTTTTTTTTTTTAGGGTCCTGATTTTGAAGACAGGACCTGGTAAAGTACTGTCATGGTGCCAGATGACGGACCCCAGGCTGGAACAAAACACCACAGTCTGTGGCTTAAATAACAGAAATGGCTTTTACCACAACTCCGCAGGTTGGAAATCCAGGATAAGGTGTTGACAGGGTCCATTTTGGGGGTGGGGAGGCAGGGACAGAGCCTCGCTATGTGGCCCAGGCTGGCCTCAAACTTGTGGCGATCCTCCTGCCTCAGCCTCCAGAGTGTTGGGATTACAGGCGTGGCCTCTTGTGAGGTCTGTTCTTGGTTCATAGGTGGCTGTCTTCACTGTCTCCCCTGCCCCCTCTCTCCCTCCTCCATCCTCCTCTTCTCTCTGCCCCAGTTCTTGCTTATACAAAGTGGGCCTGAAGGGCTCAGTGGGCTCCACTTTGAGCAAGGGGTGATTAATCCCACAGCAGCACTGATGTTCTCACCTTCCCGCTGAGGAACATTCCATGGCTCCCTATTACCCGAAGCAATGCCCTACCTGTTTTGCCTGGTATTCAAGGCCTCTCTGGGGTTGCTCTCTATTTCTCTTGTTCCAACTCAAGTCTTTACATATGTCCTCATTCCTTCCTTATCCCCTTTTTATTTATTTATTTATTTATTTATTTATTATTTATTAGTCAAGGTCTATGCAGTTCAGTCTGGTGTCAGTCTCAATATGTAGCCCAGGCTGGCTTTGAATTCACAAACCCTCCTGTGTCAGCCTCCCAGAGGCTGACAGGGATGACACGCTCTCCATTGTTATTGGTCAAGTCTGGCAACTGTGGCCCCGGGGCTGTGGAGGGAGAGAAGGGTCTGGATATCACCGGACAGGCACATTTGTAGTCCTGGTCTCTCTCCACGATGCCCCAAAGCAAAAGGGACGATCGTCCCAGAGCCTGGTCACCGGGAAGTGATGGCGACCTGGCCCTCCAGGCAAAGCTGGCTGGGAGCCCAGCATCTCAGGAAGTGACAGGCAAAGTCCCCTCCTCCCACAGCGGGCCCCCTACAACTCTGCCTCAGGTGCCAACACTTCCCCTTCTGAATTTCACCCCTGAAATCAATTAGGGCTCGGGCGCGTTGATTATAAATCAGCTATTTTCATAATTGTTATGTCTTTAATAAATCAAGGCTGCGGTGTCATACACAAAATGGAGCTGTTCTCCAGGGCCATCAATTACCTGGTGGGGGGACAGGGCTGCATCTGCAGTCCCCGGCCTGCACCCAATCGGAGGCGCAGGGAGTGCCTGGCCCCCAGCCGGTCCATTCCATTACGGAATTGCTTAGGCAGCATTTTAAATAACAAAAAGGGTTATCATTTAATTTTTTCACAATGGGGAAATCAATACGCTGTCCTTCAGGCGGCCTGACGATCTTCCTGGCCAGCTGCTCCCAGTTAATCCAATTTCCCCGGGTCTGGCCAGGACCAGCCAGGCTGGGCAGGGCCACCCGTGTGTTCTCCCAGCCCAGCCCAGAGCCAGCCGGGGTTTCTCATCCCCACCCCGTGGTGCTGTGGAGAGAGATGGGTTAGGGCAGAGGGAGGGGTCAGGGAGGTGAGCAAAACACCATTTGTTTCTTTTTTTTTTTTTGGTACTGGGGATGGAACTTGGGACCTTGTACTTGTGAGGCAGGTGCTGGAACCACTGAGCTAAATCCCCAGCCCAGCCATTTGTTTCTTTGTTTTGAGACAGGATCTTGCGATGTAGCCCAGGATGGCCTTGAACTCACTATGTAGCCCAGGTGGGGTTTGAACATAATATCCTCCTGCCTCAGCCTCCTGAGAGCTGAGATTACAGGCCTCTGGGCAGGTTTTGCAGAGAAGAAGATAGGTTAAGGGTTTAGGGGTGGTACATGAGGAAACCAGAAGGTCCCAGCTGTGTTTCTCCTGGCCTCGAAGTTTTGTAGTTTATAAACGGAGGCTAACAGCACCTGAGTCACAGGTTTCAATTAACAACCATTATGCAGGGCTTGGCTGCAGAGTTCCCTTATTGCTCTGCTGAGAACTGCCCCACATTCATCTTTCATTGGACTGAAGATGGGGGTGTGAGTGGCCTCTACTGGGCAAAGGCGGCATTGCACCCTAGCTCTATGGGACTTATGAATTAGTCAGGAGGAAGAGGGTGGGAAGGAGGAGGGGTGGGGGAGCCACACATGGTGGCATTCCCAAAAAGGACATTATGCGAAGACTGGACTTTTAGCTGGGCTTGGTGGTGCATGCCTGTTATTCCACCACTCTGGGAGGCTGAGGCAGGAGGACAAACTCAGGCCTACCCTGGGCAAGTTAGTGGCTTAGCAAGACCGTCTCAAAAAATAAAAAAGGGGGGGCCAGGGATTTAGCTCAGTGGTTCTGGTGCCTGCCTTGCAAGCACAAGGTCCCAAGTTTGATCCCTGGTACCAAAAAATAAAAAATAAATAATAAATAAAATAAAATAAAAAAGGGTTGGAATGTAGCTCAGTGTGAAGGCCCTGGGTTCAATCCCCTGTACCAAGACAGAGAGACAGAGAGAGACAGAGAGGAACAGGCCATAGGCCAAAGAAGCCACAGAAGTCAGGAGAAAGACCCAGAATATGGGTTCTTCCCCAGCCCCTCAGGAGGGTTGGCCTTCATCTTGGTCTTCTGGTCTCTAGAAATGCAAAAGAACAAACTTCTGTTGTTCGAGCTACGCAGTTGGTAACACTTTGTTGTGGTGGTTCTAGCACACAAACACAGTGGTTTTTTTTATACTGTGTTTTTCCAGTGAAACATGGTTTCATGATTTATTGTGAGTCATAAAATGTGAGCCTTAGTGATGGTTCTCATTCCCAAACAGAAGCTTACATGTGTTCA
>NW_004624828.1:4616895-4664742 GCF_000247695.1 Heterocephalus glaber
CCACCCATCCATCCATCCACCCATCCATCCACCCATCCATCCACCCATCCATCCATCCACCCATCCATCCACCCATCCATCCACCCATCCATCCACCACCCAGCCACCCATCCATCCATCCACCCATCCATCCACCTGCCCACCTGTATGTGCCTCCACCTCCTCAGTGCCCTCACCTGACCTGAGCTTTGGGGACACAATGGTGACCAGAACACATCCACCTGCTAACTCACAACCCCCAGTCCAGGAGAAGAGAAAGATATGTGGCCAGGCCACTATAGTACAGGCACTGGGTGCTGGCATAGGGGGCACAGAGGTGGCGTAGAGAGCCCAGAGGAGGCCCCTCTGCTGGCCTGGAGTTCACGGAGCCACTGAGGTGGTGACTTCCGAGTTCAGTCAGGAAGAAGCAGGAAGGGCTGGCGTGGTGGGGAACCGAGCAGATTTCAGGGGGAGGCTCACCTGGTGGGGAGCCATGCTGGGGTCCCACAGAGTTGGGGAGCAGAGCCAGGTGGACAGGATGTGGGGCCAGGGAAGGAAGCAGGCTCGGTGCCTGAGGGTTGGGGCCAGGTAGACACCGGATGTCCCTGAGGGAACACTGAGGGTCCCCAGGAGCCATGGCTCAGGCCGGGCAGGGTGGTGCCAGCAGTCGAGCCGCCATGCAGATGCGCCCTGACAGTTCCAGTGACAGTGATTGGCTTTATTAGCACAAGAGCCACGCAGTTTAAAATAGCATCGTGGTGGCAACAAAAGCAATTTGCCTCCTGAATTTCCATTCTGAACGGATGATCTGCTTTTAATCAAGCAAAGGCGTCCCAAAATGCTCTTAATTACCCCGAGTCAAGGGCTCGGCAGTAATTTTGATGTCGATGTTCGGCAGGGCGGGCGTGATTAAGTTTTTACCAAACAGGTTCCTTCCGGGAGCACTCGGCCAAAGGAGAAGGGTGTTGGAGAGACACTGGACACCAGCGCCCTGACTTTATTTATTTATTTATTGTTTTGGAGACGGCCTCATTATGTAGCCCAGGCTGGCCTCGAACTTGTGGTGATCCTCCTGCCTCAGCCTCCCAAGTGTTGGGTTCACAGGAGAGGGGAAACCATGTCTTGCCGAGGGAAGGAAGGAAAGGTGGTGTCTTAAAAACATAACCCCAGCGGTGGGGGCCGCAGCTCACGCCAGACCCAAGGGACAAGGGCGGTGGGGTGTCTGCATTGTATGTGTGATTGCACAGGACAAGGTCCCCATTCGAGTGTATCAGTCAGGGTTGGTGTAATGTTGTGGCAGCCCTCACATCTCAGAAGCTAATGACATCAACGGTTTATTCTCATTGCCATTGCAAATTCCCTGTGCTCTTCTGGACCAGGGACTGGCCCTGTGTGACCTCACCCCAGGGCCCTGGTTGACAGTACAGCCACTGTCTGGAATATTGTGTTTCTGGGACATAGAGAAAGACCTCTCTCACTAGCAGTAAATACTCTGGGCTGTGGGTGATTGAAGTCATTTCCCATTGGCCAGAGCCAGCTATACAGTCCTACCCAATCCAACCAATCACAGAAGCCAAAGGGCAATGATCTAATGCTCATGTAGAAGTCAGCTACAGCTGTGTGACAAACATCCCCCATATCTCTTTGGCCTGGCAGCCAGTGTTTGCTACTCATCCTCACATCTGCAGGGCAGCTGGGGTCAGGTATAACCTGGGAACTGTGTGCAGGCATGTGTTTCTTATCTTCCTTGGATTAGCGGTTGCTGACAGCTCATTTGTCTCATGAACAGAGTCATAAACACAAGAAGACGTGCAGAAGACACACAGTGAGTCTCACACCCCGTGCTAGGAATTGGCAGGCTGTCTCTTTTGCTGTGTTGCCCCAAACAGGTCACCTTTCTGGGCTGATGTCCTTGAGGAAGGGAAGCATATCCCTCCTACAGCAGTTGGGAAGTGATTAATGAGATTTTAGTGACAATGTAGAAGCCACACATCTAAATGCCCAGGTTGGAATTGCAAAGTCCAGGGGCCAGGGGCTCAGGAACGGCTGGATCCAGGAACCCGGGGCTTTTGGCAGCATCTCTGCTGGCTTTGGGCTCCGTGTACGGACCCTGAATAGGTGGCTGCAGGCTTTGAGTCCCTGAGGGAAAGCTTGTATTTTCAGTCTTCCTTTGCAGGTATCACATCACTCCATGAGCATGTGACTAAAAAACGGCATCTTCCATCGCTTGATTGACATGTAAAATGAACAAATTATAGCCTTGTTTTCCCTCCGCTCTGCTCAAACTCTCAGTCACACCCAGCCGCGCACCCCTGGCAGAACAGGCTCACTTTTTTTTCCCATTAAAGCCCCCTCCCAGCATTTGCACACACAACCCCCTCCCACCTTGTCCTCCCCAAGGAAGTGGATTCTAGATCCTGAGTCTGCAGGCTGCTGGGTGGGTGGGTGGGTGGGGGTGCTGGGTCAGACCCTCTGCACTGACGCCTGATCTCAGGCCTGGCCGCAAGTCTCAGCCTGGACCTCCCTGGCCAGGCTGGACTGTGAGCTTCCTGCTCTTGGCTGAGGGCACAGTTCAGGGCAGCAGCAGTGCAGGGTTTGTTTAATTGATTTGCTCCTAATTGGCAGCTTTCCCAGACCGTCAAGGGGTGGGGGGTGTGAGCTGGAGCCGGAGTTTGCTCTGGGTACCTAGTGACGGTGCTGCCTCCCCTGTGATGTGATGCTGGGGCCCTGGCTCTGGGCTGACCCTGACCCTCCCTGCTTATGGGGCTCGGGGGAGAAAGTGCTGAATTCAGACTCTCCCAGCCCTGAATGCCGAGGCCTGCACCAGGGGGCTCAACCAAGGTAGGCGGCAGGGATTGGGACCAGAGTCCAAGAGCTCTGAGTTCAGACTTGTTCAACTGCTCACCCGTTGCAACCTTGCCCAAACCCCTTTGCCCCATGTGCCTCAGTTTCCCCAAATGTATAAACCAAGGAAAACAGTAGCCTCTCACTCATGCAGATGGTGCTAGGAGTTAGCGCATGAATACAGGGACAGCAGGAGCCGGCGGACTGTTTCGCTAGAGGACCAGAAAGTCAACATTTTGGGCTTGATGGCCCATTGGATCCCATCTGCCATCATGGTGTGTAAGCAGCCACGGGCCCTATGGAAGCGGGTGGGCATGGTTGCGTACCAATAAAACTTTATTTATAAGAACTGAAATTTGAGTTTCATAACATTGTCACATGTTCCCAAATATTATTCTTTGATTTTCTTTTTCCAACTATTTAAAAGTGTAAGCTAGGTGTATGGTGCATGTCTTGTCATCTAAGCACTCTGGGAGGCTGAGGAACGAGAATCTTATGTTCAAGCCCAGCCTGCGCAACTTAGTGACATAGTGAGATTCTGTCTCAAAATAAAAAATAATAACTGGCTGGGGATTGTAGCTCAGTATGAAGGCCCTGGATTCCACCCCTAGGACCACATACACAAAAATGCATAAAACAGGTGTTGGAATGTAGTTGGTCTCTACTGACCCCTGATGTACAGCACTCAGGAAGAGAACATGCTCAGCACAGTCTGCTGGTGTTGCTGGTGCTGTTGTTCTTAATCCAGAGCTCACAGCGGGGCTTCAGCTTTAGGCTGAGAGCTAAGAAAGACCTCAAACGTTGAATGAACAAGTGGGGCCGCTCCTCTATCCAGACAGCAGCTTCCACCCTCTGAGCCTCAGTGTCCCTGTCTGTACAATGGGTGCAACCTCCCTTCACTCAGAGGCAAGGAGACAACCATCCTTTCATGCCCTTGCATCGCCACACCACCCTGCTTCCTACACCTGCAGGGTCCCCCACCAGTAGCCACCAGCTCCCCCACATCCTTGGGGTTCAGTACAGACTCTACCTCCCCCAGGAAATCTCTCCTGACCCCCAAGTCGGATCAGGGACCTTGTCCAGGCTCCTCCCTCACTCCAGAAGTCACATCAGGCAGAGAGGATTGGGCTACACTCAGGGAATCCCGGGCTGGTCTATTGAGGGTATATGACTGGGCAAAGGGGGGAACACAAAATATGTGTGGAATTTAATACCTTTTTAGTCCCTTCCTTTCCAATCTGCAACCTCTCTAGCCCTTAGTCCCTCTTCCTCTTTTCCAGAAACCCACCAGGGCCAAGAGCCATTGGAAGCTCTGGAGGTGTGTGTGGGGGGGTGTCTGTCTGTGTTGCTCAGGCTGACCTCAAAATTTTGATCCTCCTGCCTCACACTCCTGAGTAGCTGGCCACCACATGACAGGCGTGGGCCACCGGACTAAGCTAAGGTTATAGATTTATGCTGTGTGCACTTTGACACAATTTTTTAAAATGAAAACTGAAATGGAATTCCACAGCTGCACTCTCTCCCTGGACACAGTGAAAGCGCTGGGAAGTCGGGCTCCATGTGGAAGACAGCAGAGGGGCGGGGAGCTCACCGCCCCCTCGAGGCCTGTGTTTTCTTCCAAAGAGTGAGGAGGCCTCTGGCTCACAGCCTGGGGCCTCTACAGGGAAAGTTTCCTAGATCAACTTTTTATTTTACTGTGGATTCCACAGCTGTTCTCGAGACAGCCGCCAGAGGGCACTGTGAGCACAGAGTCAGGTCCTCCCCCCTCTGCCCTCTGCCCTCTATGGCTCCCCAAGTCTTCCCCACAGCCCACAGGGCCCCTCCCCTCCCTTCCACCCTCTCTGCCTCTGGCTCCCTCTGTTCCTGCAAGGCAGGGCTCCGTGCTGCCCCAGGGCCTTTGCACAGTCGTCCTGCCCCAGAGCCACACTTGCTTTAGGTTTTGATATAAATGTCTCCTTGATGAAGCTCATTTTCATTCTAATTTGAAATCTGAAGCCTCATCCTGAGCTCAGAGCTCAGAGCCAAGTCTTGCTCACCCTCTAGGCAGGGGCTGAGTTGGGGACTCCCCAGAACAGTGCTCCTGGTACAGCGTCTGTGACACCCCAGCCTCTTCCGACCTTGTCCTCGGCCCAGCCTGTCCTCGGCTGCCTCTGCCCCGCCCACCGGGAGCTCAGAAGGCTGCGCAGCACACAGATGCCAGATGGGAAAATTAATCAGGCTCTCCAGGGCCGCTCCCCGCGCTGCCGTCAATAGGGGCCGTAAAGCAGGATTTATGCGGCTGCTGGCTGTGTGCGAGGGCCAGAAGGGGGTGGCGCTCTGCAGCAGCCAGCGCGAGTTCCCGAGCTCCCGGGCCAGCCCTCCTCCCGCAGCCTTTCTCTGGGCTCCCTAGGCAGAGGGGGAGGAGTGTTTTCCCCATTCCTGTCTGGGGAACCACATACCTAATTACGCTCTGCTTAACGAGCACCTACTGTGTGCCGGGCCCTGTCCCATGCGTTGTCAACACCAGCATTTTAAATCGGGAGGCACGAGTTAGGGTTATGGCTCTTTTCTGCAGCACAGAGAAGGTAAGCAACTTATGTAAGGTTGCACAGCAAGAAAGTGGCCGAGCTGGGATTTGAACTGGTATATTAGGCCGGTACCCCACATTCTTTACTACTGGCCTCTATCTGTTTTCTTTTTTCTGCTCCTGGGGATGGAACCCAAGGCTTCACACTGAGCTCCATCCCCAGCCCTTTTTATTTTTTATTCTGAGGCAGGGTCTGGCTAGGTTGCCCAGGCTGGGCTTGAACTTGAGATCCTCCTGCCTCAGCCTCCCAGAGAGCTGGGAGGACAGGTGTGCCTTACCACGCCCAGGTTTGCTGACACCCGTATTTGTCTGGCCTCTCCGCAACTCCTCAGGGCTCAGACAGGAAGTGACAGAGCTGAGCCCAGCCAGGGGCGAGGGCCAGAGCTCAGGTCTCCGGTCTCCCTGGCCGCAGATGTTCATTTCTCAGGGTCTGTTTAACTGAGGGCTGCCGGCCTGAAGCCCTGTGTCTGCCAATCCCTCGGGGCCTGTGCTCTTCCCTCCCTCTGGCCCCTGAGGAGTCAGGCACCTTGGCTCTGCTGTGTGACATGGGGAAAGTGTCTCGCCCTCTCTGAGCTCTGCTTCCTTGCCTGAAAAAAAGTACCACTGTGCCAGCCCATGGAGAAGGCAAGGCCGTGGCTCCTCTTCCTGGCATCTCAGCGCTTTTCTATCATTGTCCCACTGTAGAGACAGAGGAGAGAGGTCCGTGGCCACCACCTCCATCTCCCCGGACCCAAGTCTGCACCCTCCTCCTTCTGCTGGCGCCCCAGGGACGGTTTTGATGGACATGTTTTTTACAGGGAAAAAAGCTGGAGGAATTGTATTTTGCCAAAAGTGTCAACCGGAGAGAAAATATTTCCCCCATCTCTGGCGAGTGTTGATGAGAGGGAGCCGGGATGCTGTGGGGGGAGGGCTCCCTGCGCCCCAGGGCCAGTGCCCAGCCCTGGACTCCCCACTGCCTGCTGTCCCCTGCTCCCTCCTCTCTGCTACAGCCTGGCCCACTCCACTCTGTGACGCCAGTTTCTCCTTTCCTCTCTCATTCCTTCATGCGTGCTGAGTGACTAAATGATGCTGGGGCTTAGATTTGAGGAATGGGGAATTTGCTGAGACAGGGAGTGAGCAGCAGGGGAAGGGCACAGCCATGCAAAGGCCCTGGGGCAGCATGGAGCCCAGCCTTGAAGGAGCAGTGAGGAGCCTGGGTGGCTGGAGGGGAGGAGACAGTGGCTGTGCAGGGCCCTGTGGGGTGCAGGAAGGACCTGGGATTTATTCAAAGGAACCAGGGAGCTGCAGGTGGGTTTTGAGCCGGAGAATCTTTCTCCCTCCTGCTCAGGGTAGGCAGCAGGTTGGCGGCCGGGGAAGGGAGTTCTCCACTGATTTTCAGAGAACCAGGAAGCCTCGGGACCCACTGCCAGGGCAGGCCCTCTGCTGTCCCCTTAACCATCAAACATAAAGCCAGAGCAGACCATGGTGGCGCCTGCCTGTGACCCCTGGGGGGATGTGAGTGTGGGGGAGGGGACCCTGTTTGACTCACTGTGTCCTGGAAGCAAATTTGTTCCAAGATTAGGATGAAGGTGTCTCTGGGGGAGGTCGCATTGCTTCACGCATCCCACTGCACCCCTCCCCTGCTCTACAACCGCCCATGGCTCCCCAGTGCCTCAGAGCAACACACGAAGTCTTCACTGTGGCCCAGGGCATCCAGAGTGGTTTAGAATCTGCCTCCTCCTGCTCCAGGGCCCTTGCACTGTCTGTGCCTCCTCCTGGGGGCCCCTTCCTACCCGAGACCTCAGGCTGCTCCTCACTCACTTGCAACTCAGAGCTGGCTCTCAGAGAAGCCTTCCCAGCCCACCTGGGCCATCCCTGCCCGCCTCCACCTTGCGATCGCCCCAGCCTGTCCTCCCCGCCGTAGCCGCCAGAGGGCGCTGAGAGCACCGCGTCAGATCCTCCCCCTCTGCCCTCGGGCCCCCACAGCTCCCAGCTCCCTGGGCCAAAGCCCAAGTCCTCCCTGCCTCCCACAGGGCCCTGCATGCCGGCCAGTCCTCTCCCCACCTCCCCGCCTCCCTCTCTGCCCCTCGCTCCCTCTACTCCAGCCACACCGGCTCCTCCTGCTCCTGCACCGCATCCTGGCCTAGGCCCTGGGACGCTTCTTGGAGTCAGGGTCTCTTTGTCCTCTGGGTCACTGGGCGTCTCCAGCTGTCCTCCGAAGCTGCAGGCAGACGTGGCCAGCTGGGCGCCGCCTATGGCTCCCTCTCACCATCCATCACCTCTGGCCCGGGAGGTGACAGTCTCACAGTGCCACCGCCACTGCCAAAAGGCTGTCATGTCTGCCCAACTGCAGGAGGCAGCTCCCGTGGCGGCCAGGACGGGCAGGGACGTGACTGGGGGTCTGAGCCCCTCGGAGACGGAGTGTGCTCCCTGCTGCATCTCTGGGCCTCATTGGCACACAGAACGGCCTCATGATCACAGAAATGTCTCCGGGTTCCCTTGGCTACGTCCTTCCAGGGGCCCTAACAAACCTCTGTGCAGCTTTGAGCCTCTGTATGTAAAGTGCAAAGATGAAAGAGTAAGAAATAAGGGTTCTGGGCCTTGGGAGGCTGAGGCGGGAGGATCACAAGTTCAAGCCCAGCCTGGGCCATTTAGCAACTTAGCAAGAGCCTGACTCAAAATAAAAAATAGAAGTGGAGGCCCGGGAATTTAGCTCAGTGGTTCCACCACCTGCCTCGCAAGCACAAGGTCCTGAGTTCGATCCCCAGTACCAAATATATGTGTATATATATGAAGGGCTGGAGATGGAGCCCTGAGTGAAGGCCCTGGGTTCCATCTCCTTTGCAAGGATTGTAGATCCGCGTTGGGCCACACTGTGCCCCATAGTCTCCTGCGACATTGCTGCCCTCATTTTGGGATGGGGAAACCAAGGCCCAGAGAGGTAAAGGCATTCCCCTGAGGTCACACAGCCAGAAAGTTTCAGAGGCAGAGTCAGATCCAGCCTCTCTGATCCATCCCAGATCTGGGCTTGAAACCCCTGCTTTCCTCCCGGGAACATCTGGCAAGTGAAGAACAAGTAGGGGTGGCTGGCTGTTTTCTAGAAGGAGAGCGGGGTGCCCAGGCCTCCCCAGGAGTGCAGTCTGTCCTCACACCCTCTCCCACATCGCAGCATTGGAGAGCAACTGCCAAGGCTCCCGGGGAAGAGAAGAGAAGAGAAGAAGAGAAGGTGCAGAAAGGGCAGAAGACAGGGGCCTCCCTTACTCCCCACCCTGCAGCTTCCTTTATTTCATTTTATTTTTTTGAGACAGGGACTCACTATGTCACCCAAGCTGCCTTGGAACTTGAGGGGATCCTCCTGCCTCAGCCTCCTGAATGCTGGGATGATAGGCATGTACCACTATGCCCAGCTTCCAGCAGTTTCCTTTAAAGAGAAGCAAGAGAGTGAAACAGGAAGGAGCAGCCCGTAGGCTGCGTGTGTGCGTGCGCAAGCACACGCTGGCGTCTATGAAATATTTATGTGGCGCCCCATGAGTTTATGGCTGTAATTAATCTTGGGCCTCGTTGGTGGAGAGTAGAGCTTTAAGAAATTGCTTCTGTGGTCCGGGTAAAGCCAAGACTGCTGAGCCCTGGGCTCCTTTCCCGGGGGGTCTGGGGTGTGCACAGGGAAGGGGACCCGGGGCCAGTGTGTCCCTGCCATCTCTCCTGCCTGTCCCCAGTCACTGTGACAGCCACTTATGGGTTCTCTCAGTGCACAGGTGCTGGGCTTAGTCACTCACTGTGGAGGGTGTTGGTTTATTCTGTGTTTATAGCTTCACTGAGGTGTAACTGGTTGATGTATACAGCAAATATTTAAAGTGTCTGGGTTTGCTGGGTGCCGTAACACGCACCTGTCTTTCCAGCACTCTGGGAGACCAGGCAGGAGGGCAGGAAGTTTGAGCCCAGCCAGGGCAACTCAGTGAGACCCTGTCTCCAAATAAAAGATAAAAGGGGCTCAGGGTAGCTCAGTGGTAGAGCGCCCATGGCTTCCGCTGCTAGTGCCATAAAACAAAATAAGAAAGAAATACAAGTGTAAAGCTTGATGAATTCGGGCATATATGAGCCAATGTGTACACCTCAAATATTTGCAGTTTATTGTCCATACACTTTAAATATTGAGGTGGCACACACCTGTAGTCCCAGCATTCAGGAGGCTGAGGCAGGAGAATTACCACAGTTCAAGGCCAGGCTGGTCTACAGAGTGAAAAGACCCTGTCTCAAAAAAGTATTGCGTTTCTCTATAGAGCCATGAGTCGTTTAACGGGGTCTGAGTCACTGATGGCCAGCCAGGGTCCTGAGTGCTGTGCCGCCCCTCCCTAGGGGCCACCGCTTCCCACGGTGGGGGCTGCTCTCGGCCTCTGCAAGGTGATGTCGCTGAGGACGCGTTTCTGGGGAGGTGGCTCCATGCTAAGCGACACACGTCAGCACGTGTGTTCACACGCACAGGCACACACTCGAGTCGGGCTCCTGGGCACACCCTGCACACACATCGCCTGCAGACAGCCTGGCCTTGCCGCGTTCCCAGAGCGGGACTCGGCGTGGGGCTGGGGACCAGGCACGGTCAGGACAGGGAAGGTCGCCCTCACAGGCCCCAGGGCCCCTGCAGCCCCCTTCCCCCAATTTCCCTTTCCCAAGCAACCGCTAATCTGCTTTTGGTCACCATAGATTAGTTTGCTCTTTCTTTCTTCTGGTTACTTGTCCCCCCTCCCCTTTTTTGATTCAGGGGATCACTTGGGCTGGCTTCAAACTTTCAATCCTCCTGCCTCAGCCTCCTGAGTAGCCCAGCTGCTTTGCATTTTCTAGGCATCAAGGGCACGGCGTAAGCTCTTCAAAGCCTGGCTCCTTTTATTTCGCCTCATGATTCCCAGACTCTGTGATCTTTCAAGGACCTCAGTGGTATGGACGGACTTCACTTGCTGATCCCTCCTGCTCCAGCCTGATGCCTGGGTGGCTTCCAGCTTGGGGCACCCTGAATCAGTCTGGTTTGAACGCTGTGACCTCCAAGCCACGCCCCCAACCCTCAAAGGCCACGCCCAACAATAAAAAGACCCCTCCCCAACGCCCTCTGTCCTCCACCAGGCCCCACCTCTTAAAAGTCCCACCACCTCCCAGCAGCAGCAGGTTGGGATGGAGCCTTCCACACAGGCTTTTGGGGCCACTGCAGGGCTGAGCATTTTAACCATGATGATGGTGTGTCCAAGGGGCTGGGCCTGGATCACCTCGTTCCATCTCCCACTGACTCAGTGCTGGTGCGCGTGTCACCTACAGAAGAGGAAACCGAGGCCGCCCACGTGACTGTGAGGGCAGTTCTGACCTGGGCCCAAGACCGCCCAACGCCAGACCATTGCCCACTGGGCTGCACTGCCACAAACTGGGATGGGACTTAGGGCACTTCCGCATCTCCCTTTGCCAGCTCGGCGGTGGCCTCTGCACAGCGCTCCCTGAGGGTGCGATATCCAGTAGGTGCTCAATAAATCCGCACCAAAACCCACATGGGAGCCATACAGCAGCTGCAAACTGGATCCTACTTCTTCACCCAAACCTGCAAGGGTTCCCTGCAGCCCTGGGTTTAAAGTTTAACCTGCACGATGCAAGCTACAGGAGCTTTCGAATTCTCGCCTGCTCCTGCTTCCAGCTACACCAGGCCCCTTGCTCTTCCGTGGTCCTGCTGCAGGGCCTTTGCTGTTCCCACTGCCTGGGATGCTGTACAGTTCTCTCTTGTTTCTGAGACAGAGTCTCGCTATGTAGCCCAGGGTGGCCTCAGACTCACAGAGATCCTCCTGCCTCAGCCTCCCCAGTGTATTTCTGGCTTCGTGCAGGTTTCTGCAAGCATTTGTTGAGTGCCTACTGGATGCCAGGCTCCCAGGGAGCACCACGCAGGGTCAGAGTTGCACTTGGTGAAGTTGCCCGCTGGTGGGGGTCTCAGGACCCCCATCCCTGTGTGGTCTCCAGAGCCACATCAGGGCCCAAATCCTGAGGATCCCTCAGAGCCGCGGAATGGCCTCAGCGGGTGGGTGCTGGTGCAGACGGCAAACAGATGCCAGCTATTTAAAGCCCAATGTTAACTCGTTAGACAGCTGTTTCCCATCCCTGAAGTCTGTGGAATTAGAATTAAATTCATTCCCGAATTAAACACACACACACATCGGAGGCGAGATCGTTAGCATTTGGGCAGGCAGCGGCTCTGAGCCAGGGACCAGGGATGGGACGGGGGCTCAGCTTCCGCCTGACAGGTGGCATCACAGCCCAGTGGTTGCCAGCTGGGCCTGGGGCCATGACGCCCAGGGACCCAGGTCCTCAGCAGCCTCTGCCATGAGGGTCCAGCTGCCACCTGGGGTCCTCCAGGATCCACATGATGCAGGCAACAAAACACACGTGGTCACCAAGGCCCTCCATCAGGAGCCCGTGTTCTCTCTATTCCCCGCCCCACACCTTGCCTCACCCTTAGATCCAGCCACTCCAGTGGCCCCAGGGCCTTTGCACATGCTGTTCTTGCCCCAGAGAACTCTGGTCTCGCCCCACCCTGTCTCTTTCTGCGGAATCCTCCTCATCCTTCAGCTATCTGTTGAAATGTCCCCCAGGCAGAGAGGATGTCCCTCCCTATCCCCTTCATCAGCCACTGCCTCTTTCTGAGACTTATTTTTTCCTTAGAGCTTAAGGATTTTTTTAGTGCCTTAAGGATTTCTGATTTTTTTTTTAAATGTTGTTTTGAAATAATTTTAAACTTACAGAAAAATCGCAAAAATAGCACCAAGGTTCTGAATACTCTTCTCCCCGCTTCCCCCGAAGTGCTTGTCTTATGTAACCACAGTGTGGTGATCAAACCGGGACACTTGGAGGGGCACCTGCTGCTTCAGAGCCACTCACTTGATTTGAGTTTCGTTAGTTTTCCCAAGAATGCTTTTTTAAAAAAATTTTTGGTACCAGGGATCGAACTTGGGTCCTTGCGCTTGCGTGGCAGGCAGCAGAACCACTGAGCTAAATCCTGGGCCCTGCTTTTTGATTTTTAATCAATGCCCAGTTATCGCACATATTTCTGGGGTGCAGCGTGGTATTTCATTACACATAGTCAAGGCGGAATGGTCAGGTTGTGGTCTTTGGGTTCTTTTCTTCCTCCTCTTCCTTCTCCTTCTTTTTCCTTCAATACTGGGCACTGAAGCCAGGGCCTTTGCACTGAGCTCCACCAGCAGCCCTTTTTATCTGGAGATAGGATCTTCCTAAGTCACTAAGTTGCCCGGGCTGGACTTGAACTTGTGATCCTCCTGCCTCAGCCTCCCAGAGTGATGGGATGACAGTCGTGCACCACTGCGCCTAATAAAAACCATTTTTTTTTGTACCAGGCATCGAACTCGGGTCCTCGCACTTGCGGGGCAGGCGGCAGAACCACTAAGCTAAATCCCTGGCCTAAACTTTTTTCTTTTTTTATTCCAGGTGAATGCATAGCTTGGGAGAGCTACTTGAGACTCAGCAAGCAGCCTGTTCCTCCTTACACTTCCGCTCTGCAGCTGCGCTCTAGCCCGGCCCTGCTTCAGCTCGGCCCGTGGAGTCCCTCATGGACTGATCCCCGCGCATGCGCCAGGGCAGAGCTCTGGGAGCAGATCAGGGCTCAGGCCAGGGAGGCCGGGACAGGAAACTCTCTGGTGTACAGTAGGTGCTTAGCAGAGAGTTGGCTACGGCAGCCCTCCAGGCACTCGAGAAGCCGGAGGGGACTGTCCAGGAAGGAGCTGGGACCAGAGTGGAGGTGCTGGCCTCTATTGCGTCCACCCGGGATGGAGACCTGGAGAACATGGGCTCCCGTTTGTCTCGGGCCTGCTGTTGCACGAGCCTTGCTCTCCGGGACCCGGCTCCCCATGGTAGGGCTCCAGCCATCAGGGCGTGTCCTGAGGGCACAGGAATCCACAGCTGGATCTAGGAACGGAATACAGAGCCCCGAACAAGACCCCTCCTTCCACCCCCATTTGCTTTTGGACCATTGATGACAAAAGCCACGTGCTTTCCACAAAAGCCCCGGGCCAGTGGGTCAGTATTGTAGGTAGCTAGGCGCACTCCTGTGATCCCAGCACTCAGGAGGCTGAGGCAGGAGGATCACAGGGAGTCAGTGAGTACAAGGCCAGCCTGGGCTACATAGGGTGACCCTGTTTCAACCAAACAAAAGAAAAAGAAAAAAATGTAAAAGTTGCTCAGCAAGAGACCCCAGTGGAGGAAATCTAAACCCAGCAGAGAACGGGGGAGGTTAGGAAGGGGTCGTGTCTTTATGGGTGGGGACAGGTCCCCAAGGCTGTACTTTTTGTACAAGATAGATGTCACCACCTGGCTCTCTGGCAGGGATAGCTCATGTTGTGGTGGTCACAGGCTCAACCTGAAAGCCACCATCTCAAAAGGATGTCAGGTGCTTGCCCCCTTGTGCCGGTTGCCTTTATTTTAAGCCTACTGTATACAGTGGCCCTGCTATTATTTGGCACCAATCTTAATAACTGAATGTTAAGTGGGGACGTGAGGCTGAGACATCCATATACAAGAGGCAGGACAAACTGAGGGGTGAATTTCCCAAAGAAATGGTCAGAAAATTTGTCCTGGTGGCTTTATGCTAAATGTTTATTTTTTTGTTGAACGGGGGATATGCACTCACGTTTGTTTATCTGCGGCACTGGGGATAGAACCCAGGACCTTCACACTGAGCTCCATCCCTCACCCTTTTTATTGATTATTTTGAGACAGGCTCTTGCTAAGTCACTATGTTGCCCAGGCGATCCTTCTGCCTCAGCCTCCTGACTGTGGGATGACAGGCGTTCACTGCCAAGTCTGGCTCTCCTGTAGACTTTAAATCATGTCTAGATGACTTCAGCATCATTAATGCAGTGTAAATGCCCTGCACATAGTTGTCCTATTGCACTGTGTAGAGGATAACAGCAAGAGAAAAGGGTATGTGCGTGTTCAGTCCATTCGCAATTTTTCCCAAACATTTTCAATTTGTCATTGGTTGAATTGGCAGATGCGGAGCTATGCATACAGAGGTGGCTGTACTGTATGCAGCCTGTGCTCCATAATAAGTTCAAGTCCAGCCTGAACCGCATAGTGAGACCCTGTCTCCAAAAAACAAAATCCTTCTAAGTAGGCTTAGAGTTAGGGTGAGAGGCTGAGGCAGGAGGAGTCCAAGATTGAACATAATCAGGACAGTTTAGCCACGTAGCCCCAAGCTCACGGGATGCTGCAGTTTGGATAAGTGTCCCCCAAGGCCCATGTGTTCTCAGCATACTGCTTTTGGAGGGAGTGGAACCTTAAGAGGCGGGGCCTTGTGGAAGCCCCTAGTCCTTGGAGGTGTGTCCTTAAAGGGACAGCAGCTCCCCAGGTCCTTCCCTGCTCTGATCCACTACCTGCCCCTGCATGACCTGTTATCTCACCACAGGGGCAAAGTGACCACAGACTGGCAATGCCAAAATTGGTGTATTCTTCACTGTTCCATCACTGTGACAAAATTCCTGACACATACAGCCTCACAGAGAGTCTCTGTGGCTCACAGCTTCACTGGGTTCAGTTCATGATGGGCCGACTCCAGGCCGGAAAAGCTGCTCATATCATGGCGGCTGGAGGCAGAGAGACAGAGGAAGGAAGTGACCAACTTGTTCACAGATCAAGGGATCAATAGATTAATCCATTTGATTGCTGCCTTGGGGCCCAATCCTCACAACTGGATCCACAAGGGCCTCTCTCTCTCTCTCTCTCTCTCTCTCTCTCTCTCTCTCTCTGTACCAGGGATTGAACTGAAGATCTTGAGCTTGGGAGGCAGGCGATGGCACCACTGAGCTAAATCCCCAGCCCCAGACCTTCTCTCTTTATACAATGATGGCCTCTGGTATTTTGTGATAGTGATGGAAAGCTGACCACGCAGGAAACTCAGGGAAATGGTGTCCAGGAAACATCTGTGGGTGTGTGCCAGGCCTACCTCAGTTTATAGCTGGGGCTGAATGCCAAGCTGGGACAGGACTGGTCACCCAGAAAGGGAGGGGTGAAGTCAGGTCTGCCCAGCTGTCCTCTCAGGCCTCAGGAGGACAGTGTCTCTGGCTTTCATAATGTACAGACCCATCAACCACGGGACAGCTGAGGGCCAGGGACAGGGATGACAGAGACCTGGAGAGACAGGCACAGCACCAAGGAGAGACGAAGTTAGGAAGAGAGGAAAAGATGTGGGGACATGGGACAGAGACAGAAACATGCAAAGAGAGAGACAGGGACAGGGGTGGAGGGGATGATGTGGGTGACGTGGGCAAGGGAGAAGGCAGAGGACTTGTAGGCAGAAAGATGGGTACGGATGGAGATATTGAGACAGAGGCAGAGAGAGACAGACAGACAGGCATAGTTTAGACCTAAAATCAGGCATGGTGGCCCACACCTGCAATCCCAGTATTGTGGCAAAGTGGAATAGCTCAGTGTCACAGCCAACCACCACAGCTCCGAGCCACAGCTCAGTGTTACAGCTCTGGTCTGCACTATCGCAATTTGAAGGCTCAAGAATGTGATTGTCACTTGAAGAGATGGAGAAAAACCTTTATTATGCCGGCAGGCTCAGAGGAGTTTGTACTCTGAAGTCTGAGGGCCTCACCAGAAATGAGAGCCTCCTTACGTACGGATCTACAGAATAGATGAGCATGCTCACTGAAGCAGAGGGGCAGAGTTACAGAACATTCCTGAAAGGGCTGCAGTTAACAGAACATTCCTGACAGGGTGGAAGTTCAAACAGTTACAGAACATTTTCATACATTGGGCAGGAGCTGCCCAGCAGCACAAACTGTTACATTTCTGGAACAAAACATTCTGTGGGAAAAAAAACCCATGGAGGCAAGGCAACCTGTCTTATTGTATAGTATTGTTGTATCATCAGCACTGTGGGAGGCTGAGGAGGAGGATCTCAACTTCAAGTCCAGCCTGGGCAATTTAGTGACTTAAAGAGACCTCATCTCAAAATAAAGAATAAATAAAAAGGGCTGATGTAGCTCAGTGTGAAGGCCCTGGGTTCAATACCCAGAACTGGAAAAAACCAAAATAAAAAGATCAAGGGCTGGGGATTTAGCTCAGTGGTTCCACCGCCTGCCTCAAAAGTGCAAGGTCCCGAGTTCGATCCCCAGCACCAAAAAAAGAAAAATCAAAATACTTCCTGCATGGTGGGGAAGGACCCCAAAAGGCCTGGGGACTTCACATGACAGCCACATGGCGGGCCCAGGGATTTAGCTCAGTGGTTTCACTGCCTGCTGCTCAAGCGCAAGGACCTGAGTTCGATCCCCACACCAAACAAACAAACAAACAAAAAAAGACAGTCACATGGGCCTTTCCTGTCGCTGCTGGACTTGAGTGGATGATGCATAACAGTAGTGTCACTGAGAGTCTGTGTCACCAAAGCCTTTGTGAAACTCTGGGCCTCCTTGGGCCCAGGAGCCAGGTCGCTCTGTCTTCCAGGTTTATGTCTTTATTTTGGTTTTTTGAGACAGGGCTTCACTATGTAACCCAGCGTGGACTCCAATTCATGAGGATCCTCCTTCCTCAGCCTCCTGAGTGCTGGGATGACGGGCCTGTGCCACCTCGCCGGGTCAGAAGGGTTCTTCAGGTCACCCAGGCTCCCCTGTGAGGGACTCAGGAATGCTGTCTCCGCCACAGGGGCCCTGGGGACAGAGGTGCTGGTGACATCACAGTGGCATCTGGAACCCTGGGGGCTTCCGGACTGATTCCGCCGGCTGCAGCCCCATGCCCAGGCTTCAGAGGCGCCATGCGGGTGCTGGCATCTGTGCGTCACCGCCCTTAAGCCCCTGACCCAGCCACCTCGGTCCCCACCACGGCCACAGGTGCCCTGGGAGGCCCCACAATACCCAGAGGCCGCCAGTCAGGGGCCCCCAGGGAGACCTAGCCGCCGGCGGCAGAGGGCAGGGCGGCCATGTGGCGGGCGTGGTTGGCCTGCGCGGCGCTCACCGCCGGGCTGGCGCTATCCCTGCTGCTGTCCCCGTCGTGGGCCGTGGTGCGGGCCGTGCTGGACGGCAACGCCAGCTCGGTGGACTTCGCGGCCCTGCCGGCGCTGTTCGGGGTCCCCCTGTCCCCCAAGGGCATGCGGGGCTACCTGACAGAGGCCAGGCCAGCCAACGCGTGCCAGCCCATCCAGGGCCCGCGGGCCAGGGGCAAAGGCTCGCTGGGCGCCATCGCGCTCATCCAGCGCTACGACTGCACCTTCGAGCTGAAGGTGCTGCACGCGCAGCGCGCCGGCTTCGAGGCGGCCATCGTGCACAACGTGCGCTCCGAAGAGCTGGTGCGCATGGCGCCGGGCTTCGAGGACCTGTGGCGCCAGATCGCCATCCCCGCCGTGTTCGTGGGCGAGGCCGCCTCCCGAGACCTGCGCGTCCTGCTGCGCTGCGACCCGGCTGCCCACGTGCTGCTGCTGCCCGAGGCCGCGCTGCGCCAAGTCCCGCTCTGCCGCCCCGCGCTGGCCCCGGCCTGGACGCTGGGCCGTGGCCTGGCCTCGGTGGCCGTCGCCCTCCTGGTCCTGCCGCGCCTGGGGCCCTGGGCGCGCGCCTGGTGGGGCCGGGCGCCGTCGGTGAAGACGCAGACGCGGCAGAAGGCGGAGGTGAGGGTCTACGCCCGCCGCAGCGACCTGTGCGCCATCTGCCTGGACGAGTACGAGGACGGGGATCAGCTCAAGATCCTGCCCTGCGCCCACGCCTACCACTGCGCCTGCCTCGACCCCTGGCTGGCCCAGGGCACCCGCCGCGGTTGTCCCCTGTGCAAGCGGCCGGTGGCCAGCTCCGAGGACGGCTCCGACTCGGCCACGGAGAGCCAGGCCGACGAGGGCCCGCGCGCCCCGATCTGGGCCGTCCAGGAGGGGCTACGACCCCCGGCGCCCAGGCTGCTGGTCAGGACCTCCCTGCGTCGCTCCTACAGCTTCATGTCCCCTCCGGGACCCGGGGACCCTCCTGGTGTCCATGCCTGCCGGCGGGAGGGGACCCAGGGCACAGAGGGGCACTGAGGAAAGTTCCTAGAATAAAGTGGGATTCAGCGTGCATTGTCGCCCTCCTGCACTGCCACTGTGCGCCCCACCCGGCTGAGGGACTCTGCATGCCCTGGGGTGAGAAAACAGAGGGCTGGGCCAGGTTCTGGGTGGCTCTGAGACAGGGTCCCCAGTCCGTGTCCATCCAGGGACTGGGCCCAGTATTCCTTTTGCCTTTTAAAAGAGAGGGTGTGAGGGGCTGGGGATTTAGCTCAGTGGTTTCACCACCTGCTGCCCAACCACAAGGACCCAAGTTCAATCCCCAGTACCAAAAAAAAAAGAGAGAGAGAGGGTGTGGTGGTGCACGTCTGTCATCCCAGCACTCCAGGAGGCTGAGGCAGGAGGATCGCTGTGAGTTTGAGGCCAGCCTGGGCTACATAGTGAGTTTAAGGCCGGCATGAATTGTGTAGGGAGACTCTGACTCAAAAACAAAACAATATAGGCCCGGGAATTTAGCTCAGTGGTTCTGCCGCCTGCCCCACAAGCACAAGGACCTGAGTTCAATCCCTGGTACCAAAACCAAAAAGCAAAACAACAACAACAAAAGACTGGGAAGATAGCACGGGGCTGCTGGGCAAGGTGGAACTGTGTTTGTTGGGAAGGGCACAGCGTATTCGAGGGCCCTGCGTGCAGGAAGCTCGGGAATTCTGGGTCTGATGGAAAACATCCCCCTCGATACACACAGACCCTTCAGCAAATAACAGCATTTCTGGCTTGTGATCACGCTCTCTGCCATGGCCAAGAGTGCTTAGGCCCCACATTCTAGAAGGATAAATGGAAGGAGGCCTTATTCTAATCAACTTTATTTTTTTAGATAAGAAAACCAGAAGCCCAGAGAGATAACTTGCTCTGGGGCTCAGAAGCCCAGAAGGGACAAAGCTGGGATACGAATTCAAAAATGCCCATCTCCATCCAGAGTCTGTTTACTACTTCTATGGCATGGCTATGAAGGATGGGTGGAAGGAAAGATGGACAATATGAAAAAAAAAAAAAAAGAAAGATGGACAATATGTTCTTCACCTCCTTTATCCCACGCCCTCTGCTCCTAGTGATACAACCAGCAAGAGGCAAATTCCCAGGAGTTGGTACTGCATCACCAGCAGCCACCACCAGGAGGCTGGCTGCCAAGATCTGTGCCCTGACAGAGTCCGGAAGCGGGTTCAAAGGCTGTGACCATTGTGAGTCCTCCTCCCTGTCCCTGCCTCCTCCCCACGGCCTGCCCCTCCTTCCCATCCCTCACAGCCTCCCTACCAGGCCCAGAAGGGGAGGACGTTCTCTGGAACAGATGGCCGCCTTCCTCGCCCAGCACCCTGCCAGTTAATTAACGCCGCCTGTAATTAAACTTCCCACAAATTAGCTGTCAGCTACGCTAAAGGGAACCGTCCCTCGCAAATGCCACCTTGACTTGGTGAATTGTGGGCCTTGTCGACAAAATAATTAAAGGCAGAGGGAAGCAACCCAAGTCGGGAGTCCTTCTCCTAATATCTCTATTGCTGTCCAGAGCCAAAATCTGCCATCCGGGACTCAGAAATACAAGGCTCTGCCCACCCAGGTTGCTCCAGTTAATGTTTTCCTTGCTGAGTACCTACTGTGTACAGCTACTATGTGGTGGAGGCTGATGAAGAGGTCGTTGGTGCCTCCCTGGAACTTAATGTACTGAACATAAAAATGTAAAAGCAAAAGAAGTAAAGTTTACAGCATCCCAGGTGGAGGCCACAGCCATGCAAAGGCCCTGGGGCAGGATGGAGCCCTATGAGGTATAGGAGCACTGAGGAGGCCTGTGGCTGGAGCAGAGGGAGCAAGGGGCAGAGAGGGAAGAGGACAGGCGGGGAGGGGCACTGTAGGACCCTGTGGGCTGCAGGGAGGACTTGGGCTTTGACCCTAGGGAAGTGGGAGCCGTGAAGGGCCAAGGGCACAGGAAGGAGAACCTGACTCGGTGCTCACAGTGCCTTTCGGTGGCCCCAGCCTGTCCCTCCCCACCGTGCTGGGTCCCTCCCGCATGGAGGATGGGCATGAGGGCAGCCTGCCTGTAGGACATTTTTCAGCTCTTTGAAGCAGGCTTCAGCTCTTGTAGTGCCCCAGGGCCTCTGCCCATGCCAGACTGGCTGTGCAGCGACCTGTCCTGCATCCTTCACCCTGGTCTTTGCTCTGCATTCCCGCCTCCAGGGAGCACCCCCCACCCAGAGGCCCCAGTGTGAACCCGGCTGCCTTGGAGGTCATCAGCCTGGCAAGCTGCAAGGCATCCTGGGAGTGGGAAGGACTCAATCCTATGTCTGCTTTCTTGCCAGCCTGGCAAAGTCCCCGAGCCCTCCCCTGACCCCAGGAAGCCCGGGATCCCCCACAGTTGGGTCTGTAAATAATACTAAGTCAGAACAGAGCTTATCTGAGACCCCAGGGCAAGATGGGTTTCAGATCACAGAATGTGGAAGCAGTCAGGACTCTGAGAAGAGCCTCCTCTAGAGATAGTATTTCACCCGGCAGGGCCTGGGGCAGCTGGTATCACACACAGAAGCAATTATGAAAATGGGAGCCGGGCGCAGTAGCACAGCCATGTCATCCCAGCATTCTGGGAGGCTGAGGCAGGAGGGTCTCAAGTTTGAATCCAACCTGAGCAACTTAGTGACTTAGTGACACCCTGTCTCAAAAGAAAAAAAAGAGGGGCTGAGGCTGTTGCTCAGCAATAGAACACCCCTTTTCCATCCCCAGGACTTGAAATAATAATAGTAGCAAGCTGAGACTGCGCGTGCCTTCAGCCCCCTCCTGCTGTCTCCCAGAATCCCCAAGGGGCTGAGGTGCAGAGCTCCACTGCCAGATGGGGAGGGGGGCTTCAAAATCAAGCAGCACCTGCAGAAAGCCAGAAAAGAAGTGCATCGTAATCTCTCTGAAAATTACACACACATGTCCCGAGGGCGTTTTCTGGGTGACAAGCAGTATAGTTCTCAAGGAAGGCAGTGGCTCTGCGATTCACGCATTTGTCAAAGCCAGCGGTACCCTTCCCTCCCGCCCCTATAAAGCTGATCCAATGGGGGAAATCCAAATGCCAAGAACATGGGCTCACAGGCACTGCGCCGGCAGGGATGCGAAATGGTACAGCCAAGCCGCAACCATTTGGCAGTCTGTATGAGGGAAAGATGCCTGAGCAGATGACAGCGGCCGCACGCCTAGGTGTTTGCCCAAGGGAAGCCCAAGCAGATGTCCACCTGGAGGCGCTCGAGTCAGTGCTTTGCAGCTTTCTTCCTGAAAAGCAAACAGAAGGAAGGACCCAAATGCTTGTTAGCCAACAACAGGAAAGCATGCAGCAGGCCAACTGCACTGGAATACGATGCAGCGATGAAAAGGAAGGAAGGACCGAGAGGCACCATGGCTTGCAGGAATGGCAAAAGCATGGGCCAGATGCAAAAGACTATGTCCCAGCATGGGTAGCAGTGCATCCCTGTCATTCCAGCACTCTGGGAGGCTAAGCCAGGAGAATCACAAGTGTGAGCCCAGCCTGGGCAACTTAATGACTTAGAGAGATCCTAACTTGAACTTTTATTTTATTTATTTACTTTTTTTGGTACCAGGGATCAAACTCGGGTCCTTGCACTTGCGCAGCAGGCGGCGAAACCACTGAGCTACATCCCTGGCCCATGAAATTTTAAAGAAGTAAAAAAGGGGGCTGGGGATGTAGCTCAGTGCAAAGGCCCTGGGTTCAATCCGCTGCACTAAAAAAAATATTTTTTCTGAACATATGGTCTGCCTATGTAGCTCAGGCTGGTCTCAAACTTTCAGTGATTCTCCTGCCTCAGCTTCCCAAGTGCTGGGGTGACAAGTGTGTGCCACCATTCCCAGCTCCCCCCCAATTTTTTAAAATAAAGAATGTTCTTCTGGAGGTCAGGGCCGAGATACAATGAGACAGCATTTTTCCTTAGATGCAAAACTTCAGAAAAGCACCCAAAACCACAGCACAAAGCTAAATAACATTTGGCTGTAATATTTTTTAAAAATTATAATTAATGCCAAAACAATTTTCCAAGATGAGCACAACATCAAAATCTCAAACGAAGACAGGAAGGGCTCCATCTCCCCCGCCCCGCCCCCACCCCGTGTCTGGTCTTGCGTGGACGCTAGGGACGAGGACCCCGCGTGGGTGACAAAGTGCCGGGCTGCCCAGTGGTGAAGTGCGTGATTTAGGGGGCGGGGAGTGCACATCACACCGCGATAAGAAAGTGAAGAAACGCAGGCAAACAAAACAACCAGATACAGGCTCAAAAACGCCCACAGTTAGAAGAAAAATTTAAAAAATTCCACCAGGACGGTTGTGGGCAGGGAAGGGGGGGAAGGGAGAATTTTAAAAAACAGGAGCAGTCCGGGCAGCGGCAGTGGGGTGGGGGGTAAATACGTCTTGGCCCGCAGCCCCCAGCTCTCCTGGGCTCACGGCAAATTGACAGGGGACAGCGGGGAGCTCCCCCCACCGGCCTCGCCCCCCCCCCCCCGTGAATCCACAGCCAGGCAGCAGCGGGCCCGAGAGGTGCCAGTGGCCGCGGGGGCCTCTGCCCTGTTAGTTTGCGAGTCTTGCAAGACAGGGACCCGGGTCTGATTTGGCCATTACTGTATCTCCAGGGAAGCTGCACACAGTGGGAGCTCAATAAATGCACAGTGACCTGAGAGGGGTGGCTCGGGGCTTTTTACTGCGGAGCGGTGGGGTGTCTTCTCCTCCTCTTGGGGGACTCGAGGAGGAAGAGGGCAGGGGTAGCTCAAGCCAGCCCAGCCCCTTATGTTGGGACCGGGGCCCAGAAAGGCGCATGAGCAGGTGGGGGCCCGCAGTTAAGGGCGATGGAGGGGACGCAGGTGCCACCTTGGGGCTGTGCCCGGGTCAGCCCGCGGCGCTCGGAGGATGCTGGACCCTCGCCAGCCAGAGCAGACGGCGGTCTGGTCCTTCACGGGTCGGGGGGAGAGCAGAGAACCCGGCTGCCAATGGGAGCACGAAGGGGCGCATTACCTCATCAGGCAGCTCGGCCATTGGCTGCAGGCTCCCAGTGGGCGGGCCCTGGGCGCCAACTCCTGGCAACCGCAAGGGTGGGGGCAGAGCGTGCGCGGGGACTCTGCAGTGCCTGGAGGCTGGGAGGGGGGTCTTCAGAAGCCTGTCGCACCCCCCACGCGGGTCCCCAAGCTGCAGACACGTCCCCACCCCCAGTGAAAACACACCCCACTTTGCCAGTCTGCGCCTGAGACCCCAGCATCTACCCCATAGCGTCCGAAGGGGCACAGAGCCATAGAGGTCCCGGGACAGCCGCCTAGGGGCTCTGAGTCTCTACTGTGTACGGGGCAGGGGGCTGCAGGAAACAGGACAGACCAGGGGTCTCAACTCAGGGTCCTGCACCCCAAAGTGGGTAGGGAAAGGAAGGTAAAGAGATGAGGCGGGCCGTGCAGGGCCTGAGGACTGCAGGGAGGACCTGGGCTTTGGCCCAGGAGCTGGGAGCCGTGGAGGGCTGAGGGCAGAGGTGGCAGAGGTGTGCGGGGCCGCTGGCTCGAACCGCGGGCTCAGGCTCCTGTGCCCCTGAGTCACCGCTCTCCCTGCTCCTGACTCAGGAGGGCCCCTGGGCCCCCCAAGTGCTATCAGTCACCGCTGTTTCTGGGCTTCCTGGCTGAGACCCCGATTTTAGAAAAACCCACCTGTCCTCGTGTCTGTCTGCTGAGACCCTCCGTGGCTCCCCACTGCCCTCGGGACAGAGCAGAGGCGGCTCATTGCTTGTGACAAGGCCCTGAGGGTTCCCCCATCCTTGCCTCCCTGACCTGTCCCCGCGGCTGTCCCCGTGGCCAGCACCATTAGCTGACAGCCACCCCCTGCTCCCCGCCGGCCCCGACGCTGCGGCCAGCGGAGCCCCCTTTGAAGAGTGACTACTACCAGCCGGTAGATTAATGGGCAGAGAGCGCAGGCTTCTCTGCTCTGCCGCTTCTACAAACTAAATGTGCCCGTGTAATCACAATTAAAGACATGTCCACGGCGGCGGCTGCTTCCGGCTTCCCCAGCCTGGCCACGCCCTCCCATCCCCTCTGCGGCCACGTCTGCCCGATTCCTCCCCTTTCACTGGTTCAGTGTTAGCTGTCTCCCACCACTTCTTTCCAGTCCCCTCTTCTCTCCCTATTTTTCTGCTCCCAAATCTCTCTCTCAAACTCCCCTCTCTCCCCATTTCAATTTTCCACCGGGGTTGGAACCCAGAGCCTTTGTACTGAGCTCCATCTCCAGCCCGTAAAAATGTTTTATTTTGAGACAGGGTCTCACTCACCAAGTTGCTGACTTGCCCAGCCTGGGCTTGAGTTTGCAATCCTCTTGCCTCAGCCTCCCAGAGCACTGGGATCACAGGTGCTCTTGTGCCACCACTCGGGGCTCCCGCACCTCCTTGAATGCTGTAATTTACATCCACCAGGCACCCTGGGGAACCACCACCAGGGCAGGTGGGACTTTCCCGGTCCTGAAGCCCCACGGAGCCCCTCCCATTAGGCTGCCCTTGAGGAGCACCACATTCTGTCCCTTCCTGCCCTCATCCTCCAGTCCTGATGTCCGGCCTCTGTCCCCCAGTCTGACTGTGGGAGCAGAGCATCTTGTGCCTCCATCCTCGGCCACCCAGTTGACTTCATAACAGGAACTGAGGGGCTGAAGCTGCAGATGCCCACTGGGGAACTAAAAGCAGGAGAAAGCTGGGTATCTTGGCCTTCATTTCCTTTCTTTTTAAATTTTTATTTATTTACTTATTTATTTTTGAAATTGGGCCTCGCTGTGTAGTTGAGACTGGCCTTGAACTCATTGTGTAGCCCCAGTCTGGCCTCAAACTTGAGACAATCCTCCTGCCTCAGCCTCCTGAGTGCTAGGATTACAGCTGTGTCCCACCTTGCCCAGCGCTTCAGCCTTCAGTTTTTGTCTGTCTCCCCTTTTGTCTTAACTCTGGGTCAGATCCCTGCTCAACCCTGCCTGTGTCCCATTAATCACTTAGGAAGCA
Organism: Heterocephalus glaber; assembly: GCF_000247695.1. The sequence goes on from NW_004624828.1 coordinate 4,642,304, forward strand.
TCTGTCTACAAGACCTCTAGTACCGGGTTTATTAGCCTTCAATTTACCTGGCCTTTCTCATCCCTCTTCGAGACTGAGGACTCAGACAAGGGCGACAAGGTATTTTCAACATTCACAGAGGATGTTTAATGCCAGCTTTTACATCGCCCTATTCTAGGCTCCCTGGAGAAACTCCAGGAAGTCTCCAGGCATTGTCCTAAACCCTAGCTGCCGGGTGTGGTGGTGCACACTTGTGATCCTAACACTTGGGAGGCTGAGTCAGGAGGATCACTGAGACTTCAAGGCCAGCTTGGGATACACAGCAAGACCCTGCCTCAGAAAAGCAAAACATCAAAACAAGACAATGAAGTAAACCCACAGCCACCTCAAATTTCAGGAGCAGCAGAGCCTCTCAGAGCAGATCACCCCACGGCAGGGTTGTGCTGAGGGGCAGCACCTCTCAAACTGCAGTAACTCTTTGAGGGCAGGGCCCAGCAGGGCTGCATGCTGAGGTCCATGGTGGCCTCAGGGCCCACAGCGGCCTCTTCCTAGTCAATGTAGGCCACTGAGGAGCACCAGCAGCCAGGGCCCTTCTCTCAGCCCCTTTCCGCTATGCCCCAGGCCTCGAGGAAGCTCAATGTGCTCCCAGGGGTCCCGGCGGGGAGCCCCGATTTCTGAGCTAAACCTGACTCCATCCCCATCCCCTACAGATGGGCCTGGGGGTCCCAGGGTCCCGCTCCAGCCCTCTTGTGGTACAGAGGGTGACACTGAGGCCGCCAGATGCCCCCTCCAAGGCACAGCATGAGTCCAGGCCTGCAGGGGCCAGCGGTCGGCTGTGTGGCCTCAGCATGGCCTCCACCCTTCCCAAGCCTCAGTTTTCCTACTGTGGAATGGAAGCCGGGTGTGGAGCCTGGAGTGCTGAGCAGTGGTCTCTGTGCTAACACTGGTGACCTGGCACGGAGCTGGGCCACTAGCTCACAGGCAGGATCCATAATGACGACCTTCGGCCAGGCATGGTACTGCACACCTGTCATCCCAACACTCAGGAGGCTGAGGTAGGAAAGTTGCTATGAGTTTGAGGCCGTTCTAAATGGCAGAGTGAGACCCTGTTTCAAAATACCAAAAGAAATCCCCAAATAATGACTCCCTTCACCTTGGGGCTGGGTGACCTATCAGACTTGGATTCCCCAAATGCTCACTGTGTGCTGAGACAAAGGCTGGGATTTAATCTGGATTCTCCCAGAATCCAGGCCATTGTATGCTTGAGGCTTCTGAGCTAAACCCAGTCTCATCTGCATTTTACACATGAAAGGTTGAAGCACAGAGAGGATGCAGCACACAGCCCATGAGTGGCAATGCTAGGATTCAAACCCAGAGCTCCCAGCTGGACACAATGTCAGAACACAGTGGCCAGCCCATCCTCCCTGTAGCTGGAATTGGGGTTTGCAGACAAGCCGGGCATGCAGTTGTCAGCAGCTCCTCTGGCCTCTGATAAATCTAGGGAATTAAAATCCATTTAGAGGGAAATCTCTAAATAGGTCTGTGTTGTGTTTGGTGTGTTGTTGCTGTTGGTTTTTTTCTTCTCTTTTCCTTTCCCCCCACTGTCTCCGGCTCGGTAATGTATTCCAGAAGCGGAGCCAAGGAGGACTTAATTGAATTTAAAAGCAGGTATTACAGCTGTACCTTGGAAGGACGCACGTGGAGGAAGCTGCGCAGAGAGAGTGGTTCCTCCTGCATGAGAGCTTCCAGCTGGGGCCTCCTTGGGCTGGACCCTAAAGGAAGAGATAATGCAAGGTTGGGACATGGGGTGAACTGGGGGCCCTTGTGGGGTGCTGGGGATGGAACCTAGGGCCTTTGCACTGAGCTACATCCTCAGCACTGTTTTAGTTTTTCGTTTGAGAAAAGGCCTTGCCAAGTTGCTCAGGCTGGGCTTGAACTTGGGATCCTCCTGCCTCAGCTTCCCAGACGGTGGGAGTAACAGGTGAGCACCACCAAGCTCAGCCTTGCTTTTTCTCTTTATGGATTCCTGCCCCTGGCACAGCTTCTGGTTAGCCCCACCCAGCCCACTTGCGCACACACGCGCAGGCCACGCCCACAAGCAGCTATTACCCCTGCCCCTGCCCCCGCCAGCCTGAACCCCATCACCTCTCTCACGGACGCCTCGCTCCATCCTGGATTTCCCACAGCAGCCAAAAGAATTTTTTTCTCTGAAAACTGTTTTTTTTTTTTTCTTATAAAACGGGGGCAAAATAGACATAACATAAACTTCACCATCTCAACCATTTTCAAGGCTGCCACTTGGTGGCTTTCGGCCATTCATAAGGTCGCCAGGCACCGTCACCATCTATTTCCAGAACTGTCCCATCACCCCGAATAGGGACTCTGCCACAACGGAAGCCTCCTCGTGGCTGCCTCCCCCCCCCCGCCCCCGCCCCGCATCCACCAGTCTACTTAGTCCCTAGAGACCCGGCTGCTCTCCCCACCTAGTAAGTGTGATCACATGATCACACTTTGTCTTTTGTGGTCAAAGGCTGCTCCTGTCTCTGAGCCTTGTGTCTTTGAGGTCCATCGATCCAGCAGCAGACAGGATTTCCTGTGTAGCCTAGGCTGCCCTTGAACTTATGATCCTCCTGCCTCAGCCTCCCGAGTGCCAGGATCCCAGCCCTGTACCACCTCAGAGCATCTTTTCAAGGCTGAGTAATATTCCTCTGTGTGGCCAGACCACGCCCCATTTCATCTGTTTACAGAGGCTGGGTAATTCCCCCTGCTGGCTGTGGGGAATGGGCTGTTAGCAACATGGGTCAACAGAGAATTAGTTTGAACCTCTTCTTAGTGACCATTCTCTCTTTTTCTTTTTCTTTCTTTTTTTTGGGGGGGGTGTGTGTGGTAGTAATAGGGATTGAACCCAGGGCTTTCACAGTAAGCTACATCCACAGCCTTTTTTATTTTTTAATTTTGGGTCAGGGTCTTGCTAAATCGTCCAGGCTGGGCTCCACTTGTGATCCTCCTGCCTCAGCCTCCCAGCGTGCTCAGATGACAGGCAGGCACCGCCATGCCCAACTCTTCCCTATTTCTTATCTTGATTAAATCCTGCTCAGCTGTCAACTCTCATCTTTCACTGGTTCTTGGACGCCCTCCTGGATCAACCGGACTGGATCCGCGGCCTCCTTTGGGTCCCCACAGTTGCCCGAGCGTGCCCCAGCAGCACTCTGAGCACGGAGCACGGTGACACCCTCATCTCCCGCGCTGGGAGGTGGAGTTCGGTATCCGGCGCCCCGGGATCCAGCCCAGGACGCAGCGCACAGTAGGTGCGAGATGCGCGCGCCCTGAACTCTGCCCAGCCTTTCCCTCCCCCAGGCCCCGCCCAGCCCCCCAAGGATCCTGTCTAATGCACACGCGGCCGCGGCCGGGCTGTCGATTAGAAATAGATCCGATCAATGCTCCGGGTTTCATCCCGCGCCGTGCCTTGATGGATGGGCGGGTGGGAGTGCTATTAAGCGGACAGAATTTTCTATATGTTGCAGGCGCTGGGCAGACTTTCTTCAAAAAAAAAAAGCTATCTGGCCGGATCTCAAAATGAGAAAGTCATTAAAAACACGCAGGCACTCACAGACACAGCGCACATCTCGCTTCTGAAGAGGGAAAAACCCCGCAATTAATACACAGTTGCAAATGTCGCAGTCCGTGAGCAAGGGCAGCGCGGTCTGCAGGTGACGGGGACCAGGGGCGGCCGTGGTCCCCCCACATGTCAGGGCTCCCGAGGCGCTGGCACCCGAGTTACCGGTTCTTGTCGCCTGAGGTTGGGCTCCTGGGAATGGGCTCTAAAGCGAGGATTTGGGGGCAAGAAGATTATGGGGGAGGTGACACGGAGGCCCCGGGGAGGGGTCACTGGCTGTGGGTACAGCGGTGCAGTCTTTGTGGTTCCCAGAGGGGGGGCGGGGTGCTGGGCGGTGTTGGGGGCTGGGGACAGCAGGGACACAGGTCCGTATCTGTCCTCCCGCACCAAAAGACAGGACCTGAGGAGTTACTGCGGATGGGCTGAGGCTGGATCGCTCAGGGAGGCACCTCTGTCAGTGTGGGGTGGCAGGTCCAGGGAGCCTTCCTGCGGGGGACAGCTAAGGGCTAGCAGGAGCTGGGCAGGTAGAAGGGTGGATGCATGGAGGCATGGACATGTAGCTGGATGGCACGCCTGCCATCCCAGCACTCTGGGAGACTAAGGCAGGAGGATGGCAAGTCTGAGCCTAGCTAGGGCACCTTAGCCACCTAATGAGATCTTGTCTCAAAATAAAAATTAAAAGGGCTAGGATGTAGTCCAGTGCCAAGGTCCTGAGTTTAATCCTCAATATAAGAAAAAAAAAAAGAGAGAAAAGAAAAATAAAAGGATGAGTAGGTGGAGTAGTGTAAGCTCGGTAAGGAGGGTTAGGGAGGTAGGGGAAGGAAGAATGGAGTGGTTAGATCTTGAGGAATTTGGAAAAAGAAGTTTGAGTGTTCTCTTTAGGGCACTGGGGAGCAATGGGGTGTTATGGAGGTGGAGAGGGGAAGGGTCAGACTTACACCAAAGATTCCTCGATCCATCTGGCTACTCTGTGGATGCCCGGAGGCCACTGGGAGGCTGGGATTTGTGTGAAGAAGATAGGTAAGTGACAGAGAGCAGGAGTGTCCTGGAGAGAATCACAACAAAACCCACGGGGCGCCAAGGGTGTGCAGTGGGGTTGAGATAGGACAGAGTCAGGGAGGCTTGTTTACAGGATTCAAGAGAGAGAAACAGCGTGGTGCTGCGGGAAGGGGCACAGAGTGAGGTGTGGGGGCCCAAGGGAAGCATAGGAGTTGGCCAGCTGTACCTGGCGGACACCCAAGTGGAGGTATCAGGAGCTGGAGAGAGGCCTGGGGCAGTCTGGGCGGAGATGGGGGGGGCATCACCAGTGACATTAAATCTGCAGAAACAAGTGTCTGAATTTGGACCATCCAGGAAAAGTGCCCATTTCAATGGCAGGGCATTACAAAGAAATGAATAAAATAAGAACAAAAGAAGGAATGATGTTCTTTTCTCTCCTAGCAGATGTCAGAAGCCCAGTTGTGCAGCTCAGAGCACTGGGCCCAGCAGCCTCAGCATCCTCAGCATCCTCAAGGTGGTGGTCCTTGGAAACCCATCAACTGTCTCCATCTTTATCCTTGGTCATATGACCTGCCTGAACCAATCAGGAGGCCAATAGGACTAGGCTTCCATATTTGGCTGGAGCGGCAGTGGCCAGGGTTGGAAGTAGGGAAAGGTGGATTGGAGGAGGTGGTGCTTCCTGCTGTTACAAACCAGCAAACCTCAGGGACTCAAAACAACAGAGGTTTGTAGTTTATGCACAGTGTGAACAGGTGTTTTCATTTTCCACCTGGTAATTCAAGGGCTTGGGCCCTCCTTGAGCTTCAAAGTGTGGCTTCCAGAGTTTGGGCCAGAACGGAAGTGAGGTCCACATCATTTTGTCCCAGGTTCCACAGGCCAAAGTCAGTCACCAGGCTGGCCTAGCTGGGAAGGATGCTGGGAAATGTCTTTCCCAGAGGGCAGAGGGAATGGGTCTGGAGGCTCCCTGGCCACAAAAGCCAGGGTGCCACTGTCTCTGAAGGTGGGGGGACAATGGAGGTTCAAGGAACTAATGTCCACCAAGAAAACCCTGTAGCTGAGGAAAAGGAGAGAAAGCTGCAGTCTATCTTGTGACATCATGGGGGATGTCATCACTAAGAAACTCCTTCAGGACAGGGACCGGGTATAAAGGTCACTACTGTGGCTCCATGTGCTGAAAAGCACCCTCACCCAGTCAGTTCTGGATACATATTTACTGAATGGGTAAACAGATGGCAGGTAGAAGGATGGATGCATGGATGGATGGATGGATGGATGGATGGATGGGTGGGTGGATGGATGGATAAATGGGTGGGTGGATAAATGAGTGGATGGATGGATGGAAGGATGGATGGGTGGATGGATGGGTGGGTGGATGGATGCATGGATGCATGGATGGATGGATGGATGGATGGATGGATGGATGGATAAATGGGTGGATGGATGGGTGGATGGAAGGATGGATGGATGGATGGGTGGATGGATGGATGGATAAATGGGAGGATGGGTGGGTGGAAGGAAGGATGCATGGATGGATGGGTGGGTGGATGGAAGGAAGGATAGATGGATGGATGGGTGGGTGGATGGATGCATGGATAAATGGGTGGATGGATGGGTGGATGGATGCATGGATGCATGGATGGATGGATGGATGGATGGATAAATGGGTGGATGGATGGGTAGATGGATGGATGGATGGGTGGGTGGATGGAAGGATGGATGGGTGGATGGATGGATGCATGCATGGATGGATGGATGGATGGATGGGTGGGTGGATGGATGGATGGATAAATGGGTGGATGGATGGGTGGATGGATGGGTGGGTGGATGGAAGGATGGATGGGTGGATGGATGCATGCATGCATGCATGGATGGATGGATGGATGGATGGATGGATAAATGGGTAGATGGGTGGGTGGATGGAAGGAAGGATGGATGGATGGATGGGTGGGTGGATGGATGGATGGATAAATGGGTGGATGGATGGATGGATGGATGGATGGATAAATGGGGGATGGATGGGTGGATGGAAGGATGGATGGATGGATGGAAAGATGGATGAATGGATGGATGGATGGGTGGATAGATGGATGGGTGAATGGATGGTGGATAGACAGATGGCTGGGTGGATGAGGGGACAACAGGTAGGTGTATTTATAATCAAAATCATTCCTTCTATGTCTTCCACCTGCACCAGTGTGGTTGTAGGTGCTGACAACATGAGCCTCCACACAGATCCTTTACCACAGTTCACGGGTTTGGGGACAGTGTTCTGCCTTTCCATACACAGACCTCACCCTAGTGACCAGGAGATGGTTTTCAATGACACGCAAGGCAGCCTTAAGCACTACTAAATCCTAAAGTGAGAGAGCTCTCTCTTTGCACTTGTCTTTTAAGAAAGTCTTAATTGGGTGCTAATCTGTCTTTACCTCCTCCTCTGACACCCAAAATCTCCCTTTGGACAAAGGAGCCAGCAAGCTCCAGCTCAGGTCCTTAGGGACCAGTGTATTGGATCACAAATTAATGACATTACTTTTGTGTTTGCGGAGTTATTTTCTACTTACAGCGAATGCTCTGGCCTTTCGTGTACAGTAGTGGGGGTCCTAGACAGGTGGTGACTGAAGTTTGGGACTGAAATTTGAGAAGCCAGGCCAAGGCAGCTGATAGACCTGGGTCACCTTTGCTCTGTGACCTCGGGCAAGTCCCTCTTCCCCTTCGATCATCTGAAAATGCTTCCAATCATCTTTGCCTCACCAAAGGGTTCTGGCGATGTGACCCTGGTTGCATCTGCTGCCTGTCTGTGTCAGAAGACAAGAAGGGGAGAGAAGTTTGCAAATTTCCCCTGGAGTGTGAGAGAGTGAATACTGATTTATTAAGCATAGGAAAAATCCCTCATCCACCCAGGTCCCTAGGAGATGTGGGGCGATCACTCCCGGGAAAGATTTGGGGAACTCCCTCCCTGGCTGCTGCTTCCTCTCCCGGGGAGGCTGTGCAGCACTGAAGGTGGAGTGGGAGGCGTTGTTAGAATTTGGCAGTGTTGGAGGAAAGACTTTTTTTGGAGACAGAATCTCACTCTGAAACCCAGGCTGGCCTTGAACTCACAGCGATTGTCCTGCCTCAGCCTCCCCCGTGCTGGGATTACAGGCCTGTGCCACCACTCCTGGTTTGGGGAGAGAGTTTTCAAGGGGCGGGGGGAGTGGGTCACAGGGTCTCACTATTGAGACCTACAGACAGAGCTCTGGGGACACGAGTTCCCCTGGAATAAGGTGTGATGAGTGTACCTGCATGTGCATGTGTGTGCTCACATGAGTGCAGCCTGGTGATAGGGCTGAGCCCCCGACCTTCCGAGGGCATCTGGGCTGCACCCTCTCCTCCCATCCCCCACTTCTCCCGCCAGCCAGAGCCCGGTGTTTTCCCTCGATGACATTTGGAATCTTTTAATAGTTGTCACATTAGCATACATTTGCATACTTTATGCTAATCAGGCTATTTATTTTTGAAGAAGCACTTTGACTCCTGGGCCCTTTTCTCCTCGGGAACTGTCGCTTCCTTTTTCCTGGAGACTCTGCTTCCTTGACGGGCAGGGGGACTTGTGCCCCAGACTGGAGCAGGGACGCCCTCGCAGACAGAGAGAGACAGTCCTATCCTGGACTCTGAGGGGCGCTGGGGCCTGGCTGGGGGGTGGGTGCTGGTCTTGTTCCTATTTGGCCCACTACCAAGCGGTGTCTTGGCGGGAACTGCCTCACCCCAAGGATGTGGCTCTAAGCTGGCCGAGCTGGTGCACACCTGTCATCCCAGCTACTCCGGAGGCTGAGGCAGGAAGGATCTCAAGTTCAAACCCAGCCTAGGCAACTTAGTACCTGAGAGAGACCCTCCTCGCTTCCCTGGGTAGCGTGTGACCAGGCCGGGTCTGTCTTCCTGGAAACACTTGGGCTGCAGACTTCACAGGCATCTGGCTCCCCTCTGCTGCTCTGGTGCCTGCCTCAGTTTCTCTCTGCCCATCCTTAGCCCAGGGCTGGGTCTTGGGGTCTCTTCCTCCTGCATCCCCTCAGAAGGCCCCTCCAAGTGCTTTAAGTCCATCTGCACTGTAAGACAGTCCCAGCCTTCTCTCCAGCAAGGCTTCCTCAGCCCCAAACTTGGGGTGCAGCTGCCCTACATGTCTCCTCACAGGGCTCTCAGGCACCTCACCCCAGTGTCAACCCATCTCTGCTCTTCCCATTTCCCCCATTGTGGTGGGGGTCGGCACTTGCAGCTCGTCAGCCAGAATCTGGAGGGTGGTCCTCTCTACTTTCTCTCACCTAGACTGGCAGCGAGCCTCAGCTGTTCCCTTTTAAGAAGTACATTGCAGGCTGGGGATTTAGCTCAGCGGTTTCGCTGTTTCGCTGCCTGCTGCGCAAGCGCAAGGACCCAAGTTCGATCCCTGGTACCAAAAAAAAAAAAAAAGAAGTACATTACACACACCTGTGATCCCAGCACTCTGGGAGGCTGAGGAAGGAGGATCTCAAGTTCAAATCCAGAGTGGACAACTCACCAACTCAGCGAGACCCTGTCTCAAATAAAATATAAAAAGGGCTGGGGATGGAGCTCAGTGAGAAGGCCCTGGGTTCCATCCCCAGCGGCCCCTGAATCAAAAACAAAGTCAGCACAACCCTAACACTGCCCCCCCCCCACTCCAGCTCTCCCGAGCCATCTTCCTCTAGCCCCAAAGAGTTAAATCCAGTCTGGGGCAGTGATATTTGCAATACATGAAGTTTAAACATTTTCAATAAAGAAAAACTAATCCAGGCCGTCGCGCTCCACGATTTATAGTAATTGCAAACCAGCAGTCCTGTTCCTATAATTGTCTGGCAGCAGGGGCGGGTGCTGGGGCCCAATCAGCCCCGGGGGGCTGCACCCCCGCTCAGGTTAAGCAGAGCATCACTTTGATAACGCCGGGAGGTGGCCGTGCCATTGGCAAGAGAGGAGGATAAATATTACCCCATGAAGCTCCGAGCCTGGCAGTTTTATCACAGAGAATTGTCCCTGTGCTATTTACTTTCAATTTAGATTTTCGGGAAAGTGGCTCTTGGTACACTTGATGTATGGGCAAGAATGACTGGAATGGAAAAATGACCTGATTTTGCCTTCGACAGAGAGCGCCCGGGTTTTCAGGTCCAGTGAGCCTCACATGGTCCCTTGATGCGCGCCATCATCCCTCCCTGCAACACTTGGCATCTGAGCACAGGGACACCAGGCTCAGGGGCGCTGGGGTTGACTCCAAGGAGTGTGGGGACCAAGTTTTGGGGCTGTGACCCCATTTCATTCCAACTGTCTTTTTAATTGTTTTGTTTGAGACAGGGTCTTGCTATGTAGCTCAGCCTGGCCTCGAACTCACAGGGATCCTCCTGCCTCAGCCTCCCAATGCTCAGATGACAGGCATGTGCCACCATGCCCAGTTTCAACTGTCTTTATATGTCCTGTGGTCTGTTCAATTTGCATTCTAGCTGGGGAAACTGAGCCTCTGAGTGAGGCTGTATGGGCTACCTGACTCTACTCACCTAAGTCTTCTTGACATCTCTTCCTGCTCTCACTCCAGAACCTTCTCTGGCTCCTTTGGTCCCCAGTTGAAATCCTCTCAGGCTTTCCTTCTCTTTCTGAATAGAATTCAGGCTGGATCACAGGTCTGTGAGTGATTTGTAAAACCATAAAACATTTGGAAGAAAAGAGAAAATCTTCTCGACCTTTACATTTGTGAAAAAGTCTGAGAGATGACACCTAAAGGTGATTCAGAAAAGCAAAGATAAATAAATTGGATTTCATCAAAACTAATAATTTTTGGTCAGTGAAAGGCACTGTTCAAAGGGATGAAAAGACAAGGCCCCATCTGGGAGGAGACCTTTGCACAGCACGGACCTGCCAGGGAACGTGGACCTAGAATACATAAAGACACTGGATCCAACAGTCAGATAATAAACAGCCTGGTGGACAAAGGGAACAGAGAGCTGAGCAGACACTCGGGTGGAGAGGACATGCAGGTGGCACCTAAGTCTCCAGAGAGACCCTCGAATCACGGCCTCTTAGGGAAGTGTGGGTCATCAGGACCCCTCGGAGGAGTCACACTACACCTACCCAAAGGTGCCACTGAAAAATAACAATAATACCCAGTGCTGGTGAGGATGAAGGGAAAACAGACCACATATGCACTGCTGCTAAGGGTGGACCATGGCGCAGCCATCCTGGCGAAAGGGCCTGGCAGGATTTTGTCTGCTGTGTTTTGCAAAACACAATGTACATTTATCAAATGACCCAGCAATAGGTTTTTTGGGGGTCATTTAAACCCCCAGAGAATTGAAGGCTTCTGTTCACAAAAGACCTAGATGTGAATGTTCAAAGCAGCTTCATTCAAAATAACCACACACTGGGGACAACCCAGATGTCCTTAAGTAGGTGGCAAATGGTTAAACACGCTGTGATTCATCTTTCCTGGGGAATACTATTCAGCACTGAAGAGGAATGTTCTCGGTGAATGCAACTCAGATGGCTTTGGAGGGACCCATGCTGAGTAGAAGGGGCCAATCTCACAAGGGTATCCACTAAGTGGTTCCATCTATGTAGCATTCTGCAAGTAACCAAGTCCTAAGATGGAGAATAGGGAAGCAAGAGGCTTCCAGGGAGGAAGCAGGAAGTTGGAGCTGTAATTATAAAATTGTAGCAGAAAAGATCCTTGGAATGGAATACATTCTGTCAGGTCCGTAGCAGGGTTCCTGGGAATCTGCAATGCAATATCATTGTGTAGAAGCACACACACATACACACACATACACACACACACACACACACACACACATACACGTGCATATATGACTGGTGAAGCCAAGCATAGCAGTGCACACCTGTTATCCCAGCACTCTGGGAGGCTGAGGCAGGAGGATTGTGAGTTCACACCCAATCTGGGGAACTTAGTGACTTTGCAAGACCCTGTCTCAAAATAAAAAGGGGCTTGGGATGTAGCTCAGTGCAAAGCCCCTGGGTTCCACCCCCAGTACTGCAACCACACACAACAAAATAACAATACAAATAGTCAGGGGACCATTGGAGGCAAATACGAAACACATAATTGCCTACAAGGAGATGCCAGAGACTGAGGAGTGATTACCTGATGGCTACTAAGAGTTTTCCAAGGGTAGAGTCAAGTTTTCAAAGTACACAGAGGCAGTGGTTACACAACATTTTGACCACACTGAATGCCACTGGAGAACATGCTTACAAATGGTCATTAAGTGTTATGTGAATTTCACCTTCATCTAAGAAAAAATTTCAGTTTGGTGTGGCGGCACACACCTGTGATCCCAGCACTGGGGAGGCTGAGGCAGGAGAATAGCCACAAAAAAATTCAGTCTGTGGGCCAGGAGCTGAGCACATGGACTTTCATCATGTGTATCAGCCCAGATATTTAATAGCTGGGTGATACCAGGGACAGCGTTGTTGTGGGAGAGCCTAGCAGAGGTAGCAGCTGACCTTATGGTGGCAGGAAAGCAAACTGGGAAAGGAAGGGGCACCGTGCCAATACAGCCTCTTTGAGGCCACACACCCCCAACGATGTCACTTCCTCCCACAAGGCCCCACCTCTTAAAGGTCCCACCACCTCTCTGTAACACCATATCCTGGGGTGTGAGCCTTTGACAATGGATTTTGGGGGAATATTGAAGTTGCAAAAGACATTATATAATAGCTCAGGGCCAGGGGTCATCTCAATGATAACTCAGGGACTTCAGTTCCTTCTGTCCCGTGACTTGCTTCTCCTAGGACTGGTATGTGTGTGGGGGGCTCCCCTTTTCAGCAGGCAGATGGGAGGAGAGGTGGAAAGAAATATCTGCTTCCTGAAGATCTTGCTGTCACTACCACTATGGCCCAAGAAAAAGAGAGAGTAGTCCCCACCCTATTCCCTGGAATATGTGGAGAGGGCAGCTTACCTGGCAAAAGGTATGATCATCCTGATTACTTGGTGGCCCAGTGTCATCACAGGGACCTTCTAAGAAAGGGGCAGGAGGGCCCTAGGGAAATCAGAAGCGAGGTCTGAGTAATGCAGGACCTCAAACCCAGGAATGCAGGTAGACCCTAGAAGCTGGAAAATACAAAGAATGTTTCTACCCTAGAGCCTTCAAAAAGAATTCAGCCCTTCCAACACACTGTAGAATTCTCCAGAAGTCTAAGGTAATAAGTGTGTGTTATCTGACACCACCATGTTTGGGGTAATTGGCCACAGAAGCCACAGGAGGCTAAGACAAATCCCACATGAAAAAAAAAAAATGCTTATTACTTTCCCACACATTCTATTGGCCATTCTATGTCACATGATCACACCCATCACAAAGGGAGTCTGGGATATGTAGTCCATGAAAGGGTACCCATGTGTCAGGGTGGCTGCACTTTATAGGAAGCAAGGCATGGGATTTTGCTGGATGCCAGATCTTTGACTCATGAAGGGGTCTCTGGGGGGAGCGATTGGGCTGGAGAGCATGTCAGGGCTTGAGAAAACTTCCACACAGGGGAATGTCAAGGGTGACCCAACTGCAGGAGGAAACAGAACGGTACTCAGTCATTTCTCCTGGGACAGGGCCCAAATTAGTCACCTCCACCTTCAAGGTGTCTCCATTCCAGCCTTAGCCTTTCCCCAGCATCTTCTCCCCGACCTGATTCTCCCGGCGCTGCCTACCTCTCTGCCCACATAGCCTCACATTTGACTGATTCAGTCCCAAAACTCTGGGTGCCAAACCCTGGCCCACATGGAGGACTCCCTGCCAAGTGCACCCTCCCATCTCTCAGCCCTCGACAAGTCCTGCAACCCTGCGGCGTGTGAGCTGAGGCCTGGGGGGTGACAAGGAGGGGCAGGACAGTCATGTGCAAAGGCCCTGGGGTGGGAATGTACTCTGCACTGGTGGAGCAGCAGGGAGCTCAGAGAGGGGCTGGATTTGGGGCCTTGTGAGCCATGGCAGGCAGTGTGAGCTTAGTTAAATGTAATGAAGGACGCTTGGACATTTGAATGAATAAGAAAATGAATGAACGAACGAATTGAAAACAAACCCTAATGGGTTTGAGATCCAACTGCAGCTGTCATTAATTCCTAAACTCTTGAACGTCCAGTGGTCCCTGTCGCTGCCCATGGGGTTCAAAGCTGTCCACTTCCCAGCTGCTGCCCTCCCGGGAATGCGTCCCCAGCTGGTTCAGAGGTGCCACGGCCACAGAAACCTTCCATGGCTCTGCCATAATGACATCCAGACAACCACGCAAAAACCATACGCTTGTCACAATCAGTATAAAATATTAAAATGACTCGCAAAATAAATTATTCACGCACCTCGTGTTCCAGATCCCAGGTGTTTGGGGCTAATGAGATGTTTTTTTAGGGGCAGATTTGGGAGGGTCCCATGGGAGTTGGGGAGGCGCTGAGGTCAGCCATCAATCATGGGCCAGAATGGATGGGGAAACTGAGGCACGGGGGAACAGAGGCAGAAGAGGCAGTGGGCGGAGCTGTCCAAGGTGGTGAGTAGAGACCGGTGGGGGAAGCTGTGGGTTTCTCCTGGGGACGCAAGAGGATCAGGTCCATGGCAAGCGGCTGGGCGCTTGGGGCTTTCGGAGTGGCAGGAAGGGGGGAAGGGGACACAGAGATGGAAAGAGACAAAGAGAGACACAGGCCCAGGGGGAGAGAGGTGGAGAGAGAGACACAGAGATACGGAGACTTGGACCTGTCGCCACCTTAAACAGGCACAGTGGCACACGCCTGTAATCTCAGCACTCAGGAGGCTGAGGCAGGACGATCACCGTGTGTTCAAGGCCAGCCTGTACTACATAGTGAGATTCTGTCTCGGAAAAAAAAAATACGTAGATTGTCCACCACAATTGCCCAGCATATGGACATCCTACGGCTGCTGTGATAAAACTCCAGGGTTGAAAGGCTCCAACCAGTGGCTCCTCACTGTCCTGGAGGCTGGAAGTCCAAGGTCCAGGGCAGCAGGGGGTCCCTTCTGCAGCTGCGGGGACCATGTCACCAGGCCTGGCTCCTTGGCTTGGAAGTAGCTGTCTTCACGTTGTCACTTTGGACAGGCAGCAGCCCAGTGCCCTGGCTGCCTCTCATCATTCCCCTGGCTTGGAGCGCCTCCCCCCCTCCACCGGCTATGTCCCCAGCTCCTGGTGGCATTGGCCAAGCCCATGATGAATTGGCAGATCTTAGTCCTGCAGAGATCCGCAGCATTGTGAAAGTTGGGGTTCGCTGCTGAACCCCAGACATAGAATCCCAGAATTCTCCCTGGATCTTAGGGTCTTAGACCCCCCCACACACACTCTCAGATACAGTTCTCCTTCTGCCTTGGTTAACCTCCCACGATGGGGGCCTCACTGCCACGGAAGCCAACCCAGCTGGGCTTTCAGACAGTTCTGTGTGTTACTTAAAAAGATCCTTTAAGAACCAAGAAAACCTTTTTCACTCTGGAAGTCCCTCAAGGCCCAGAATGCCATCTCGCTTCTGTTTCCTGCCTGCCTCACAGGGGAAGGAGCGATGTGAATCCTGCTTTCTGGACTCTGCCCTTCCCATTCTGCTTTTCCTGAAATGTTCTGACAGAGACATTGGCTGAGGGAGGACTCAGGTGTTAGCTGATAACTACAGTTGCTGATAAATCAGAGCTCCTGACAACTAAAAAGGTTAACTGATAAGAGAAAATCTGGCTGATAAGTAGTATCTCAGATAACTAGAGTGTTCTGGAAGAATTAAAGTGCCTGGGCTTCTTCCCTTTCTCCCCAAACATTTATTGAGCACCTAGGGTGTGGTGGCCCAGCCCTGAGAGCAGGAGCTATCAGCACGGACCCCAGGCTATCCCTCCTTAGGGCCCTCCTCAGACCCAGCCCAGACCTGAGCCTTCTTGGAAGCCCCAACAAGTTACTCAAGTCTTTTTTTTTTTTTGGACCAGGGATCGAACTCAGGTCCTTGTGGTTGCAAGGCAGGCGGCAGAACCTCTGAGCTAAATCCCTGGCTCTATTGCCCAAGTCTTAAAACACACAGACAGCTGGGTGTGGTGGTGCACACCTGTCATCCCAGCTACTGGGAAGGCTGAGGCAGGAGGATCGCAAGTTCGAGCCCAGTCTGGACAACTTAGTGAGACCCTGTCTCAAAATGAAAAAATAAAAAGGGCTGGGGTGTAGCTCAGTGAGGAGACCCTGGGTTCCATCCGCAGTGCCGCCAAAATAAACCAAAAGACACCAAGACGGCGATGGAGCCATTATGGTGTGACGCTGGGCCGTGGGCGGATGTCCCCGAGGTCTGGAGGGGAAGGTGGAGCCCCATGTGAGGCTGGATGTCTCCCGCTGGGCTGGCTCCTCTCCCTCCAGCGTGGGCAGCTTGTGAGTTCATCTGGCCCCCACTGTTACTCAGCCCCAGTCAGCCGGGAGACCGCAGGTTGCTATGGAAACGCATATGCTTCCCTCCCCCAGGGAGGGTGAGCCACACTGCCCCACCTCTCCCTGTCCCCAGGCCGCTGAGGAGTGAGGAGCAGCCTTTCACTAAGGCTCAGCTCCCAATCCAGGCAGCCTGAGCCCTCTGGGCCTCAGTTTCCTTGTCTGGAAAGTGGGTGTGAGAACACACGCCCATCCTTGTAGGCAGGTACTAGGGACAGGGATCTACCAGAAGACTGTTATCTGTAGCGGTGCCAACCAGGGAGGAAAAGATCCAAGTCTCCTCGGGTCCTGGGCAGCGGAGGGAGAGTCAGGCAGCCAGGAAATGCGTGGTTAGAGAAAAAACGGTCGGGAGGTGGTGGGGGTGAGCAAGGGAGGGCAGGAGGCTCTGAGGCGGGGGTGCGTGCAGGGACTGTGGTGACGGAGGCAACGCTGGGCATGGGAGATTGGGGCAAGAGCCATCGGGGCAGAGGGTGTGGCTGTGCAAAGGCCCTGGGGCAGGATGGAGTAGGCGCACTTCAAAATCAGTGAGGAGGCCTAGGAGGAGGAGGTATGGCTGCAGCAGAGGGAGTGAGGGGCAAAGAGGGAGGAGAGGAGGCAGGGAGGGGACCAAAGTAGAGGGGACTGAGCTGGTATGGGGGTCATGGGGTCCCATAACAGGGGTGGGAAATGGTAGGGTCTTCTGACATTTGGGACACACCTAGAAGCAGCACATCCTTTGACCATGCCGATTGGCTCAGAGGTGGCCACATGACCTGAGTCAAGCCAATCAGAATCATCCATGCAGCTTTGGTGGAACCAATAGGCACGAGGGCTCCCCTTTCTTCCTGGGTTGCTGACTGGAGTTTCTGATGACTTTATGAATGGGGTTGGAGGGGGGAGTGACTGTGAATGAACCCCGCCCAGAGGAGAGCCAAGCTGAGAAACAGACTTCCAGTGACACCATTTCAGCTCCTGGATCCAGCTGAGCCTGAAGCTGCTCCCTGGACTTTGCAGTTGTTGAAATCCATTTATATCTTTCTTGAGGGGGCTCAAACCTGTTTCAGTTTTTCACAATCAAACTCCTGTCCAACATACCAGGTTTCTAACCCTCAAAATCCATGTTCTCACTGGGGATTTAGCTCAGTGGTTCCGGCGCCTGCCGCGCACGCGCAACGTCCCAAATTCGATCCCCGGTACCAAAAAAAAAAAAAAATCCATGTTCCCTCTCAGCTCCAGATTTTTTTCTCGACCCAGGCAAGATTTCCAAATGACACACAGAAACTTTAGGAGATGATAGAGATCTTCATCATTCTGACGCTGTCACGGAAATATGCATATGTCAAAACCTTTCAAAGTGTACCTGTTTGCATATTTATTATGCCAATTATGCCTCAATACATGCATATATTTTTCAAAACAGCATCAATAACATCATTTCAGCTCCTGGATCAAGCGATGCCTTGAAAGCAACAGCTCTGGCATTTTCAGATACATCAACTGTAACTGTCCTTTCGGAGAACAATAATAATTATTGTTAGTTTTTATTTCATCGTCAGTTTTGTTAATTTTCTTTTCTCTCTCAGTGCAAGAGGAGACCGAGACAGAGCAGAGGTACAAAGTATTGCCTCCAAAAATATGTCTGGGAAGTTGGGCATGGTGGCATATGCCTATAATCTAGTACACAGGGGGCTGAGGCAGGAGGATCCCAGCAAGTTCGAGGCCAGCCTGGGCTACATAGCGGGACCCAGTTTCAAACAAATAAAAATGTCTGGGAGACTGTGTTGTGGATACAGATAGACTTGGGCTCATCCTGCAGGCCTGGTCTGAGGTTTTCATGTGCCCAGGAGGGAAGGGGGAGGGGCCTTTCAGGACTGATTCGCACACAGAATGGGGTTGCAGAAGCCTCTCAAGGGGCAGATTCAGCGACGGCAGAGTACTGGAAGAGCAGAGGCCCCGGTGGACTTGACTCCAGACAATACTGGCAGACTTTTGGGATTGTTTGTCATGAGAGGCTCTGCTCCTGACCTCATCCCTCCGCCCATGCCAGTCACCCCTCAGGCCTGTCTCATCGCTGGCGCCCTGGCCCTCCCCTCCTCTTGTACCCCTTCTCAGGGTCACCTCCCAGGCTGCACTGCCCCCACCCTAAGGGTCTATTTGCTTCTTTTATTCGCCTTGAAAAACATCAGAGAGAAATCTCCCTGCGGGACATCTCCTCTCCCAGCCTCCCTCTGAGCTCTGCTCACTCGCTTCCTGGCTTTGAGTGTCCTCTCTCTCTGGCTGGGGTCCAACTCGGGAGATCCTCCTGTCTCAGCCCCAAGTGAGTGCTGAGGCGACAAGCCCTCACTCTCCCTCTGCTCTCTGAAGCAGCTCAGAGCCGGCTTCGGGCTCCCAGCCTGGGGCTGCGGTGACACCACACATCTCTAGAATGAAATAAGCGGGTTTTGTTTCCACTTTGAGAGGGAGCGGGCCCCTGCCGCCCACCTCCTCTCTGGCACAGGTGCTGCAGCTCCTATTTCCAGCAGGGGCGCAGAGCTTATTTTAAAATCCGCTTCCCCGATTAGCTGTGAATCAGCTGGAAGGAAAACAGTAAAGCATGGGACAACAGGTGGGGTGTGGACCTGGCCACAGCTGTGACCTTCGAGTTTGATGATGCTTCAGGGAGACGCCGGCTGCCACCAGGAAGCCCTCCAGGATTTCCCCTGCTGGGCCTCCTGATACTCCACCTTTCCCCACCCAGGTCTCCGCTGTCAGTTCCCTGGAGCAGATGACAGTGATCACCAGGCCTCGGTCTCCTTGCCTGTGCCCCGACAGACCTGGCCTGTGCCAGTGCTGAGGGAGTGGGGACAGCAGCCTCTCCGCCAGCTGGGCCTGCCTCCTGCAGCTGCTGGGTTGCCATGGTGACCAAGCAAGCATCCCTCTCTCCCCACTCCCAGCCCCTCACCCTCGGACAAGGCCTTCCAGGGACCAGCAGTTCCTGGCGTCATGGAAACGGTTTCCAGGCACCCACAGCAGGCTTCCTCATTGGCTGAGCCAGGCAGCAGGCAAAGGTCACTCCCGGGGTCAACTGTATGGGCCAGCCTTGGGCTCTTCAAGGTCCCGCTGCTATCACGAGACCTGGAAGACGATCTTGATTTTTATCTCCTTTCCCCCAAAGGAAGCCAAAGAATTCAGGAGCTGCCTGGGAGGCTGGGCCGAGCCTGTGCTAGTCTGAGGGGGACTTCAGCTGTTCCCCCGACCTCCCAAAAGTCCTCGACAGAAACATGTACTCTAACCAAATGCACTGGGCCTTACTGTGGCCCTCAGAGAAGACACACTCCCTCTTCTAGAATCTTCTCCGAGTGCTGACGGCTGTCAGTGACCAGGTGCTGGGCTCCTGGAGGGGGCTGGGACCCTATCCTCAGGAGCAGAGCCCTGGGGGTTGGAAAAGTAAAAATAACAGCAGTGAGCATGCAGGCCTACAATCCCAGCACTCTGGGAGGCTGAGGCAGGAGGATCACACATTCAAGTTCAACCTGGACAAGTTAATGACTTAGCAAGAGCCTGTTTCAAAATGAAAAATTAAAAGGGCCGGGGATGGAGCTCAGTGTGAAGGCCCGAGGTTCAGTCGTGACAGAGAAAACAATAAATAAATGAATAACTTTTTAAAAACAGTGGAGCAGTGACAGCAGCTGACACTTGTCAGTGCGTGCCAAGCCCAGGGCCCATCCCCAGGTATAAATGCTTGAGGACAGAGTCCCATGCTACGGACAAAGGGGTGGGCACCCTGATCCCCATCTTAGAGAGGGGGAAACAGGCCCAGAGAGGTCACAGCTATCTGGGGTGAATGTAGCAGCAGATGGGGACTGGAACCCAGGCACCTCGGGAGGCAGCTGGGCTGGGGTTTCAGACTCAAGATCTTCCTGTCTCAGCCTCCAAAGAGTGCTGGGATGACAGATATGCTCCTCTGTGGCTGGCTTTGGCCATTCAGACTTAAGAAGTGAGCTTGCCAGGAAAACCCAGCTTCCAGACAGTCCCAAGTCACCCCTCCCACTCGATGCCACAGGTGACCCCTGGTGCCTAGAGATCCTGGAAGGAAGCTCAGGAGGGTCACGGGGCAGCGCCTGGGGCCGAGTGGGAGAGCTGGGGCTGATGCCTTCCAGGACCAGGCTGCAACCAGGGCCGACGCCCTGGGGCTGGGCAGGGCCTGGTTTGTTGTTCAAAGGCCAACCTCGAGGCAGAAGGAGGCCAGGGTCTCTGTGCTACACCACTAGGTCCATCGTGCTGATGGCAGGTAGGGCGGGCAGCAGCAGTGACACCTGGCGGATCCAGTGCTGTTGAAGCTCCAGCCTGGATGCCGGGAGGAAGCGGGGGCAACAGGAATTAGGATGCACGGAGCCTGGAGAGATCTCGGGGAAGCCAAGTTGCAGACGTCTGTGGGACCAGAGGGGACTCCAGGGCAGCCCCAGCTCCCAGAGAAGTCACCCTCTTAGCGGCTTCCCAGCTCCACCAGCTGCCGGCAACATGCGGCCCAGATGTTCCATTCTGGCAACATCTGTGCCAGCTTCCCTGCCATCATGCCAGATTGGCTGGGGCTGCAGCCTCAGGGACATCAGAGGCTCGGGGCCTCAGGGGCTGGGCCAGGTGGCAGCCGCCAGCCCCCCTGGGGGACAAGTGTGGGCACCAGCGGCCGTGCCTGGGTCAGCTGCCGCCATGTGTAAGCGTCAGGCCTGAAGCCCCTGAGAGAGAGCAGAGGTGGAGTCCCACAGACTTCCACCCCAAACTTCTGCCTTCCACCACTCTTTCTGGATCCGCTCTGCTCTCTCTGCCTTTTGCTTTGTTTTTTGAGACAGAGTCTCACTATGTAGGTCAGGTTGGCCTGGAACTCTCAGAGATCCTCCTCCCTCAGCCTCCCAAGGCTGGGATCACAGATGTGCACCACCACACCCAGCTTACTCTGTCATTGACTCATTTCCTCTTCAAGCACATATTGAGCACCTACTATGTACTAGGCACTGACCTAGGCTTTGGGAAGACAGCAGTGAACAAAACAGATCAAAAAAAAAAATTCCTGACCTTAGAGGGCTCAGTCCAGTGTGAGAGACAGGCAATAAATTAGCAATGGGTCAGCTGGGTGTGGTGGTGTACGCCTGTACTCCCAGCATGGGGGAGGCTGATGCAGGACGATCTCAGTGAGTTTGAGGCCAGCCTGGGCTACATGGTGAGAGCCTGTCTCAAAAACCAAAAAGAAAAGAAAAAAAAAGCAATAGGTCAATGAACTATTTGCAAAGCATGATAAGGACTGGATGGGAGGGCACAGAACATGATATCCCTTGGGAAGAAGGATGGGGGACACTTTATTAGCCCTGAGTGGCAGGGACAGTCCACCTAAAGAGGTGGCAGCACTAGAGCTGGGAGCTGCAATTGGAAGCAAAGGCAGAGGGTACAGCTGAGCAAAGGCCCTGGGGCAGCACGGAGCCTGGCACTGTGTGGGAGCAGTGAGGACCCCATGTGGCTGGAGCAGAGGGTGTGGGGGTGGAGAAGGGGCAGGGGAGGTGGGGAGGGGGCGGGGCAGAGGGGACACAGAGGACATGTGGGGAAAATGGAGTACACGGGGAAGGGTTCCAAAACGAACACAAACTTTTATCCCAGGAGGGGAAGGAATTTTAAAACACACTCGCTGCGAGCTCTGTAAGATCGCCCAGCAGCTGGAGGTGGGCGGGTAGGTGTGGCAGAAGAAGAGAAAAAAGAAGAAAGGAAAAACCAAGAGCAGTGTTTCTATTGTCCTTATCCAAATAAATTGAGATGTATTTGTGGCAGTGTCAAGAACACGGGCAGGAGGAAAAGTAAAATGGCACAGCTGTTCCGAGAGCCCGTGACAGACAGCCCAGATTAATGGAGCTGTATTTTTATGGTCTGTTAACAACTGATATGGGTTTTAAATATATTATCTTCCCATTGTATTGTCTGTCATTTTAAAAACTGCTCGTGTCTCCTGTGTTTGCTTTTAAAAGGTTCTTACAGAACATCCTGCCGCTGAGCGCCCCAGTCTCCTTCTTCCTGGAGATATATCATCGAGGATCTTCTTCCCCTGGAGCAAGGTTTGCTCTGCTACTTTCACAGGCAATTTAACCACAGAGCCATCGGAACCTCTGAGTTTCTTAATTCAGGGAGCGGTGGCGGGAACCGATGGAGGCTCCTGGGACACAGAGGGCTGTGGTTCAGAGCAGGCGGAAGGGGGTGAGTGTGGCCCAGGCTTCTATCTCTGTGTCTGTCAGGAGGAGCCTGCCCTCCGGGACCCCGAGGTCTGTTTACAGAGATGTGTAGCAGTCAGCGCCAGCTGTGATAATGGTGTGTAACAAATGGCTCCTCGAACTGGGTGGTTGAGCACAGCATGAGTTGGCTTCTGTTCAAGGAACTCCCTCTCTCTCTCTCTCTCTCTCTCTCTCTCTCTCTCTCTCTCTCT
>NW_004624828.1:4664842-4684737 GCF_000247695.1 Heterocephalus glaber
CTCTCTCTCTCTCTCTCTCTCTCTCTCTCTCTCTCTCTCTCTCTCTCTTTCTCCCTCTCCTCTCCCCACCTCAGAACTCAGGGGTGGCTCCTGTGTCTGTAACCCCAGCACTGAGCTGCTTCCCATAGTCCAGAGCAGAGGCAGTGTTTGCTCAAATCTGGGCCATTTGCTTAAAGAGCACAACCTCAGCCCCCGCCTGTCCCTCCCCACCTTCTCACTCCAGGCACCACCTCTCTCCCTCCCCTCCCCTGACTGACCCCATCAGGCCACCCAGACCCCAGATCTGACAACAGATCGAAGTCTTCATGGCCTCGAGGCCTCCATTCCTCTTCCTTTGTTTTGTTTTGTTTGAGGCAGAGTCTCACTGTGTAGCCCAGCCTGGCCTCAAACTCACTGAGATCCTCCTGCCTCGGCCTCCTGAGTGCTGGGATGACAGGTGTGAGCCATACACCGGGGCCAATTTGCTCTCCCTCCAACACTAGAGAGACACAGTCTTTTCCTTTCAAAGAATTAACCTGATTAAGTCTCTTTTCTGCTCAAACCTCCCATGGATCCTGAGAAGATCAAACCCACCCCTTCAGTGTGGTCTTCCTAAATGACCTCCATTCATGTCTCTACCTTCCTCCTCCTTCAGTTTTCCCTGTCCTAAATCCACACTCAGCTGGGTGTGGTGATGCATGCCTGTCATCCCGGCACTCTTGGAGGCTGAGGCAGGAGGATCCCAAGTTCCAACCCAGCCTAGGCAATTTAGTGACTGAGTGAGACCCTGAGTCAAAATAAAAAATATAAAAGAGCTGGTGATGTAGCTCAGTGTGAAGGCTCTGGGTTCAATTCCCCGTAGTGCAAGGTACATAAATAGTACAAAATAATTTCACACTCCAGCTAGACTTTATCATCAATGCCCATCTCCTCCTAACAGTCAAACCCTTGCACATACTGTTTCCTCTGCTTCAAATGCTCTTCCATCTCACAAACTCCTACACATCCCTCAGTCCCCAGTTTCCTTTGTCCCTGTAACAGTAGAAGACACACTTAATATCCTACAGGATTTGTGGCTCCCGGGAACACAACTCGATTACATGCCTGCTGGTCATCTTCCCACAGGACAGTGACTTCCCTGATGCAGACACTGCCAGTCCTGGAGCTGTGGAGAGCATGGTCTACATGGTGTGAGGACTTGTATCACAGCCGGGACAGTCAGCGGTGCAGCCACCAACTGGAGAGGTGCAGTGACCACAGGGCAAGGCCCTAACTGTGTGGAGCGGCTGACTGGGAGGGGAGTTATGCATCAGCGATGCCACAGTCCAGGCAATTAGACCCTGAGTCGTATCTAAAGGCTGTGCTAATCGCTCGGCTTGGACGATAAACCAAACACCCGGGAACGAATGAAGCAAAATGTCACTGAGCGGCCGGGCACAGAGCCAGGAGCTGCGGCTGTAGGGCCTGAGGTTGGGATGTGAACCCTCCGGGAGAAGTGGCCTCAGCCGGCCGGCTGAGCCTAATTGCTGTCATCTGTCCAAGGGAGACATTGAAGTGCCTGAGTGACAGGCAGAGCAACCAGGGAGGCAAGACCGTATCACATACTTGCACGGACTTCCCCTTAGGTGTGCTCCTGGGGGAGGCTGAGGCAGGAGGATGCCTGTGAATCTGAGGCCAGGCCGGGCTACGTAGCGAGATCCAAAACAAAAAGCCACACGTGGAGTGCTTAACATGGAGCCCCACACAAGGCAGAAACGTGTCCATCAGTATCGATGGTGGTGTCACTTGATTTTAGCATGCCACCCCCTGAAGCGGTCCTCACGACAGTCCTTCCTGGCCATGTCTGGTTTCCATGGCGGCAGTCAAGGCAGGATTCGAGGGTGGGCATAAAGGGACTCAGAGAAATGGGGGTCACCCCCCAGACTCGGAGTTGGGGTGGTGCCAGGGTGTGTGCGCTGTTCCAGTAGACAGTGATGGCTGGGCCAGGCTGAGGCCCCCAGGTGACTCAAG
The DNA here is from genome assembly GCF_000247695.1 of Heterocephalus glaber. Next base: position 4,666,832 of record NW_004624828.1, read on the forward strand.
AAGGTCTGTCTTCGGGTCAACTACAGGCTGTGCAAGAGTCCTGCGGAAAGGGTGAAGGGGCACAGCCAGAGCACAGCAGGAAGTCACACCCCGAAGAACTGCAAACAGGGACTCAGACAGACTCTTACACTGCACTCACACCAGCCAAATGCAGAATGAGTCCCTGTACGTGAGACAGTCCGTTCTCTGGTGGAGTATCACTCAGCCAGGAAAAGGAAGGAAGTTCTGACCCCACTGCAGCAGGGACGGGCCTTGAGGCCATGCTACTCAGGGAGCTGAGCCACACACAACAGGAGGACACGCAGTGCAGGGCCCCACCCCCAGGAGGCCCAGTGTGGTCAGATCCACAGGGACAGGAAGGAGGACGGTGCCGGGCTGGGGAGGGGACGGGGGTCAGCATTTCCCGGGACAGAGCTCAGCTGGGGAGATGGAAAGTCCTGGAGGTGGGCGGCGGGGAAGCCACAGCCAAATGCATGTGCTTAACGCCGCTGAGTTGTGCACCGGAGGAGGTTGCCATGGTAGATACGAAGCTCTGTGCATTTTACCAGATACAGAAACTAATGTGCGTTAGTAATCTCAGCAGGGCCTGGCAGTGGGCAGAGTCCAGGGGTGATGGGAGGCTAGGCCCAGGTGCCACATCCCAGAAGCTGAGAGTTTACCCCGACAGGCAGCACGGCAGGGGTGGGCTGGGGGCGGCCATGAGGGAAGGGACCACAGCAGCTGGGCCGGGTGGTGACGGTGGGGCTGGGCCCTGTGCAGTAGCACTGAGGGGACAGTGGGTGATGTTTGGCCACAGACCAAGGAAAGGCTCACACATGGCCTGCGTTTTGAGGCCAGGCTCTAGGTGATATCTGCTGAGAGCGACAGCCAGGGGAGACATTTAACCCAGCCCCAGGACACACAAGGCGCTCACTGGATGTCTGTGTAAGCCACATCCACAGCATCGCTGCCTCCTGAGCGAGGGGCTCCTCATGCGGTGATCCCGAGGGTCCTGCAGTTCCATTCTTATGCACCATGACATTCAGGCCCTGGCATTTACATTTCCACTTCTTCAGTTGCCTGTTTGCATCTCGTTTCCTGTTTTTTTGTTGATTGCTAAGAGCTCTTTACATCTTCAGGCACCTCAGCATCCTTTGCTGTTGTATGTGTGGCAGGAATCTTCCCCAGCATGCACTGAGAGAAAAGGGTCTTTTTTATTGTAGTAGAATACACAAAATTTAAAACTGATTATTTTGGCCCTGTCTAAGCACCCGTCTTGGAGGCATTGAGCGCATCCCAGGGCTGTGTGCCATCCCGCCCCACCCCCAGGACTTTCCATCTCCCCAGGCCAGGGGTCTGAAAACTATTTTTTATCATTTCTTTTCTTTTTCTGGCACTGCTGGGGATGGGACCCAGGGCCTTCACACTGAGCTCCATCCCCAGCCCTGTTTATTTCTCATTTTGAGAGAGGGTCTCACTAAGTTCCTAAGTTGCCCAGACTGGGCTCAAACTTGTAATCTTCCTGCCTCAGCCCCCCAGAGTGCTGGGATTACAGGTGTGTGTGTGTGTGTGTGTGTGTGTGTCTGTGTGTGTGTGTCTGTGTGTGTGTGAATGCTCCCAGCTTGTGAATATTTTCTGACAAGAGAAGATTGTCAGTTTTCAAATTTTATAGGTCTGTTGCAACCATCTAACTCCCCCATGGTAGAAAGAAAACAGTCATAGGCAGTGTACAAAGCAGTGGGCATAGCTATGTGTCAATAAAACTTTATTGATAAAACAAACAGGGGGCCAGACTCAGCCTGTGGGCAGCCCCTGTGCACCTTTAAGTAGGTGCTTCTTCAGAAATAGCGGTTTAAGGGGCTGGGGGTATAGCTCAGTGGTGCTGCCACCTGCCTCACAAGCACAAAGTCCTGAGTTCAATGCCCGGTACCGAAAGAAAGAAAGAAAAGAATCTCAGAAATAGCGGTTCAGGGTGGAAGGGCCTCCTGGGGAGAAGGGCTGTCTTTGGGCCCCAAAATAAGGAACTGCACTCCAGACAGAAAGCACTGTGTGTTTGAAGGTCTGGAGGGCCAGATGTTGTGTGTACGCATCTAATTCCAGCACTTGGGAGGCTGAGGCTAGAAAATCTCCAGTTCAAGCCCAGCCTCAGCAACTTAGCAAGACCCTGTCTCAAAATAAAGACTAAAACAAGGGCTCATGACGTAGCTCAGCGTGAAGGCCCTGGGTCCCAACCCCAGCACTGTAAAATGAATAAAGAAGTAAATAAATCAACAAAAATAAAAATCTGAAGGGCTCAATCTGTAGGCTTTTCATCCTTGGGACCGCTTACTGGGATCATTTAGCGTTCACCCAGCAGCTGGGCCATGTGTCTTTTCTACTGAGTACTTGTTTAAAACAATCGATAAAAATAATATTAAACAAACTACTAATCTTCGCCCCCAGAAGCAGTGGCAGAACACTGCTGAACGAGTCAGGGCCTGCCTGTGCGGCTGCGCTCGCCCCAGCCTGTCCTCCCCCGCGGCAGCCACCAGAGGGAGCCGCGAGCACGGCGTCGGGTCCTCCCCCTCTGCCCTCTGAGGCTCCCGCCTCCCTGAGGCCAAAGCCCGGGTCCTCCCTGCAGCTCTGAGGGCCCTGCACCGCCGCTGGTCCCTTCCCTGCCTCTCCGGCTCCGTCTCGTGCCAGCTCTGTCCTGCCCTAGGGCCTTTGTGGGGGACACTTTTCCTGCATTGCCCTGTTTCAATTCTGCCTAATACTTCTCACCTTATGAAATGATCATTTTTATTTACTCATGTATTCGCGTTCTCTCCAGCTTCCACAAGCACGGGAGAGCAGGGGATATTGGCTCTTCTGTTTTTGCTGGGTCTCCAGTGTCTGGAATATAGCCAAGCACACAGAGATCACTGGTATCTGTTAAGTGAATAAATGAATAAATACGGTCCAAGAGAATAAGAGCGCAGATTTGGGCATCAAGGTACTAGTGTTTTGTTCCCAGCTCTGCCACACAGTAGCTGTGTGACATTTGCTCAGTTACTTACCCTCTCTGTGCCTCTGCCTGCCTGTGCAGAATGAGAGAATCTATTGAGATAATCCATGTAGTGTGGCTTGTACAACGTCTAACAGGTTATGAGCCCTCACTAAACGAGGTCCTAACACCAGGAAGGACAGTGTCCCATCCAAGGGAACAGATGATTCCATCTGGAAACTCACCGCGTGTCAGGACACATAGCCCAGCCTCTTTCCTTTTTCATAGCTGTGTAGGTTTCTGCAGGATGCATGTTGCCTAGTTTACCTGCCGCATCCCCACTCGATGGCCACAAGTCACTATGAGCAACTCCAAAGGGCCCATCCACAAACTCATAGCCTTGCACAACACACAGTTTCTGGGCTCCAGATGGAGGGCAGAAGTTGTGGTATCACAATGGTGTTTGGTGCCTCCATGCCACCGAGGCCTGGGGCTCTCGCCAGCTGTATATGAGTTCAACAGCAGGAGATCAAATCCCTCCTGTCCATATTTGACTTCATCCCTTTCCTCCTGGCATTTTCCAATCTGATCAGGGGGAAGCAAGACCTTGCTCTGGTTCACTTTCCCACTTCCTGGACCTTGGTGATTTTTTTCCTGTCCCAGTTGGCAGAATGCAGTGCCCAGGGCATCTGGCCACTCTGACCCTCACAGTGGGACATTGGTTCCCACGCACTGGGTTCAATACCCAGTATCACATAAAAAGTTTAATTTACAGGTTAGGCCCAGAGATTAGCAATCCTGACTCAGCCTCCTGAGTGCTGGGATGACAGGCGTGCACCACAGTGCCTTGCTGACCTTTTTGCATAAAAGAAGTGATCGATGAGTTCTCCTCGGTACTTCCGGGTTGTCTCATCACTGCCCTTGGTTGTGGGGCTGTTATTAGCATAGTAAAGATTCCCTGAGCAGAAGTAGCTTGGTGACCCTGCAGGTGACCCTGTCTGTGTTGAATGCCGGGTAACCCACAGGTCGGTAGCACATACCCCACAGATACCATGGACCAGGCAGGGATTCGCACCCTGGCCAGGGCAGAGCCACATGGCTCAAGATTCTGCCGTTCCACCCTGACAGTGCTCGATTTAGAACTTATGAATTATTTATTTCTGGAATTTTCCTCTTCATATTTTTGGACCTTGGTTGACCACGAACAACCGGAACCACAGGAAGCAAAAGCTCAGGGAAGGGGCATTTGTGTCCTGTCAGGTTCACCATGGTCTTTTGCACTTGGGCTGCTCTTTCTCTCCTTTTATCTTCTTTATTGTTTGTTTTTGAGACTGTCTCACTAGGTAGCCCAGGCTGGCCTCGAAGGTAACCATCCTGCCTCAGCCTTCTGCGTGCTAAGACGACAGGTTTATGCCACCACCCTGGCAAATCGTAAACTTTTGGATGACAATTTTGATCCAAATCCCCCAAGTCTCAGATACTCAGCCACCAAATACAATCACCATCATGTTCTGTATTTCCCATCCCATCTTTTCTCTCTCTGCTCCGTCTGCCCCTCACGGGGCAAAGTTTAATTCAATGAAAGGCAAAGGACAAGGGCTCAAGTTTGCTGCAGTCACTGGGGTGTCCCCGGTGCTGGGGACGGACAGGCACACAGAAGGGGGGCGTGGAGAACCTGTGCTGGGCTAACTCCCGAGGAATACACCAAGAATCCAGGCTTCCACACAGCGCTGCTGCGACCTGACCTTCCTGTCAAACCCTCAGGAAAGGCCGGGCCTGGCCGCCCTCTGGCTCAAAGGAAGCCCCCCACCACCACCAAAATAAAAGTCTCTCATGGGGCCGGGGATTTAGCTCAGGGGTTCCGCTGCCTGCCTGGCAAGCGCAAGGACCTGAGTTCGAACTCGGACCGAGTTCCCCGGTACCAAAAAAAAAAAAGTCTCTCAGCCTGCATCCTAGTAGGGAGGCAAGGCCAGGGTCTTCCGGACCATCCGATTCCCGCTGTCAAGGGAGGACACGGTTCCCTGATTACTGCATCCGTTTTGCAGAGCGGGCAACTGAGGGCCTGAGACTGGAAGGGATTCTTGCAAGATGCGGGGAGGAGGAGGGCGTGGACAGGTGACGCAGTTCGCGCTGCCGCATGGGGAGACCGAGGCCTGGTGTGGGGGCCGCGCGCTGGGGTCCAGCCTCCCGGGAAGACCCTGAAAGGTGTGAGAGGGCCGGCCCACGGCGCCTCTGCACTCCAGTCGGGGAAACCGAGGCCCAGGGTGGGCGGGGTTGGGGAGGGCCTGCACACCCGCGCGTGTACACGGTATAGGCACGCGCACGCGCACGCGCACACGCCTGCCCGAGCCTCCGTGCCTCCAGCCCCGCCCCCCTCCTCCCTCAGAACCATTTAAACGATTACAAAGATGCTATTTTTATCTGGAGGAAAATTCAATTATAGACATTGACCTTTAAGGATTTTTTTTTTTTTTTTTTTTTGCCAGCTCACATGAGGCGGGGCGGGGCCGGTGAGCAAGGGTTGGGAGTCTTCTCGGGAGACGGCTCCACCCACGCGGGGCCTGGAGGCCGAGGGAGGACGCAGAGCCCAAGTTCACACTGACCAGAAGTCCGAGGGGGTCTGGGGCGGGGGCAGTGACGGCCTTTTCTAATTTTTAATTTTGAGACAGGGTCTTGGTAAATTGCCAAGGCTGGGTTCAATCTGGAGATCCTCCTGCCTCAGCCTCCCAAGTAGCTGAGATGACCAGCGTGCGTCCCCACGCCCTGGCTTTCTGGGCTGGGAGCCTCAGTCTGCACCGTCCGACGGTCTCTCACTGCCTGTTTTCTTCTCCCAGATAAATTTCCCAGGATTTGGCAAAACTGTGTAGTCAGTAAATGGGTTGAGAATCTCTTAAAGACTCAACTTATCCAGAAATATTAGATGTGCCTCAGAGCGCTGTTCTAGGTGCTGGGAGGAAGGGCTGAGCGAAATGGGAGGAGGATATGTTCCCTAGACTGGTGCTGAGGGGTTAAAAACACCCAAATAAAGACACAGCGCTCAAATGGCGGTAAGAGCTATGAGGACCAACCAAGCAGCGAAGGCGAATGGCGTGTGTGGGGAGCAGCTGGAGAGGCCTCGGCAAGCAGCTCAGGGGGCCAAGGAGAGACTAAAGGAGCTAGGGAAAGGGACATGGAGGGCGCAGCCCATGCAAAGGCTCTGGGGCAGGATGGAGCCCACAGTGGTGCAGGAGCAGGAGGAGCCCTAGTGGCTGGAGCAGAGGGAGAAAGGTGCACAGAGGGAGGACGGGAGGCGGGGAGGGGACCACGGCTGTCCAGGGCCCAGTGGGCTTCTGGGAGGACTTGGGCTTTGGCCCCAGGGAGTTGGGAGCCCTAGAGGGCTGAGGGGGAGGTGTTCAGCGCGCCCTCTGGTGGCTGCTGCTGGGAGGACAGGCTGCGGGGTGAGGACCAGGTGCTGGTGACTCCGCCCATCAGCCATGGGCCCAGGCCGGGCCTCAGAGGAAGGAGAAGAGAGTGATGCAGCGGCATCCCCGGCTGGGGAGCAGAAGCCAGGTGAGGGCGGGGACCCCAGGAGCAAGGAACCCGGCCAAGGCAGACGCTGCTGGGCAGGTGGGGAAGGAGAGGAAACCACAGGATCTGGACACCAAGGGGTCACCTCCGCGAGGCCACGGTGGTGATGCGAAGGACAGTCCTCATTTCGGGGCTTGGAGCACCCTGGGAACAAGCACCTCCCCCTACCCAAGGCACCCCGGGGCTGGGGTGACGCAGCCAGCTTGAGGGAGAAGAGCTGGGTTCACTGGATGATGTCATTACAGTTAGCGCGGCCACCACCCACCACCCGCAAACCAACACATGAGGCCCCATCGACCCAGCCCCTATCGACCCAGCCCCCACCCAGCCCCCATCCTGAGCCACCACCCACCTCTCACCCCCTGACTGCCCCCTCCCCGGTTTCCCCACCCACTCCCCCTTCCTCGACCACCATGCAGGATGCTGTACGCTGTGCTATGCCAGGCCTGTCCTGGCCCTTTCTGGTCACTGTGGCCATCCTGGACCCGCAGGTGGCACCCTAACCTCCCTGACCCCTCCCCCCAGCCAAAGAGCCCCTACCGGGCATGGGCAGCGCCACCTCCGGGTGCGTGGACCCAACCCTGTGACTGTCCCTTCCTGGGCTGTGCCTCCATGGGACCAACAGACGGCTTCTTTGAGACAGGTCCCAGGTCCAGCTCAGGACCAGACACCCGCTGAGCGCCCTCAGGGGCTGGTCTGGGCCTGGGCTCGGAGAAGCTGGTGCTGCCTGGTGCTGGCAGCCGAAGCCCCTGGTACCCACAGCACAGGCCTCTCCTTTAGAATCGCTTTCCCTTATTTCTGTGTCTGTCACCGGCCCAAGAGCCGGGTCCCATGAACATGTGGGGAGGTGCCCCTCATTGCAATGCTGACTTTGGCCGCCTGGGCCTCAGTTTCCCTGCCATGGACAATCCCCCTTTGGAGAGAGGTCAGGATAGAGAGATGCCACCTCCTTTTCATTTTTTATTTTGAGATGGAGTCTCACCAAGTCACTAAGTCACCTGGGCTGGGCTTGTATTTGCAATCCTCCTGCCTCAGCCTCCCAGAAGGCTGGGATGACAGGCTTATCGTTCTTCCTTCCTGTGCTGGGCCCCAGGTGGCCCCATGATGAACACGGTGATTCGTGGGACTCGGTCCTCTTGGAGGCACAGAGGGGGTTTAAAGCCCCTCTTTGGGCCACAGTCCCAGTGGTGTCCTCGAGCTGGGCACTCCGTATCCCCTTAGGGTCTCTCCATGGCCCTGAGGGCAGAGGCGGGGGCGCCTGGCAGGGTGGTGGGGAGCCCAGTCCCTCCCGGAGCCCCTGAGGCAGGCCCTGCCTCGTGCAGCTGCGACTTCCTGACTTCCTCCCCCACCGTGGCCACTGTCACCTTCAAGATGCTAACCAAGGCGAGGATGTGTCTCTTCCCACCCTCGACCCTCCCCGGAGCACCAACGCCAGGGGGCGCTCTCACCCCATCCCCAGCTGGCGAGGTGTGGCAGGAGCGCCCTTGCCCCCGGGGCTCGGTTTCCCTGGGTTGCATCACTTGCCCCAGCCAGGGCCCCAGGGGGCCCGGGAAGAAGTGGGGAGGGAGGGGGTGAGCTCACCAGCTTGGAGGTTACAGATGCCACCCAGGGGCTGAGTGCCAGGCGCTACGTAGTCGCCACACACCATTCCCTCCGCAGTCAAAATTGTCACTTAGACATTGCTTTGTTTGGATAGGTGAAGGCAGACCAGAGCATGAAGTCAAGAGCAATGCTTACGTGACAGTTGCTTTTGATTGAGTCTTACCTTCGGCAGGTGTGCGCATGGACTCACTGTAGCCCCATCTTAACAGTCCTGATCTGGGGCTCACATCCCTGCCTTGCAGAAGAGAATACAAAGGCCCAGAGAGCTCAAGTGACTTCCCCAAGGTTACACAGCCTTGGCGGAGCTGGGCTTTTAGCTATCACGCTTTTCTGCCTTTTGAGGCTCAAAAGGGTTCACAGGTTAAAAAAGAAGTGCCCCCCCACCCTGGCCTGGGTTGCCCAGCAACCCTGTGCAGAAGTAGTCATGGTTACAGCTTCTCCATCCAGGAACCACAAGCCCCACACCAACACCACTGTGCAGAATTTTTTCTCTACGTGCTCTGTCACACACATGAGTGTGTGTTCACATCTGCCCTTTGCCTTCCTTGTCATCACTTAGAGAATCTTTAGAGCCAGGCCTGGCAGTGGACACCTGTCATCCCAGCACTCAGGAGGCTGAGCCAGGAGGATCCCAAGTTTAAGCCCAGCAACTGAGCAAGACTCCATCTCAAAAAACAAAACAAAGGCCCCGGGATTTAGCTCGGTGGTTCCGCCGCCTGCCTTGCAAGCGCCAAGGTCCCGAGTTCGATCCCTGGTACCCAAAAAAAAAAAACCTGCAAAACCCTAGCAGGGCATGTTGGCGCACTCCTGTCATCCCAGCACTCCGGAGACTGAGGCAGGAGGATCTCCATGAGTTCGAGCCCAGTCCGGGCTACATTGCAAGACCGTGACTCAAAAAGACAAAAACAACAAAAAACCGGGTGGCACTAAGCACATTCAGGATGCTGTGTAACCCCCACCATCCAGGTCCAGAGACACCCCCCCCCGCCCCAAGTCCCCCCCCACCCCTGCTAATGCTCCCTGCCATCCCCCACCTCAGCCCCCACTGCCTCGATGCATCAGGCTCTGGAGGGTCAGGGGTTCCGGCGGGATCGTCTGGGTGCCGGCCCCGCCTCTCCACAGCAGCGGAACTCTTCACCTGCGTGGACAGCTCCAAGTCGCAGTCCGCGGATCCCACTCATCTGTGTGGGCCCGGGCGTTCCTGCCGCTCGAGCACAGCTCTGCGCCCTTGCCTGGAACATTTGTTCACAATTATTAAACACCAGACTGGCTAACCCATCCCAGCAGATGGACACCTGAACTGTTTTCCTTCCCTTCCCCCCACCTTTCTCTTCCTCTTTTGTGTTCTGAGACAAGGTCTCTCCAAGTTACTCAGGCCAGCCTTGAACTTGCAATCCTCCTGCCTCAGCCTCTACATAGCTGGGATGACAGGTGTACGACATGACACCCAGCTTTCCATTTTCTCTTGGTCTTGTGGACAATATTACACGAAGAAAGCCAGGCATAATGGTACCCACCTCCCATCTTAGCTACTTGGGAGGCTGAGGCAGGAGGATCACAAGTTGGAGCCCAGCCTGGGCTACATAGGAAGACCCTGTCAACAGGAAGGAAGGAGCTTACTACTCTGTGCCTTGGCCAAGCCACTTCCTCTGCCTGTGCCTCAGTTTCCCCATCTGTTAAACGGGGCCGATATGATGACACAAGGGGGATTAAATGTGAGAACTATGTGCAGAGCTTGGGGTACACAGAGTGCCTGCTCAGCGCTGGCACCTGACCGACAGCCTGGTGGCGGGCATAGGCAGATGTGTCATTTCCAGGTGTCGCTGATCCAGGCAGCCCGGCAGGTCTGGCATGCACACGGGAGCAGAGGCATGGATGCCCAGGCGGCCACAGAGCAGGAGAACCATCCGATGCCTGGAACCCATCTGTGCCCACACAGGCTGCGGCCAGGAGGCCCCTTAGTGGGGGGGTGGTGCACTCCTGTAGTTGCAGTGCTCGGAAGGCTGAGGCAGGAGGATCGCCGTGAGTTTGAGGTCAGCCGGGGCTACAGAGCTAGACCCTGTTACACAAAAACAAGAAACAGCAGCTGTGGGCCTGCAAGCCGTGGGCTCGCACCCCATTGATGGGGGCAAACTGGGGCTCAGAGAGGAGCAGACACAGGCCCAGGTGTGGCCTTTCGCGGAGAGAGCGCTGGGCAGGGACACGTGGGCACCGGGAAATCCGGGCTGGGAGTGCCACCCGGGATGCTTCCTTGAGGATGGACAGAGGAGCTGGGCTGCAAATCAAAGGCCGGGCCTCAGGACTCAGGGCCCAGAGTCACCCCAAGACACTGTGCAGCTGCCCTCGGGCATCTGTCTGTCCAGGACCAGGAACTGTTGGTCACACCAGCCTCTCCAGAAGGATGAGGAGGTTTTCTCCAGGCAGCAACCACCCCAAAACCCGAGGAGGGCAAATGTGCAACACTCAAAGCCCAGTCCCCAAACAGCTGCCCGGACCGACATCACTAATCAGGAACAGAATTCTGTCCCGCAGCCAGCGCCCAGGCATCAGCTCCCTTGATTGAGAGCAGCTCCCTTTTCCCTGCAGAATGGAGTCAGGCTCAGAATCCTCCCTTCCTTTTCCGGCACTGGGAACGGAAGCCTGAGCTCCATCCCCAGCCCTTCTTACTTTTTATTTTGTGACAGTGTTTGGCTAAATGGCTAAATTGCCTGGGCAGGGCTCAAACTTGAGATCTTCCTGCCTCAGCCTCCCAGAGTGCTGGGATGACAGGCTTGGGCCCCCACACCCGGCCCTTGTTTGTATTTCTTTGTGGCGTCTGTCACAATCTGTTGACTGTCCCCTTTCCTCTGCTTGCCCGTCCCTCTCCCCAGGAGGCAGGACCACAGGCCGTGCTCCATTATCTGGTCCATCTTCCAAGACTGGAAGCTGGGGTCACATGAAGGGTGAGCAGGGCAAACCTCCTGGAAGGTGGGTGGCCATGTCAACACGCTAGGGGTTAAAGTAGCATCTACAGCTGGCCGGTCATGTACACCTCTGATCCCAGCACTCAGGAGGCTGAGGCAGGAGGATCGCCAAGTTCGAGCCCAGCCTGTGCAATTCAGTGACTCAGTGAGACCCTGTCTCAAAATAAAATACGAAAAAGGGCTGGAGACGAAGCTCAGTGCGAAGCCCCTGGGTTCCACCCCCTAGTACAGAAAATAGAATAAAACGGTGTCTGTATTTGGCAGATGGGGAAACTGAGGCAGATGGAGGAGGGACTTCTGCCAAGGTCGCCGGTGAGTAGCCCTCGTCCGTCCGCCAGCCCTTTGCTTCCTGGGAGTATGCAGATTTGTGCAAGTCCTGAGCCAGTCGGAGCAGTGAGACATCCCCCACCAGGGGAGCAGAGCCCTGCGTCCCACGTCCCGGAAAAGCCCTGAGGAGGCCTATGACCTTCACCACTCCTGGCAAAACTCCCCTCAGCTCAATCACGGCCTCTTTGTGTTGCCGGCCCCAACCGCACCCCCAGGCCGGCCCTCACAGCTGCGGGCCAAGCGGCCCCTGGAGGACAGGAAGTATCTATCTTTACACTCTGAATTGAGGGCCCCGGGCTTACTGAAATGGCATCTTTTTTCTCCTCATAAACAAGAATGAATTTTTTTTTTTAGCTCTTCCGCCATCACTTGATTCTCAAGTCTGGATTGTCTGTAGGCTCAAAGCATTTCTGACTACATCGTCACATTTTAACATTTTCCTTTCCGCAAAGAGAACAGTAGGAAAAAGGGGTGGGGAGGGGAATTGGATCAAATCAACAGGAGTATGGAGAGCAAAAGAAGGGAGGTGACTTGCCACTTTCTCTGCTTGGAACCTCACTAAGAGGAGAGTGTTCTGTTTGGAAAACTGACCAACTGAAGCATAGGAAAGAAGCATTCAAGCTGGACAGGGTGGCACACACCTGTAATACCTGCACTCAGGAGGCTGAGGCAGGAGATCACTGCAAGTTCAAGGCCAGCCTGGGCTACATAGTGAGACCCTGTCAAAGAGAGAGAGAGAAACAGAGAGAGAGAGGAGAGAGGAGAGGCACATATACATTTTTTTCAGGCACAAGTACTTATTGAGCACCTTGTGTACACCAGGCACCGCTAGAGATGCTGGGATAAAAGTCCTCGTGGTACAGAGCACGCTTGGGAAGACAGGTGTGGTGGATAAAGACACACTTGTCTGTAACAGTTAATGATTTCAGTGGCATCGTGGCCGCCCCAGGGCCACAGTGCTGCCAACTGGCTGTGTCTGCTCCACACTAAGAGATTCGTTTGTTTGACTGTGCTGAGGTCCTCAGAGGGACAGCCGAGAGCTTCAGGAAGGCGGCGAGGAGAGGAAGCAAGGAGAGCCAGCGCGCCGAGGAGGGAGCGGGTGAGGCTGGGACTTTCCTCCAGGGCTAGCGAGGAGCGGCAGGGGGTGAGGCGCCCCTTGCCAAAGTGCGCAGGGCCCGGCTGCCCCCGGGAGAGGGGTCCGCGCTGAGAGCCCGGGGCGCACCCCGGTCCCGCCGGCGCTGGGTGTCCCCGGGCCGGTCCTCAGCCCCTCTGGGCCCGCCTGCGCCGGGAGCGGAAGCGGGGGCGGCCCGGGCCTCCGGGCCTCCACGTGCGTGCGCAGGGCCGGGCCGGGCCGGGCGGCTCCAGCGTGGCCTCCTCGCCTCGAGGACCGGATCCGGATCCGGAGCTCCGCGCAGCCGCGGGGAAGCCTGGGGCGGGGCGCTGGGTCCCAGGCGGGGACCTCGCGTCAGCCGGTCACGCAGCTCGGGTTGGGGCTCCCGGGCCGAAGTCCTCTCGCTCGGCTCAGCTCGGCTCTGGCTCCTGTTGCCCGCCCCACAGCCGCCAGAGGGCGCCGTGAGCACCGCGTCAGGTCCTCCCCCTCTGCCCTCAGCCCTCCAGGGCCCCCACACCCCTGGGACCAAAGGCCAGGTCTTCCCTGCGGCCCACAGGGCCCTGCACGGCTGCCCGTCCCTTCCCCGCCTCCCTCAGCTCTGCTCCGCCTCCCTCAGCTCTGCTCCGGCCACACCGGCTCCCAGCTGTTCCTGCACCCCAGCTGGCTCTGTGCTGCCCCAGGGCCTTTGCTCTGCCCTGCCCTCCACCTGCATCCCTGACCACCTATCTATGATTACATCCCCAATGCTTCCTTTTTTCTGCTTCATTTTTTTACTGACATCTCCCACCATCGGAGTCACCGTACATTTACTTCCCTGTCGCATCTATGTCTTGTGTTAAAACAGCATTCCAGCGCTCTGGGAGGCTGAGGCAGGAGGATTGCAAATTTAAGCTTACTTTGGTCAACTTAGTGAGACCCCATCTCAAAATGAAAACTTAAAGTGGTCAGGGATACAACCCAGCACAAAGCCCTGGGTTTGGTCCCCTGCAGTGGGAGAAAAACAGCCCAGGCTGCGACCCTGCTGCTTAGAACAGAGCCTGGCACTTAGTGGGTGCTGAATCAATGGCTGCCTGGTGCACGGACACATGAAGCACTCAGGGGCAGACCTGGGGTGGGAAGCTCAGCTCTGCCTTGGCTGCCTGGGACACTCAGCCCTCAGCACTTAGAGCTGCACAGGGTACTTAGCCCTCAGCACCTGGCTTGACTCCATAGGGGGACTCAGTCCTTGGCTCTGGTTTTCTCTTCTGGAGATGTTACATATACTAAGTACACCTACTATGTGTCAGGTACTTACTAAGGGCCCACTATGTGCCTAGTACTACCCCCATGTCCACTTTAGCCCAGTGAAAAGCTGTTAGTGGAGGTGTTTATTGTCTACTCAGTCCTCAGGATGAAATGCAACAGCCAGACCCCAGCAAGGGAAAATGAGGTCAGCATCACAACCTGCTTGCTCTGCCATAAGATATAAGTGTGACTAATCCGACATCATTAGGGTGACCAGTGCCTGACACCCAATCTCTGCCCTCTGGCTTGAAGTTGTCTACTTCTGTCCCCATAATACACCTCATTCTCTTCACCTACTTTCCCAGGGGCTCAAGATTCCCTTCCCCTTCCCAAATGTGCTATTCCCAACATGCGTCTGGGCATGGTATACCCATTTGCACGGTATACATCCATTTTGTGAGTTAACCTATTTCGGGAAGGAGCCTTCTTGGCCCTTGGCCTGGTCTGAACTCATGGACCCCAGAAAATGGCCCCCTCTGCAGATGAGGGATGGGCCCCTGCCTGTTATTAAGCTTCAAGAAGGCCACTCACGCTATCCTCAGACTTCAGCCCTCCCCAGCCAGCCACCATGGTCTCCACCTACCTTAAGTGACGCTAAAGATTTTTTTTGTGTGTGGTACCGGGGATCGAACTCGGGTCCTTGCACTTGTACAGCAGGCAGCAAAACCACTGAGCTAAATCCCCGGCCCTACATTACACTTTTTTTATCGCAAGTGTCTAAGCGTCTAAGTGTCCCTGGGTGTCACCCGTGGCCTCTCTGAGATCCAGACACCGAGCTGGGGGTTCCCGACATTGAGGCTGGGTGCATCCCTGGGTCCTGGGCTGGGCACCCAGCAGCCCCTGCTGGTGACGGATTGGCTTCTGTTCCTGAGCACAGAGGGACCCAGAGGCCCCGTCTGCACCCGCAGCCGGCAGAGGTGACAGGGACGTGCTTTGAATTTGTCATCGAATACCCAGGGAAGGCAAGGGAACAAAGCCCCCCACCCTGGCTGCTCCCTGTGCAGCCAGCCACACCCCGAGCTGGGCATCAGGCCACAAGGGTGCCCCAGCCTTGGCCAAAGCCTGGACGGAGCATCAGCGGCAATGGGTACTCACGGGGTAACAGCGGGGCCCGAATGTCCAGCATCGCACCTTGGGGCCTGGGGCCCTCACTGTACAGGAGCTATGGTCCCTGACACAGACCAGCCGCGCCACCCGTGGGGAGACCATTGTGGGCATTGAAGTCCTAGCTCCCAGGACAGCAGAACGGGAGCTTGTTTGGGGACAGGGCCTGTTGGGGTTAGCAAGTTAAAATTTGCTCAGGAGAGTGGGCAGTCCTAATCCCAAATGACTGGTTTCTTTATAAAGAAGGACAAATTTAAACCAGCCATGGTGGCAAACACCTGTCCTCCCAGCACCCTGGGAGGCTGAGGCAGGAGGATCACAAGTTCAAGCCCAACTCGGGAAACTTAGAGATTTAGTGAGATCCTGTCTCAAAATAAAAAATAAAAAGGGCTGGGGATGGAGCTTAGTGTGAAGGCCCTGGGTTCCATGCCCAGTGCTGGAAAAAACAACTTTAAATGTCCCACCACAAAAGCCCCAAACTTGAATGTTCACAGCAGCATTATTCATAATCCTCTCCAAATGGGAAACAAGCCCAGACAGCCATCCCAGATACACAACTCACCCGACAGAAGATGCTGCTCCACAGGGAGGGGAATGGAGTCGCAATCCCTGCAACAGTGGGTGAATCCCGGCGTCTCCTGCTTAGTGAGTGAAACCATGCTGCATTTCCTACGATTCCAGTTATATGGAATCCTGAAAAGGCAAGGCCATTTTCCTATGCTGGATAATGGCAGAGCAGAGGGAACCTCTGTGGCTGGGTGACCAGAAGGGGGTGGGATGTTCACTTCCTTTTTGTTTTTGAAAAGACATTGGTTCATGCATATGCAAATATGTGTATTTGCATATATGAAAATAATGGAAGGATGAGCTGAAAATGTGGGCAATAGGTAGAATGTGTTAAGCTACACCCTTCACTTGTTTTTTGTTTTGTTTTGTTTTTTGGTACTGGGGATCAAACTCGGGTCCTTCCACTTGCAAGCCAGGCGTGGGAACAACTCAGCTAAATCCCCGGCCCAACCTTCACTTGTTTTTGTCAGAGACACAGAATCCCAGAAACCTTTCCCCATGAGTCCATGCAAGTGGTTCTTGTTCATGGCTGTATAATATTCCCCCTTGCAGTTATGACCTAGTCATTTCAGTTAGTTCCCCCCTTTTTTATAGGATTCTGGTACTTTTCCCCCCACTTTCCAATATCTTTCCCAGTGATGTGGCTTTGTTGATCCTCACAAAAAGCCAGATTAAGTAGTTTGTTTATACCTAATTTTAGGGCTGAGGAATGGAGGCGCACAGGATGCGCACAGCTGGCTCATGCCCACAGTGCAGAGGTGACATAGCCAAGATTTTTAAATAACAGCTTTACTGAGACATAATTCACCCTCCACAAAAGGCATTTAAAATGCATGGTTCCATGGTTTCTCAGTATATTCATATGCTCTCATCACACTGCTCATCTACCATCTAACTTTAGAACATTTTAATCAGCTCAAAAGAAACTCCACAAACAAACAAAACTTTCTGCTTGAGTCAAGATTATGATAGTCTATGTCTACAGGCTTCTCCCCTCCCCAAGACTTTATAGTTCCAGCACTTTCATTTAAGTCTGTGATCCATTTTGAGTTAATTTTAATGTATGGTATGAGGTAGAGATTCAACTTCATTCACTCTTTTGTATGTAGATATCCAGTGGTCCCAGCATTCTTTGTTGAAAAGATTTTTATTTCCATAGTGAATTAGCAACCTTTATGAATTCTCCCTTTCTTTTCTTTTTCTTTTTCTGCATAGGGTCTCTCTATGCAGCCCAGGCTGGCCTCAAACTCATGGTGATCCTCCTGCCTCAGCCTCCCAAGTGCTGGGATTACCAATATGTATCACCTCACCCAACTACCTGTATGGAAGTTAATTCACTGCAGTTGTAAGATTTATTCTGGGCTCTCAATTCTAATCCTTTGAAACTATGAGTCCTACAGCTTTGTCCTTTTTTCAAGACTGGTCTTTTTGTGGTTCAGAGTCCCCTGAATTTCCACTTGAATTGTAGGATCTGCAAAAGAAGTCAGTTGACATTTTGATAGGAATTGGATTGAATTTGGGCAATTTGGGCAGTGTTGTCATCTTAATAATGTTATTTTCCTGTCCATGAACATGGGATGCCTTCCCATTTATTCAGGTCTTCATTCATTTCTCTTGACAATGTTTTGTTGTGCTATAGTATACATTTTGCAAGTCTTTCTGTAAGTGTATTCCCGACTTTTTTATTCTTTTTTTTTTAAAGATCTTGCTTTATTTATTTATGGTACTGGGGAGCGAACTCAGGACCTTGCGGTTTCAAGGCAGGTGGCGGCACCACTGAGCTAAATCCCTGGCCAAGTATTTTATTCTTTTTGGTCAGCCGTAAATGGAATTGGTTTCTCAATTTGGTTTGCACACTCTGCGATGGGAAAAACAGATTTTTTTTTTTGCGTATTGATCTCATATCTTGCAGCCTTGTGAAATTAATTTACTAGTTTTAATAGTTTTTTTCATGATTCCCTTAGGATTTTCTTTATGCAAAATAATGTCACATGCAAATAGAGATAGTTTGACTTCTTTTCCAAGGACAATAGTTTTTATTTCCTTTTCTTGCCTAGGTGTCTCGCTAGAACATCCACCATAATGTTGAGCAGAAGTGGTGAGATATCCTGTTTGTTTGTGGGTTTTTTTTCCAGTACTGGGGATCAAACTCAGGACCTTGCGCTTTTGAGGCAGGTGTGGTGCCACTGAGCTAAATCCCCGGCTCCTATCCTTTTCTTGGTCCTGATCTTAGAGGGCAAACATCCCGTCTTCCAGCACTAAGTCTGAGGTCAGCCATGGATCCCCTGCATCAGGTGGACTTTCTTTCTGTTCCTGTGCAGTGAGCGTCCCATCCCTCCCTCAGTACTGGGGATGGAACCCGGAACCTTCACACCAAGCTAGATCCGCAGCTCTTTTATTTATTTCATTTTTTGTTTGTTGCTTTTTTTTTTTTTTTTTT
>NW_004624828.1:4684837-4699815 GCF_000247695.1 Heterocephalus glaber
CAGGCTGCCCTTGAACTCATTATGCAGCCCAGGCTGGCTTTGAACTCGCAGTGACCCTCCTGCTTCAACCTCCCAACCGCTGGGGCAACAGGCGTGCACCACCACGCTTGGCTTTAAGTTTTACTTCGGGTCAGAGTCTGGGTAAGTTCTCCTGGATGGGCTCTTACTTATGATCCTCCTCCCTCAGCCTCCTGAGTAGCTGTGATGCCAGGTGTGCACACTGTGCCTGGCCTTATTGACAGTTTTATTACAAAGGGATGTTGAATTTTGCAAACGCCACCGTCAGGATCTGAACCCAGGTCTCGCTGATTCCAGAGCCCCACAATTAGCCAATCAGCTACATTCACGGGTCCCTCAAGAGACCCCAAGCAGAGAGAGGCCAGCCTGGAACAGGTGTGGAGCAAAGGGGATGTTTCTCACTGCTCCTTTTGTCTCTGATACTCGGAGTGAATTGGGGGAGAGAGGAAAAGAGGGAGGGGGAGGGCACAGAACCCGAAGCCATGCTGGGCGTCGAATCTGCAGGGCACACAGCGGCGGTGGAACCCAGCATGGGAGACGGCCGACTTGGCCTGGCGGGGAGAATCCTGTCCACAGCACTGGGCGGGGCTGGCTCCCCTGGAATGGGTTCAAGGAAAATACAAAGCAGCTCCTTAGCAGGCTGGGGAGCAGGCCTTGCAGAGGTGGGGAGAGGAGACTGGTAGAGTGAGCGTCCCCATGGCACCCGCAGAGGTGGGAGTGCTGGGGGACTGAGCCCTTCACCCAGCCGCATGCCGGGCGCAAGACTGGCGGATCCATCCCCCGCCAGGCCCAGCCTCCCAGGGAGGCGACTTGGAGGCCTCCGCCATGCTCCGGGGACAACACCCCACCCCCTTTCTGCAAGCTGTGCTGCTGGGAGTCTCAGCTTTACTCTGCCAGAGCTGACTGCTGTCAACCTGCTGGCTGCCTGCAGGCTGCAATCAGCCTGCTAGAATATTTTCTTCCTTGTCTCTCTCTCTGGCACTGTGGATGGAGCCCAGGGCCTTCACACTGAGCTACACTCCCAGCCCTTTTTACTTTGAAACAGGGTCTCCCTACGTGGCTAAGGTGTCCTGATTGCACTCAATCTTGGACTCCTCCTGCCTCAGCCTCCCACACTGACCCTAAGCCTGCTTACAAGGGTTTTTTCCTTTGGAGCCAGGGTCTCACTGTGCAGTTCAGGTCTTGAACTTATTATGGAGTCCAGGCTGGCCCTGAGTTTGCAGCAACTCTCCTGCCTCAGCCTCCCGAGTGCTGGGATCATAGGTATGCAGACCACACCTATCTCCTTCCCTGCTTTTCAGTTCTCAGAATGGGACTCAGGGCCTCACACATGCTAGGCAAGGACTCATGGCTGAGCCATGCCCCGGCATTTTAGGACTGATTTTTATGCTCTCCCAGGCACCCTGGTTTCCTGCAGATGGAGGTCACCTCTGTGGTGTAACCCTTTTGTGAATCCACACTCCGTGTCAGGTGACAGACACAATATAACTCATCCCATCCACCCACCTGCCTTAGGGACAGAGATTATTATCATTCTTATTCATAGGCAAGTAAACGGAGGTAGGGCCAGAGTGGGAAGACAGAAAGGAAAGAAGCAAAGGGGCCTCCAAATGAAACCATTCCACACTACAATGAGTAATCTGGTGCTGGGATAAGGATGATCAAGTGGGGTTACTTTGACAAGATGGTTGGAGAAGGGGTCGAAGGACAAGAAGGTCGGGTCTTAATTCCAGGCGGAGGGCACAGAGGTGCAAAGGCCCTGGGGCAGGATGGAGCCCCGTGGCTGGAGTAGAGAGAGTGAGGGGCGGAGAGGGACCAGGGGAGGCAGGGAGAGGCCAGGCAGGGCCCTGTGGGCTACAGGGATAGCAGGCTTTTATAAGAGTGAGATATTGTCTGTCTTCTCCACAGCACCGTTAACTGCAGTGATTTTTTTAGACTATTTTGTTTACTTCTGTGTCCAAACCACTTAAAGCATCTCGGCACAGTGCTGAATGGATGCTCCCGGGAACACGCTACACTGTATTTCACATCCGTTTCCCTTCGCTGCTCCCCAGAACTCTCGGAGGCAGGAGCGGTTATCCCTTCTGCAGCCAGGGACAGATAGCAGGGCCCCGCCAATGACACTTCCCTCTCTACTTCCACGGAGTGCACAGTGCAGGAGCCACGCTCGGCGCTGGGCACAGACGGCCCCGCGGGAGGCTTCAGAAGACCAGGCCGCGCCCCGCGCCCTTAGCCGGCAAAACCGAGGCCAGCTCGCCCGGGCTAGGCCAGGGTCGCCGAGCCGGAAGGAGCCTGGGCCCGCGCTTCGAACCTGGCCACCGCGATGGAACTCCAAGCTTAATTTAGGCTCCTTGTTAAATTATTCATCCTCCCCTCTCTCTTCTCCTGTTTATGACTTCCGACTTACCATTTTCTTCCCTGGGTTAATGCTTTTGGTTTATCTGCATCTTTGGCTTGGAATGAATGAATCAACGATTTTGAAGGAAAAACACCCCAAATTCTAATACATGTGTAAGTGTATGTATTTTCTTTTGGGCTTCCCTTCTCCCCTCTTCCCTGTCTTCCCCTTCCCTCCCTGTCTTCTGTAGTGCTGGGGATGGAACCCAGGGCGGAGCACTTGCTAACGAGCGCTCACCCCGGGGCCACGCTGAGCCCAGGCCCCCAATTCTGTAACTCAGGGAACAAACTTTCCACAGGCTCAACGCAGGCTCCAACGGACAGGATCTGCACCCTCCCATGGCAATTTGGAGCCCTCTGCCCGGCAATAAACTGCCCTTAGTTTTCCTTCTCTCGCTCTCCTCTTTCTACTTCATTTTCAGACACCAAGGAGAGTCCAGGTCCTCTGGGGCTCACACCTCACTGCTTAACGATCCCGATCTAGATCCTGGGAAGCAGGGGCGGCCTCAACCCAGGTCTAGAGGGAGACCTGAGTTGCAAGGGGCACAGCTGGGCTCCTGGGCCCGGTCCACCCATGGTAGTCGGCTGCCACGGCTCGGGCACACCTGAAGGCCCTGTGGAGCCCCATCTGGAGAGACTGAACACAGAGAAGACAGGGGTGCGCGGGGTGGCTGGCGGCCTGGCCAGAACGGGCTTCTCCCAGGCCTGGCCACTAGCGCAGACTTGCATAGATGATTAGGGAAAGATCTCAAGAACAGTTCAGCAGACAGAAGGGCAAGGGCCCAGACCCCGAGTGAGGGCTATTAGGCTGGAGGAAATGTCAGAAGCTGGCTTGGTCGAAGCACAGGGACCCAAGAACAAGGTGCTGGGTCTGAACGCACAGCTGCAGAGAGGAGGCTGGCTTTTGTCCAAAGGGCACTGGGGAGCCATGGTAGGGTTTAGAGCAGCATATTGCAAGTGCCACAGCCTTTGCACTAAGCGCCCTGAGGGCTCCCCCTCGGGCAGTGGCCGGAGGGGTCCCCCTAGAGCTGTCGCGGCAGCCCACGTGTCCCGCGAAGCTCCAACACCCCGCGGCCCACGTGCTCCCGCGGTCCTTTAAATATCCCTAGTCCACGTGACCAAGTCGGTCCTCCTCATTGGCCGGAGGGGGGCGTGGCGGCTGCGCGGCTGCGCACTGACGCTCAGGGGGGCCGATCCCGCCCAGGCTCCGCCCCTCGGCGGCGGCGGCGGAAGGGATGACGTCACCGGTTGGGGGCGCGCGAGCCGCAGTGAGTGTCCTCCGCCGCCCGCCCGCCCGCCCGGCAGCCCGGCCGGCGCGCGCACGCCGCGAGCCGCTGGCGCTCGGGGCTCCGCTCGGATCCCATGCAACAGCCAGGATGTGAAGCGGGGCAGAGCCGGGGGAGCCCAGCCCAGCCAGCCTGCTGCAGGTAAATGCAAAAAAAAAAAAAAGCAAAAAAACCCCGTGCATTTGATTGCAAGAAAGAAAGAAAGAAATGCAGCCGCCCGAGTGGGGGTGGGGGCGTCTCGGCGGCGGAGCGGGCAGCGCGCCGGCTTTGTGCTCCCGGCCATTGTGATCCGATCCGAGTGCCCGCTGCACCGGGGTGGGCGCCCGGGCGCCGGCGGGCGAGGCCGGGGTCGGGCGGGCCGGGGCTCCCGGGGAGGTGGCATGCGCTCCGGGCCCGCGGCGTTGGACGCTGCCCAGCGCCGCCCCGCGGCTGCACCACCCCGGCTGCGGGTGGGAACGCGCGCGGTGTCGCCTGCCAGGGGTCCTCGGGCGGGTCCTTGGGGGGAATTCGATGGGGGCATGCGGCGTGGAGCCCGGGACTGGGGTCTTCAGGTGGGCCCTAGCCGGGGAGCCCGGGGCCACGGTCCCTGCCTAGGTCCTCTTCCCAGGAGACCCCGGCTCCGTGCGTCCTTCGGGGAGGGGGCGCCCCTCAGGCACCCAGGCCTGCCCCACCCTTTTACCTCCGCGGTGCCCCCTCCTCTCCAGCTCCCCCCAGCCTCCCAGGCGCCGGGAGCCTCAGCCCCAGCTTCCCGGGACTCTGGGCGCACGGGGGCGCGCGCCCGGCATCCCGACCTCATCCTCTCCGCGAGCGCGGGGGGCTCCGCGGGGATCCCGAGGGACGGGCAGCCGCCCCACGGCTCCGCACGCCCGTAAGCCCCCCTTGGGGGCCGGGGGGAGGGGCAGTGACGTCATCTAGGGGGCGGGGCGGCAGGATCCAGGTTGCAGGGGCTGGGGCCACTCTGGGAGGGGACCCCCCCTTGGGCTCGCTGCGCCCGCATCCTAGGTGCGCGGCTTTGGCCAAGTTCCCCGATCTTTGTGGGAATCTCCAAAATTTAGGATGCCCCCACCGCCACCTCCCCTTTCTCAAAGCCGGTGCACTTTCCCCACCAATCTCTTCCCCAAATGTGGGGACCCCCGTTGATCTGCTTCCTTTCCAAAATTCTCAAATCGGGGAACCCCACTACTACCACCAGAAGCCAGTCTCTTTTAAAGACACACCCCCCCGAAATCTAGGCCTTCCTTTCTCACCAGTTCCTCGCCTCAGACCCTCCTTTCGCAGGCCCCTGAATCTGCAGCATTGGAGAACACCCCGCTTTCTACAGCCCTTCGTCAAATTCAGGGGCTCCCTAATGAAGCCCCTCTTCTGCACCCCTTCTGGGTGCACCTCCCTCTCCTGGCTCAGCCGGGATTCCCATGCCACCCTGTCTCAGTCTAGGGGGTCCCCATTCTGAGCATCTCACCCCCACCAGGAAAAACCTCAGCGTGGGCAGTGCAGCTGTAAAGGGGCCTCGGAGACCGGGGTGCCCCTGCCGAGCCCTGTGGGCTCTGAGAACCTGGACAAACCTACAGGGTCCTCCAGGGTTCCAAGGACGAGGGACCCACCTGCTCTGGATCCCCTTCCGCCTCCCCTGCACTTTGGCGTTTTAGATTCCAGCTCTTTGATGTTCCCATCGCTGCTGTCCCTGGGGTGAGGGGTGCAGGACCCTTCCCTGTTTGGGGTGCCCTGTCCCCCCACGGTGCCGCCTTCTGCTGCCCGCCTGCGCCTGCACTTCTGACACCAGCTGCCGCCGCCAGAGCTTGGAGCTTTTATTGATGGCCGAGGGACTCAGCCGCCACCGTTTGGTGTCACCCCTCCCCCTCGCAGGGTCCCTTCCTTTGTGCCCCCTCCCCCTGCCAGCCTCGGTGCCTTCTGTCCCTCTTTTCTCTCTCCTCCCGTGCCAGCTGATACTTTGGCGAAGAAAGGCAGGCAGCTGGGGCTGGGGGTGGCTGTTCCCCACCCCCGAATCCCAGAGCCCAGTGGCTTGGGTCCTGGGGCTCCAGCTCCCTCGGGGTCCCAGGGCTCCTGCGATGCCCCGCTCGGGGCGTCTCTTTCTACCTGCCTTCTCCCAGAGCTGCCTCTTCTCTCCGGAAAGCCTCGTCCTGCCCTGTCCCCCGGGCCTGGGGGGCACCTTCACTGTGACAGTGCACTTCTGTGTGGTGCCAGCCTCCCCCCAGCCCTCTGGGGGCCACCACCCGCCATCCTCGATGGCCCTGGGAGTTGGTATAATTGGGCTCAGGCAAACACACCGTCGCAGGAGACCCGGCCTGCCTGGTGAGCTCATGTGCTTTTTCTGTGCTTGTCACCCTGGCCAGGGCGGATGACATCGGACCCCAGGGGGTGACAGAGGCTGGCGACCTGAGTGGCCATCCCGAGGAGGAGATGCGGTCCCCAGGGGCGGCTCCTGGCGGGCACCCCGCTCCGTGGGATGTGGGGGATGGGCACCCTGGCGTGGCCGGGGCCCCTCTGACCCTTGTGTGTGGCGGCTGCAGAGAAAGCGGAGATTCAGACCCAGGCTTTCGGCTGCAGCCAGGGCAGAATGAATTGGCTTTGATCCTGTGTCGTGTTCTTAACCCCTCTGGAGGAGGGGGGCAGGCTTTCATTTTGTCCCTGCTTCCCGAAGGATTCTGGCCACCTCTGTGTCCCCCTTGGTGACAGGGGCTTTTCCCCTCAGGTCTGGGACGTGGGGGTCTGAGGGCAGCTTCGTGGGGCTCAGGCCTTTAGTGGGGGTGTCACAGAATAAGTGGATAGATCAGGAATCGTCAGCATCCACCCGGTTTCTTCTTTGGGTCACGTGGAGCGCCGGATTCCGCCTGGGGCTCCAGACTTGGGCCAGGCCGAGGAGGCAGCTCCGGCTCCACTCAGCTGCATTTTGCCAGGATGTGACTCTGTTTCCCTGCCTGCCTCCAGGGTCTGCACGGAGCAGCGTTTCCCAGGGAGACCTGTGGCTTCAGCGGTCACTCCAGGGACTGTGTGGCTGTGGTCATGGCCGGTGCGGTTGGGGACCGGGACGTGTGGCAGAGGTGACAGGACCTGGTGGCCCGGGATTCACCTGTCTGCCATTCTAGCGGCACCACGGTGCAGGTGGGGGAAGGAGGGGCACAGAGAGAGTTCAGGATGGGGGTGAGCCAGGAAGAGAACCCTAAAAATAAAGTCGAGTATTTATAAACCCAGCGGGTTTGGGGGATAATTGATGAAGCTTGATGTTTTCGGCAGAGAGCGGTTCCTGCTTCCCCCACCCCATCAGGCTGTGTCTGTGGCATCGATGGGAGCCAGGAAGACTGGGATCGGGCATGGGGTTGGGGGTGTAGCTGGGTCCTTTCTTGGGGTCCCCTGCGGGCTCGGGACTGGACGCTATGGGCTCCCTTGAAGAATCGCAGACAGCAGCACACCCTGTGCCTTCCGCCCTTCCTTGTCCTTCCTGTGACAAAAGACACCGGGGTGGAGGATCTGGAGGGTCCCCGGCGGCTCCCGGCCTCCCCTGGGGATGAGGTGATGGTGGGACCCGCCCTGGCCTGGCCCGGAACAAAGGCCTGGGGCACAGCCGGCCGGGCTGTACGCTCCCTGCTGAACCCCGCGCTGCAGGCTGGGGCCCAAGGGGAAGGGAAGGGGTCAGAAGGAGTCAGCATTCACTCTGTGTTGTCCTGTCACCAGGGGGCACTTTGAGGTCTGGAATCAGTAACGGGACCACCAGGGCAGGATGCGGAAGGAAGGAAGGCAGGCAGCTGGGGCTGGGGGTGGCTGTTCCCTGCCCCAAATTCCAGAGCCCAGTGGCTTGGGTCCCGGGGGCTGTAGCTCCTGTGAGGTCCCTGTCCCCCTATGATGCCCTGCTCAGGGTGGGGAGCTGCCTCACCTTGCTCTGAAAACCACAGCCTGGAGAGGCCAGTCTGGGCACCGAGACACAGGGTTCGGGGTGGTGACATGTGGGTGTCCCTGACCCCGAGGGTCAAGGGTACTGAGTGTTGTACGTGGCTCCCCTCCCTCTCCCCTCCCCTGTCTCTCCCTCCCCTCTTCTTTGCAGTACTAGGAATTGGACCCATGGCCTTAGCACTGAGCTCCATCCCCAGCCCTTTTTTAAAAATTTTATTTTGACACAAGGTCTCACTAAGTCACCAAGCTGCCTGGGACCCTCCTGCCTCAGCCTCCCTCAGTAGTGGGATGGCTGGTGTGCACCATCACGCACTGCTACCCTTTTCTTTAAGCTAAGAAAATTCACTCAAAACAATCCTCGTGGTATACAGCCGGGGCTGGGCTGTAGCTCAGTGGTAGCCAGGGCTCGCCTAGCACCCGAAGGCTTCATTCCCAGCACAGCCAAAAAGAAAAACCAGCCTGGTGCACCATTTCTGTCTGTCTCTGGCTGGTATTTCAGAGGTGCTGGGGGGCCGTGCGTGGGGGACGTGTAGAAATCAATCGGCTTACGCGTGTGCAAAGGCGAAAATTAACGGGCAGATAATGGTGACTCAGCCGGGGCCTGACTCTCACACTCTTTATTTTTGTCTCTCCTCCTTTTTCCTTCCTCTCTTTTCTTTCGTCCTCTTCCTCCTCCTCCTCCTCCTCCTCCTCCTCCTCCGTGTGCTGCTGGTCCCCTTGCTGTCCTCAGCCAGCCCGGCCGGACCTGCGCTCCATGCTACTCTGGGGGTGGTGGAATCTCCCCTCCCCTCCCCTCCCCTCCCGCGTCCTGGAGCCCCAAGATTCCAGGGCCCCTAAAGAATCCCAGACCCCACCCAGCCGGGCTCCAGCGGGTTTTCTGGGTCACACGGACGCTGTGCTCAGTGGCCGCTGCCAGGTGAATCACCGGCGTCCCTTTTTGAAAAAGGGTGGATTTTGCCCATGATAGGCTCTCGGCTACCTGGGTCACCCCTGCCGCTTTTGAGTTTTATTTTTATCTTATTTTATTTTTATCTTTGTTATTCATCTGTTGTAGAAAAACCAGGCGTTTTCTCTTTCTTTTTTTTTTTTTTTTGAGACAGGGTCTCACCATGTAGTTCTGTCTGGCCTTGAACTCACTGTGGAGCCCAGGCTGGCCTCAAACTTGTGGTGATCCTCCTGCCTCAGCCTCCCGAGTACTGAGATGACGGCGTGCACCATCACACCGGGTCCCTTTTTGGGGGGGGGCCTGTTTCTCCTTCCTTCCTCTCTCCCTGCGCGACTTCCATCTCTGTCCCTTGTCCGCAGAACAGTGACTTTGCCTGGGAAATGAGATAACCCTCTGGATTCCCACATAGAGCTGTCGTCAGCTCCTCCTGTGCTGTGCAGACTGGGCCAGGTTGCTCGAACTCTCTGTGCTCTGTGGTTGCTACTACCTGACCGTCCCAGCCTGCGTCCATCCAAGGAGCCCTAGTCGGGCCCGGGCCTGGCAGGCAGAGCTGCAGCAGCCTGCAGAGGGGCGGGAAGATGCTGCATTGTGGGGCTGTCGCGTGGGTAATTGAGTGTTGGTGGAAATACAGGGGTTCTGGGGAAGGGGCGGCCACTCGGCTGCGTGTGTATAATTTGATGTCACGTATAATTAACCCTGTGATTAGCAAATGAGGGGGTGGGGGACTGGAATAGTGGCTCCAACTTACTTGGTTGTCTGTGCCCCATTTGAGGAGCTCGGGTAAGCGAGCAAATCTACTGCCTCCTCAGTCCACTGACCTTCAGTCCTTTTCCACTTGGTGCCATTGGGGTCTCCTTTGAGGACAGTGGAAACGTAGGCACAGAGCAGGATCTACATCGGCCTGAATCACATAGCCTATAAGTGACAGCACAGAGAGTCTACCCAAGCATTTTGGATGCTGAATTTCCTTCCTTCCTTCTTTCTTTCCTTCTTTCCTTCCTTCTCCTGTACTGGGGATTGAACCCAAGGCCTTCACACTGAGCTACATCCCTGCCCTTTGTATTTTTACTTTTTTTTTTTTTTTTGGTACCGGGGATCGAACTCAGGACCTTGCGCTTGTGAGGCAGGTGCCTGAACCACTGAGCTAAATCCCCGGCCCTGTATTTTTACTTTTTAGACTGGGTCTCTCTAAGTTGCCCAGGCTGGGCTTGAACTTGAGATCCTCCTGCCTCAGCCTCTCAGAGTGCTAGAAGACAGGCATGTGCCACCGTGCTGGGTCTGGCTCCCAAGTTCTTTAGCAGCTGCTCCTCCTCAAAGGCTGACTGCATGAATGGATCAATGAATGCTGCCTGCATTCCAAGCCTGGAAATGGGGCTCGCCTCATGGGCCCGCGATTGCCCCCACCTCCGGCTCTGCCCCATCATGGGCTGGGGAGCGGGCAGCCTTGGCCTAGGGTCTCTGCGAGCTGCCTGCCTTCCCTGCCCACCTTCCTGGCTCCCTGCAGCTCAGCTCCCGCCAGGAGCCTGGCCCAGTGCTGCCGCAGAAGTGGGGCGGCCTTGATTAGGCAGCCAGCGACGGGGAACGCCCCAGTTTCCAGCGGCTGAGTCATCCTGCCGCGTTTGCCAGACCCCGTGCAGGGGCTGCACAGGGCCAGGGGCTGCTGGGAAGCCGCTGCCAGGAAGGTCCTGGTGCGGATCAACAGATCAAACAACGATACCCACCGTCTGGGAGGCTGATGCAGGAGGGTCGCACGGATGAGCCCAGCAAGACTGAGTGACTTGGAGAGACCCTGTTTCAAAATGAAAAAGAAAAATTCGGCGCCTGCCTCCCAAGTGCAAGGTCCTGAGTTCAATCCCTGGTACTAAAAAAAGAAAAAGAAAAAGGCCTGGAGACATCCCGTGTGGGTTCCATCCGCAGTACTGCAAAAAAACACTATAAATTTGGGAGCCAGACCCTGGATCCCAGCCTAGCTGCTTCCCCGCTGTGAGGCTCAGGCTCGAGATGGAGCGGCTCTGTGCCTCAGTTTCCCGATCTGTCCACAGGGCCTGTGACAGCATCTCCCTCCTCGTAGAGACCATTGAGAAGCGGGCGAAGTGCTGTCTCCCTGGTGGCAGAAGGGTGGTTGAGTCCCCTCCCTCGTCCCTCCGTCCTTTCCTTTCTCTATAAACTGAAGACAAAACTGACATCGGGGCTGCAGCAGTGAAGCCGCGGGCCTGGTCTGCTGCTGAGGCAGAGTGGCCGAGCAGGGGAGATAAACGCAGGGCAGTGTCGCTGAGCAGTGTGGCAGAGGAAAGCCTGTTGGGCATGCTGAGGGGCTGGGAGCAGGGCTTTCTTCAGTGGGCAGAGGGCCGCTGTCAAAGTCCCCGCTGCCAGGACGGCCCCAGAGGGGCCAGAGAGGGCGAGGAAGGCCCGGGAGCGGGAGTCAGGGCCTGAGGGGCGCTGAGGCGGAAGACGTGGCCCGGGGCTCCCTGTGGCCGCCAGAACCGGATCAGCCTGGTTTTCCAAGGAAAACCAGAAATCCAGGCCCACGTGAAACTGCCCTGCTTTACACTTGTGCGTCTTTCCATTCCCTACCACACCGTAGAGATGCATGGGATGAACGCCCAGCTCTTGAGCGGTTTCTTTTCTTTCTTGCAGTGCTGAGGTTGAACCCAGGGCTTTCACTGAGCTGCATCTCCAGCCCATTTTAGTTTTTTTGTTTTTTAGGGGGTTTTTTGGTACCAGGGATGGAACTCGGGACCTTGTGTGTTGAAGCAGGCAGTGGAACCACTGAGCTAAATCCCCAGCCCCCCCATTTTAGTTTTTATTTTGAAACAGGGTCTCTAAGTCTTAAGTTGCTCAGGCTGGGCTTGAACTTGCAACCCTCCTGCCTCAGCCTCCCAGAGGGCTGGGGTGACAGACGTGTGCTGCCATACCCAGCTCCCATGGGCTTTGACCCCTTCCTTATCATTTGTCAGTCACGTGGCCTCTGATGGCCTCTATGAGCCTCAGTTTCCTGGGCTGTGAAATGGGTTTTCGGGTCCCACGCCTCACTGGGCAACCCTGGGAAACAGATCGCGCCGTCTGGCTCGATAGTCGCCTCTGATTAGATTAATCTCGGCTGTCAGGAGAGGCCTGATTTAAATTAAATGCCTCGTGGAGTCCTGGGCCCACTGTTTTCCTCCTCTTCTCAGAGCCGCTGTGGCTCTGCTCGGCCTGGGGTGATTCTGTCCTGGGGAGGCCGTGTCTGGGGACATCGGTGGCTGTCACACTGGGGGAGCTGCTGGCCTGGAGCCATGGGGGCTCAGCAGCCTGCAGTGCCCGGGACATCCACAGCATGCCTGGCCCCAGTGTGCACAATGGCGCAGTGATTTGAAAACTCTTGATTTATCCTAAGACCCAAGGCAGAGAGAGAAATGAGGCAGCCAGCAGCACACACACCCTGTGCACTGCCTGAGTCACGGTGCTTGGATCTCCACGGGCTCCTCGCCCATCCAGGTCCTGCCGCCTAGTTGACTATGGGAGTGGGTAACTGTCTGGTGGATTTTATTTTATTATTATTTTTTTGTGCCAGGGATTGAACTCAGGACCTTGCCCTTGCCAGCAGGTGCAGCACCACTGAGCTACATCCTCAGCCCAGTCTGGTGGATTTTAGCAAGTGGGACTGATTGTGGTTTCCAGTGACAGCGCCGTCTGCACCTCCTGAAACCAACTGGGCACAGAAAGGCTGCCAGGACCCAGACTTTTCATGTTGCTCCTTGGCACCCAGATGCTGGCCCTGCTGGGGAAGGGTTTGGGGGCTCTGAAAGCCCGGGGCTGGACTCCTGATGCAGTCCTTTTACTGGCTCTGGGGGGTCACCCCGATATTCCCTTCCCACGGCCTCAGTTTTCTCATCTGTGAAGTGGGGCAGAATCTCACCTGCCGCCTCTGTGGGGAGGGGCTGGATGCCTTTCGGGTGCTCGGGGATTTGGGGATCCCCCCAGACAGTCTCAGAGGACCGGACCTGAGGGGAGAGTGAGGCCCCAGGTGCCCAGCCCACCTGTGCTTCCCAGTTCTACCCTGGAGTAGCCCTGGGCGTCACCTTGTCCTGCAAATGGGCACACTGAGGCACGCACACTTAAATTGCCCAGGCTGGGCTCCATCTCGTGGCCCTCCTGCCTCAGCCTCCTGGAGTGCCGGGATCACAGGCCGTGCCCAGCTCCTGTCACCCCCTCCAACCCACTCTCTCCACCAGGCCCGGCTCCTGCGCCAGCCTGGGTGGCCCCGTCAGCCATGCGGCGGGCGGTGATGGGGGACGCCCTCCTTGGGCTCCTGGAGGCTGGTGCCCGCATCCCACCCTGACAACGGGGCAGAGGCGGCATCGCAGGAAGGGGCCACACTGCTGCTCATCTCTCCCCGCCCTTGGGCAGGGGCCGGAAAGCAGCCCCAGAGCGGAGATGCTGTGTGGCCTCGGGCGCATGCTCGCCCTCTCTGGGCCTTGAGCGCCCTCTGAGCTGTGTGCAGAGCCACGATGGACGGAATGGGGAGCACACAAGCCGGGGGGGGCGGGCCTGTGGACAGGTGCTGGAGGTGAGGGGCCCAGAGTCGGCCCGTGCCATTTCTGGCCTCTGGGGGAGCCCAGAGGGGCTGGGACCCCAGAAAGAGCTCAGTGCAGAGTGAGACAAGTGGAAGACTCAGCCAGAACCAGCTGGTCTTTCTCAAGGTTGAATTTGACCCTCAACACAGATAAGTGCAAGATCCTGAGTTTGATCCCCAGTACCAAAAAAAAAAAGAAAAAGAACACAGATTTCAGCTGGGTGCAGTGGTGCAGGCCTGTCATCTGAGCACTTGGGAGGCTGAGACGGGAGGATCTCAAGTTCTAGTCCAGGCTGGACAATTTAAGGATACTTGTCTAAAATAAAAAATAAGAAGGGTCAAGATGGAGCTCAATGCAGAGGCCCTCAGTTCCACCCCCAGTATTGCAAGAAAAAAGAATGATATTAAATCCTTTTCCATCCCTGCTGCCCAGTGTAAGGCTGTGGCCCTTCGCAGCCGGGACAGAACTGGCGGGGCTGGGGCACAGCACGGTGGGCAGAGGGGCCTGGGGTGCCCGCTGCCTCTGGCCATTAAGATTCTCCATCTCTGCCCAGTTCCTCCCGCTCAGCTGGGGAGAGGAGATTTCTTCCTGAATTCAATTAATGAGCCTATTAAAAACTATTTATTTTCCCTGACAGTTGTTTATGGAGGAGAAGGAGATGAATTGCCCTGGGTCCTCGACAGGCAGGGGTGAGGCAGGATAGGGGGCTGCAGGGGGCCCAGCCTGTGGGCACTGACCTGAACCTTGGGCTTAGCTGAGCCAGGCCTGCACCCTGGGGATCCGTGAAAGCCGTCACAGTTGGGGCAGAGTTTCTCAGATGTGCTGGCTTGAAATCTAAGATGTGGCCCCGAGGTCACCCGTTTCTGGTGGGGTCTCCCAACAGCCCTTCATGTCCCATGCTCTATAACAATTGGACTCTACAATTTTTATCTGGACACATGGTCACCAGGGAGAGGAAGGAAGACATTTCCTGGTATCCTTTGCAGCTGTCGGCACCATCTGAATCATTCTGGAATAAATGAACAGGATTTCCTGGAAATGTCTTTAAAGAGAGGTGGTGCATGGTTCTTTCACCTCCCACCGGGAATGTGGAGGTGATGGCAGTTGCTCAGGCAGCTGTATTGGACCCTGAGGCAGGCGTTATGGCTAACACTGGAGAATGAAGGAGATATAAAGAGCCTGGGCCCTGCTGATAGGGGCAAAATAGCCCTGCGGGGTTACCTGGGGGCTCCTCTTCTGTGCCTTTTCTGGCACTTGCAGGCCAACTTGGTCTTCAGGGTGGTCACACATGAACCCCAGGACACAGTGCTCTCGGAGATGTGGCTGTTTGCTCTCAGGAGCCTCCTCCCTCTCCCTGCTGGTCACTGCCTTTGGCTCTGCCTCACCATCAGGTCTGGCTCCTGGACCATCCACCTCCTGCAGCAGGGACTCGAGAGCAAGCAGTGCGTCCCTGCCACACAGAGCCTTCTAGGGCTCCCACCTCCCTGGGGCCAAAGCCCAAGTCCTCCCGGCAGCCCATGGGGGCCTGCACAGCCCACCCATCCCCTCCCCACCTCTCTTCCCTCCCTCCCTCTTGTGCTCTCTGCTCCAGCCACATGGGATCCTTATTGCCCATGCACCATGCCAGGCTCTATGCCGCCCCAGGGCCTTTGCACAGGTTGTTTGATTGATCTGCAATGCCGATGTGGACACAACTCCCTCCTTGCCCTTCTCCAGGTCTTTTTCTTTTCTTTTTTTTGAGACAGGCAGGGTCTCACTGTGTAACTCAGGTTGGCCTTGGCCTCGTGCTGATCTTCCTGCTTCCGAGTGCTGGAATCACACAAGTGCCACACACACACACACACACACAGACACACACACACACACACA
>NW_004624828.1:4699915-4739877 GCF_000247695.1 Heterocephalus glaber
CACACACACCCCGGCTTCTCCAGGCCATGATTCTGACCGTATTTAAATCTGCAGCCCAGCCGTCCACCCGGCTCCACATTTCCAGGTCCTAGCTTGGCTTTGCCCCAGGGCCCGGCCAGTCTGTCCGGGCGTCTTGTCGCCTGTTGGGGACAGCATCCCTGCCTGGCTCCTCCTCTGGCGCCCACAGGGGCTCGGGGTTCTGCACCCGGCTCTCCATTCCCACAGAGGACACCAGGCCCTGAGCCCCCCGCCGGGGCCCCCAGCCTCCCCGTTCCTGTGAGGCTCTTCCGCCGCCCCCACTTTCTCGCCTCGGCCTCCAGAAATAGCTGTGCCCCGAGTTCCGGCTCTGCCGCCCACGCGTGACGCGGGGCCTCCCCTCGCAGGAGCATCGCTGGCTACGTTTCAGCCCCGCGGGGCAGCTGCTTATCCCCGTGGCCACCAGGGCTCTGGCTGAGGAGTCCGGGCCATCACCCTGGGAAGCCCTGGAAGGTGAATTCTTGTCCCACATGTCCAGAGCCTGAACCCTGGTGCTGGTGCTGGTGCTGTCCCTGTTTCTGTGCTTTGCCTCTCTGGGCCTCAGTTTCCCCACCTGTGGAAGGGACAACATGGCAACCTTGACCTCCTCCCACCCTTAAGAGGGCCCAGCATGGTAGCACTGAGCAGGGCTGTGGTTAAAAGGTGGTTATTTTCGAAGTAGTTATCGGAGCTGGGTGATGGTGCACGCCTGTCATCCAGCACTCGGAGGCTGAGGCAGGAAGATCACCATGTTGGAGCTCAGCCTGTGCAACTTTAGTGACTTAGTGAGACCCTCAAAAAATAAAAAGGGCCAGTTCAAAGGCCCTGTGGTCCACCGCAGTCCTGGGGGGGTAAAGCCATCGGGTGCCCCACGCCAGCCCCTCCTCAGGGTGGAGTCTGAGCATCCCGTGGGGCTTCGAGGTCCAGCACCAGACACTCAGGCCCCGAGGTGGCCACCCCTGCTTCCGTCCCTGCAGCAGGTGCCAGCTGCCGGTGGCAGAGGCTGCGGCGAGGGCACAGATGGGGACAGGAAGGGCTGGGCCAGAGTGGGCGAGGGCACTTCTGCCACCAGCCCCCGGAAGCAGCCACTTGGCTCACGGCCACCAGCCCGGAGCAGTGCCCTGGGTCACCGGGGAGGGGGTTCATGCTCAGGTCCTCGCCGGGCGCTGTGCTGGGACTTGGCGGTTACAGTCCTGTGGTCAGTGAGCAACCAGGGGCAGGAACCCTGAAAACCGTGAGAAAGGGGACTCGGAGTGAGGGGTGAGTGTTGTCATTGAGAGGCTGTGGGACAAGGTCACAGCAGAGGTGACAGTGGAGGGACACGCACATGCAGGTGAGGAGGAGCCCAGTGAATGTATGGAGCAGGGTTCCAGCCAGAGAGCCCAGCTGTCCAAAGGCCCTGGGGTAGGACGGAGCTAGGGAGGTGTGGCTCACAGAGTGTCAGTCAGCAAACGTTGCTGGACTGTGTGAGGCTAAAGAGGAGCTCCGTGGATCCCTCAGAGCACCTGGGAGGAAAATCCTGGTACCCAGGGGAGACAACATCAACCATCACCCACCCCACCCCACCCCCCATAATGGGGAACAGTGCTGTGGGCAGAACTCTGGGGCAAAAGGTGACTTGGAAAAGCTGGCCCTGGAACACAGAAAACACGGGCTGGGGATCTTCCTTAACGATTCCCTCTTGTTAGGAAGCTCAGGAGAAATGTGTTTAGAAATCTGAGTTGGAAGAAGTAGAAAAAAGCCAGGCACGGTAGCACACAGCTGTCATCCCTGCACTCTGGGAGGCTGAGGCAGGAGGACCGCAAATTCCAGCTCAGCCCAGGCAGCTTAGCAATTTAGCGAGATCCTGACTCCAAATTCAAAGGGCCGGGCCTGGAGCTCAGTGCAGAGGCCCTGAGTTCAACCCTACCTAGTACAGGAAAAGTACAGAAAAGGCTCCTTCACCTGAACAAAGTCTCGTGTTACGGTGGTGTAATCGGGGTGTTGTTCGTTCCTTGTGGTTGATGCTTCGGATCCTGGTGCGTCTTGAACGCAAGGAAAGACAGAAGCCCCCAGAACCGCCTGGGGGAGGGGAGGCAGAGGAGGCGTCTTAGAGGAGGTGGCGCTGGTCTGGGGAGTGCTGGCCAACAGGAGTTGCCTGGGTGGAGAGCAGGGCCGGGTGTTCCGGGCGTGGCCAGGGCTTTCTGCTGGGTCTCCGTGAGCCCCGGGTGACATCGATGCCTCCTTTGTCCAGCGCTGGGCCAGCGCACGGTGGGTGCTGCTCAGATGGACCGTGCCGATCGGTCTTGAGCCAGTGGCCGGGGGGGGGGAATCTCGCAGTAGGTGGGCACCGCTCCCGGGCCCAGGTGGGAGAGATGGCGCGTGCGTGTTGCTTTCTGCTAATGGCACTGAAAAAGGCCCGAGACCCAGAGGTTTGGTCTTTTCTGAAGCCCCTCGGCTCCTCATCCCAGCTACTAAGGAAGCGCTGTAGGTCCTCAGCTCGAAAGGTGGAGAAACCCAAATCAAACTGACCTTAGTGAAAAGCAGGGGAGCTGGCTCTCATAGCTGAAGGAAACATATTCAAGGACGCTGGCTTCAGGAACGGCTTGATGCAGGGACTCCAGCTCGGAACTGTTAACAGATGATGAAAAACAAAACCCAAGAGAGATTGAGGAGCTCACTCCATTGACTCCACAGCCCAGGTTGTCCCGAGCTGAGGAGGGGGTGACCCTGCTTTACTGGTGGGGAAACTGAGGTTCACAGAAGGGAAGAGGCTTGCTCAGGTCTTAGATCCTGCGCCTCATGCAGGACAGGTGTCACTGAGGTGACAGAGACACCCCTGGCCCGTCACCGGCCGCGGGCTCCTCCAGGTCTGCCCTCTTCTGGCACTGGGTGTCGGGGACCATTCCCCCAGCCGGCCACCTTGTGTCTCCACACCCGGGCTCCTGCGCCTCTGCCTCGACTGCCCCAGAGCCTTCGCCCTGAGTGATGTCTGTGCCCACTACACAGAGCCTGACCTGTAACTATTAGCAATTATTCTTATATTGCTATTATTGCTTTGGCATTAGGAAATACAGATCTGTTGACCTCCTCCCCCTTTCCCGGAACATCCTCTGCCCATGGCTCTGTGCTGAGCACTGTCACACTATAGGGACATAAAAAACTGGGAGCTCCTTTTTTGGGGCTGCATACTATTCCACCAGATATATAGTCTCTCCCTGCTAACCTGCCTGTGTGTGTCCTTTGCCTTCCTGTGACGTGAGCCCCGGGGCAGCTTTGGCACACTACACATGGCCAGGTGTGGGTCGCACACTTTAGCACCAGGCACAGAGAATCTGCAGCCTCGGGCCCCCCCCCCCAGTAAGTGAGCCTTGGCACCCCCAGAATGCTCTGCAAGGAGAGGAAGGTTTTTCCTCTCCATCTCTGCCGTGACTTTCCCACAGCGCTGGTTCCAGCCTCCACCCAGAGGAAGGCTGGCAGGAAAAGTGTCCCCATGTTTAGAAAATAGTCATTCTGCCCTCTTTGGACCCAAGACCCTGCTGGGGAGTCTAGAGAGCCAGAGATGGGAATTTATTGAGCCCCTCCTGCGTGCCCAGCCCTGATCTGGTGCTGGGAACAGAGTAGGGAGGAGACGGATGGAAAATGCTCCCCTTGGCGTGTGGTGCTGCTCGCTTGTCTTCACCCCTTAGGAGGCTGAGGCAGGAGGAGTGTGCATTTGAGGCCAGCGTGAGCAACTTAGCAAAACCCTGCTTTAAAAAGGGGCTGGGCGTGGAGGAGCACACCTGGAAGCCCAGCACTTGGGAGGCTGAGGCAGGAGGATCACCTCAAGTTCGAGGCCAGCCTGGGTGGCTCAGGGTGAGCGCTTGTCTAGCATGTGCAAGGCTCTGGGTTCTATTCCAGAAAAGAGGGAAGAGACCGAGGGAAGGGCAGGCTGCAAGAAAATAATGAATGAATAGGTTAAATATTTATGAAGGGCCTGTTGTACACCAAGGACAGGGTAGGTGATGTGGAATGCTACAGAGTCAAGACAGGTGTTCTAGGTGGCAACAATGGCTGTGCAAAGGCCCTGGGGTAGGACAGAGCCTAGTACACAGTGTTGGGCAGGAGGAGTGCAGAGGGATTGAGAGCTGGCTCAGGCAAGTGACCCTGGCTGCACACATGGGTTGGGACTTGGAAAGCTTGGTTTATAGAAGATACTGAGCCCAGAGAGGTTAAGGCACTTACCTAAGGTCACCCAGCACATGGCAGAGACCTGACTTCAGTAGTTGTGGCTTTTGGTGATTTCCAGCCTCCTCTCTCCCCTCTCCCTCTCCTCACTCTGCTCCCAGGGCATGGAGCCATGTAGGCCTGAGTGCCAGGGGTCTTGATGAGGGCTGCACCCCACTGTACACTCAGGGTTCCTTCTGCTTGTGTCTCCCCCTGCTTCCCTGTTCCCATTAATGAAGGAAAGGAGCGGGAGGGAGTGAGCAAAATTATATACACACAAACATCCAAAAATTAGTTTAGGATCCGGGCCAAGAACCACTTGCGCTTGGCCAGGCATTGTGGGTAATTCATCGCTGATTACCATAAAAGCCATAGCGCGGCTGACAGGCGGCTGCAGGGCTTTTGTTTAAGATTCTGATGAATATATAATCCCTCTCCGCAGCCTGTGGAGCCCCTCCCCTGCCCGCCCTGCCCTATTCCCTGCTGCCCAGCCCGGCCCACGAAGGATGTCCCCCACTTCCCTGGGGCTGGTGCTGCTTCCCTGGCTTCTTCATCCGGCCACTCAGCGTGTGGTTCTGGGTCCCTGATGGACGGCTTGGAGTCCCAGGGGCCAGGGACACTGCCGTGGCAACCTCTGGGATGACATGATCACCAGGGCCTTGGTGCATAATCAGAGAGGCCCCATTTCTGGCCCGTTGGCTTAAGCAAAATGTTTGAAGCTGATCACATGTGGGGTGGCATCGTGGGGCCCCAGGACCACTGGAAGGAGGGTAACAGCCCCTCCTCCTCTCTCCTTATTTGTGGCACTGAGGATGGAACCCAGGCCCTTCACATTGAGCTCTCTGCCCAGCCTTTTTTATTTTGATACAGGGTCCTACTAGGTCTCCAAGTTGCCCAGGCTGGGCTCACACTTGTGATCCTCCTGCCTCAGCCTCCCAAGTAGCTGGGATCACAGGCGTGTGCTGCCACACCTAGCTAGACTTTTGCTGAAAAGTACCAGTTAGTGAATGTGGCCAACTTGGCCAGCTGGCTGATCCTCCTGTGCTCCGTGCCATGGATGGTGTATAACGCAGTGTGTGCGGCTGTGTGCTAATAAAACTTTATTGACAAAAGCAAGTGGAGGGCCAGCTTTGGCCCTGAGCTTATTTGGGTCTGGTTCCTGCTCCACACCAGCACAACTTTCTTGGATGATAGAAGTGCTTTCTATCTACACTTCCTAAAACAGTTGTCATGAGCCGCAGGTGCTACTGAGCATTTGAAATATGGCCAGTGTAACCCAGAAAATGAGCCTTCTATTTTTTCCCATTTTACTTCATTTAAATTTAAACAACTGCATGTGGCTCATGACTACCATTCCAGACAGTATGGTTATCTGCAAGTCTGTGAGCACTTAGTACATGGGTAGACTGAGTCCCTTGCCTAAACAAATGTAGCATCTTTTACACCCTGTCCTACGTCTTAGTGTGCACCTCGCTGAGTGCTGTGGCACATGCCTGTCATCCCAGCTTCTTGGGAGGCTGAGCCAGGAGGATGCACGTTTGAGGCCAGCTTGGGCCGTTTAATGAGCCCCTGTCTCACAATAAAATAAAAGGGACTGGGGGTGTTGCTCAGGGATACAGCACCTGGGGCTTGCCCTCCGGCTGCCCGAGGCCACCAGTCTTATTATCTGTTAGTTAGCCAGGCATCTGGGTTCCTTCGGGTCTCTCACTCCGAGGACTCCCAGCGTGTCATTGACAGTGTGCATCTATCAGAGGTTTCTGGAGGGGACGCAGGCAGCCCCAGCGGCATTAAACCTGTCACCTGAGTTTGGGAGCAAACAGCCGTTTGTCCTCCTTGGGGATGGTGCACATAGACTTGTTCCTGACTCTGTGAGAGGGGGACCTGTGTGTTTACAAGGAACTGTATCCAAGCCGGGCTCCTGGCGCATGCCTGTCATCCCAGCACTCAGGAGGCTGAGGCAGGAGAATCGCTGCTAGTGTGAGGCCAGCCTGGGCTACATAGCGAGAACCTGCCTCAAAAAGAAAGAGCTTGAGGCCACGTGCAGAAGGTGGGTATGAAACATAAATGAATCTCACGCTTAGACCAGCCTCCCTCTCCGGAGGTAGCTCCTATGTGTGCAGATATTCCAAAATCCCAAATAATCGGAAATCCAAAAACACTTCCAGTGGCAAACGTTTCAGAGAAGGGGAGATCAGCCTGCACCAGGCTTCAGGGACTGAGGGAGCCTCTGTGAGTCTTCCTGGATTATGTATGGACAGAGTAGGGATAGCTGGGTGCACTCATTAAACACCTACTGTGTGCCTGCCTCAGTGCTGGGTTCTTTCCCCATTATTCAGGGTCTCGCTATGTAGCCCAGGCTGGCCTTGAACTCATGGAGATCCTCCTGCCTCAGCCTCCCAAGTGCTGGGATGACACGTGTGCACCGCCATGCAGCCCCCTTATCCTCTCTGTACCCTGCTGCCCTGCATTGCTTACAGTTCTTCTCCTGGCAAGTCTCTGACCTCACAACCCTCCCATCTGCTGCGGCTCCACCCTTGACACCCTTCCCTGCTCCAAAACCTCCCTGCCTCAGCCTGACCCAATTCCTCTGCCCTTCTCCTTCTATAGCTCATGCCCTCCCGAGTCTTCCCCACTGGGTGGCTGCTGCACAACAGGCCTGGGAACTCCCTGAGGCCAAGCGAGGGCCACCTGGCTCACCCCGAGTCCCTGGAGCTCAGCCTGGAGCCTGGTATACACGAGGTGCTCAGTCAGTGCTGGGCTGGGGGTAAGACTGGGGTCACCACAGGGCTGACAGCTTTCATTCCTCAGGCTGCTTGCTGCCAGGGCATTGAGGACCTCGTTCCCCAATTCCCCTTCTCATCCCATCTCACGACGGCCTCTCTTTCTCTAGAACTTTGCATGTTCCGACCTCAGGGCCTTGGCACATGCTCTGCCCACAGCCCTCTCTCTCTCCCTCACTGCACCTGTGCATGCTGCCCTGGTCTGTGACTCTGTCCCCTCAAGGGAAGTGCTGAGGGGGTCGATGTGGACTAGGGGCTGCACCGAGCCCCTGGTGGGTCCTTGCTTGTTTCTTCCTCAGTTTCCTCGATCCTCCCAGATTTCAAACCCACAAAATCATCATGAGGCATCAGTCAGCTCCCCTTCAATGTACAGGTGGAGAAGCTGAGGCTAGAGAGTAGCAGAGATTTGCTCTGGGCCACATGGTTCCCTTGGGACAGAGCTGGAGGAGACCCCAGGCCTCTGGCTCTGGGGAGTGAGGACAGTTTTGTCTTTTTGGCAGTACAGGGGGTGAAACCCATGGCCTTTGCCCTGAGGCCCCCCAGCCCTTTTTAAAAAAAAATTTATTGTGAGACAGTCCCAGGAAGTCTCTGAGTTGCCCAGGCTGGGGTCAAACTTGGAATCCTCCTGCCTCAGCCTCCCGGCGTGCGGGCTGATGGCTTGGGAAGCCAAGGCAAGCCAGGCTGGCTCCAGCTTGGGGCTGCGGCACAGAGCTGCGCAGGGCCCTTTTAATTCCTGCTCATGAAAGGGAAAGGCTCCAGCCGGTGCCCGCTGACCCTAAACAGCCACACCTGCCACTCGTTATAACCAAGTCTCGGGGGCTGCCGGTGAGCAGTGTGGCCGGAATGCAGAGCGGCTACATGGTTTTATGGCGACGGTGTTTCTGTGACTGCCAGGCTCTGCTGAGCCACCAGGTCCCCGTTTGAGCCCCACCGCCCAGAGCGAGTTTCTGAGTAAATTGGTTTACGGCAAAGGCGGAGGCTGCCGAATGAAGGATAAGGTGAGGGACCCTGGGACAGGGCTGATGCAGGAGCCCATGGGAGGACGGAGTGCTGTGCTCCTTCCCCAGCCCCTTCTTCGTTTTTATTTTGAGGCAGAGTCTCAGGCTGGGCTAGAACTTTCCATTCTCCTGCCCTAGCCTCCCAGAGTGCTAGGATAACAGGCATGCGCCACTTCAGTGTGCCTGGCTGGCTGCATGGATTTTTGCAGCTTCTGCCCTTGGGCTGGGGCAGCAGCCCCCAAGGGCACTCCAATTGGGGTCCAGGCACTACCTGGATTTCTCCTTGCTGTTTGAGTTTAGTGGCCAGGGGTGGAAGGGTGACAGGGGCCAGCGCACACATGGTTCCTGGTGACTTCTGTCCTGTACATCAGCCCTGTGGACCCTGCCAGGCCTCCTTGCTATTCATCTGCCCACTCCTGCATTGGCAAAGCATTTATTGAGTGCCTACTGTGTATCAGGTCCTTGAATTTGGGATTCTCCTGCCTCAGCCTCCCTGAGATTACAGAGAGCCACCGTAGGTGATGCAGGTTGGCTAGACGAATTTCTCGAGGTGCAGGAGAATGCAGCCGGGCCTGTGGGGGCTGCAGGTGAACAGGCAGGCTGGAGCTCTGGTGCGCCTGCAGTGGGCACTATGCCAGCTGTGGGGTGGCTGCCAGGTGGATGAGGGCCCAAGGTGGAGCTGCCTGAGTGGGCGCGGCGGGCCCCCTGCCGGTCAGCACACGTCCCTGCCCCAGGTCACGAATGCCGGCTCTTGAGGAGGGGCCCCTGGAGCTGCCAGGCCAGTTTCTTTCCCAATGGAAGCCGGGTATGCATTTGGGTGGTTGACGTCAATAAAACCTGCAAGGATTTGAGCCTCAAATATGAGGAAGTGGTTGGTGAGGGTGTGTCTAGGGCAGAGTGTTGGCAGAGGGCAGGTTTTAGGGGTTTGAGAGCAGTGCTGCCAGCTGCCTCAGCCTTGGGACTTATCTGTTGGAAACACCTGGCTACAGCTAAATGAGAGGATGACCCTCATTGTGTCCTTTCTCTCGGGGACGAGTAGGAACCCGTCAGATTCTGTGGGCAGATGCTGGCAAATAGCCTCATAATGGCGACCCCCAATTCATAAAGGAAAAGAATCCAGTTGCACACATAGAAGAAAAACTGGCAGAAGCAGTTGGCCTCAGGACCTTGGTATATGCTGTTCCGGAAGAGCTGGATGACAAGCCTGTGCCCCACACCCAGCTACCGTGTTTTTTCTTTCTATGTGGTGGCAGGGATGCTGATTCTGTCCCCACCACTACCATGTCCCCAGTAGTCTGGCACATAATAGGTCCTCAGTAAATGTTTGTGGGAAGAATGAGTGGAAACAGTCACACGCTAACACTTCCTCTCCTGGAGAAGGGGAGATTGTGGGTAATTTTTATTTTCTTCTTTGTGCTGATTTTCCCTAATTTTCTCCTGCACATGTCTATTTTATAATTAGAAGAAAAGTTATTTTGAAAAAAAAATTACCCCCAGCATCCCAGCTGCAGGAGCTGATGTGATCAGGCCCTGTGTCCCTCTGCAAGGGCAGCTGCCCCAGGTGTGCGCCCAGGACACAGCGGCAGCTGGCTGGGGCTCTGGGTGGGCTTCCCGGAGGCAGCAGCAGTAACCTTCAGGGGGGGCGTCCAGGGGCTGGCACCTTTGGCACCTGCCTGAATGCCACCTGCTTCTCTGCCTCCACCTGGACCAGCCCCGTCACCTCTGCCCTGGTCCCTGCAGTGAGCACCGAGTCACCCCTCTGCCCTCCACGGCTCCCACCTCCCTGGGCCAAAGCCAGGTCCTCCCTGCATCCCACAGGGCCCTGCACGACCACCTGTCCCCTCCCTGCCTCCCCCTCTGCCCCTCGCTCCCTGTGCTCCAGCCCCCTGGGCTCCTTGCTGCTCCTGCACCCCACAGGGCTCTGTGCTACCACAGGGCCTCTGCATAGCTGTGCCCTCTGCCTGGAAGGCTCTTCCTCCCTGCGTCCACGCCTTTTCATGTTTCATCACCTCTTTCTGGTCTTTTTAAAATTGTTTTTGGTGCCGGGGATTGAACGCGGGTTCTTGCACTTGCGAGGCAGGTGGCGGCGTAACCACTGAGCTGAATCCCCGGCCCTCTTTCTGCTCTTTGCTCAGTCGCCTTCTGCCTTCCCCGTCCGCTCCACTCTCTTTTTCATGTCTCATCCCATACCCCTCTCTCACTCACTGTTCCAGAGCTTATTTCCAGCCGACCCCCGGGTTGTTTTGTCCCCCTGACCCGCCATCCCTGCCTGGTCCTGCTCACCCTGATGGTCCTGCTCACTGCTGTACCCCAACCCAGGCTGGGCAGCGGATACTCAGAGATGCTTGATTATAAAGGGCGCGGGTGCCCACTCAGCAGCCTGGCTGTGGGGGACACTTTGGGGGACTGTCCTGCGTGCGAGTGTCCTAATCTCTGTGGCCCTGTTTACTGAGACCCTTCCAGGTGCCACAGCACACAGGGCACTCTGAGCTGGGACCCGGACCCTGGGGATGCCGTGCCACCCTGCCACCCAGCCGAACCCCTGCCCACCCCGTGGCCGTGTGCCCAGCCCTGTGGTCAGGAGGCCGTCTCCATGGAGACGCGGGCACAGGGCCAGGGAAGGCAGGGCCGTTGGGAGGGGGTGGCCAATCTCTGCCGTGGCCAGGTCCCCGGTACCCCACCTCCCCGAGTTACAGCCCTGGGGTCCTGGCGATGCGACCTATTGAATGCCCGTCATATGGGGAAACGGAAGCCGAGAGCCTCGAGTTCCAGGGTGCATGGGGATACCCTACCGCGCACCCATGGCTGCTCCAAGGTGGGGGGATTTTGCATCTGTTTTGCCAAGGAGGAAACGGAGAGACAGGCAGAGAAAGGGACTGTTTGGGACCCACCCAGCAAGGAGCCCATTGGGTGCTGGGGACAGGAAGGGGTCGTTGCGCTGGTGGCCTCCGGTGGCTTCGGGGTCTGGGCTGGGCCCCTGCGCGCACCGTGATCCTGATGCCTGCGCTTCCAGGCCCCTGTACTGTACTGAGCTCCATCCACAACCCTGTTTTACTTAGTTGCCCAGGCTGGGCTCCAACTTGGAATCCTCCTGTCTCAGCCTCCCAAAGTGGAGGGATGACCAGCGTGCACCATAGCGGCGGGGCCTGGAGAAGTAGTTTCTACTGTCGCCTGTTTGGGATGTGCTGGAACTTCCGTGCGTGCGCTGGTGGGGATGGGGCCGAGGGAGATCGGCCCCTAGACGCCCTGTCCTCTCCTCCGAGTTTTCAAACCCGTAGCTGGCGGCGGCGCTTGGCCATTGGCTGCCGGGCAGGGCCCGGATCGGGTGTCGCGCGCCTGGCACGGCCGCCCATCTGGTTCCAATCTGGCCCGCGCTCCGCCCCCTCTCGGGGCTGCCCGGAGGGAGGGGTCCCCGCCACCCCCCAGGGGGAGGGGGCCTCCTGCTCGCGCCCCGCCCCCAGCCCTGGGGACAGAGTGGCAGGACTGCTATCCAGTCCAGACTGGGACATGGGGGCCCCCTCCGCGGCCCTCCTGCTAACCTCCGCATTTGGGGTGTTTGGGGACCCTCTGCTACAGGGGCTGGCACCCAGCCCCCCCATCGTCATCACCCGTTGCCATAGTCACTGTCAGCCGGGGAAAGGCGCCGCGGCCCAGGCCCAGACAGGGAGGTCGTGCACGCCCCCTGCGCGGCGCAGACCGCTCCCGGGGTCTCCCGCCCCACTTCCGGCCTGGGCCCCGCCCCGAGAGACTCCCGGCCCCGCCCCCCGCCCCCCCCCCAGCTGGCTGGGCCGCGGCCTCCGAGTCCTCGGCGTGCACGGAGCGGGACGGGGACGCGGACGCGGACGGCGCGGCCCATTTTCACCGCCCGTGGGGTGAGTGCGCCCGGCGCCCCACGACCCTCCTGCAGCCGGGGTTCCGCGCCACCTTTGTCCCCTCCTCGCCCGTCCCCTCTTCCCGGCTCCTGAAATGGGGGGGTCCCTGCGTCCTGCGCCCAGCTCGCGCCTGGGCAGGCCCTGGGGACGGCGAGGTCCCCTCCCCC
Source organism: Heterocephalus glaber (assembly GCF_000247695.1). The sequence goes on from NW_004624828.1 coordinate 4,711,933, forward strand.
GCCCGCGCGCGCACTTTTGGGAAGAAAACTCCGGACCGTTATGCTCCACGGCCCCTCCCCCAGCCGGGGGCGGAGCCGGCGGGGGGCCCGGGGGCGCAGGTGGGGGCGGGGGGAGCCCCACTCCCAGCCCCCACCCCGGTATCCCAGAAAGTTTTCCTGCTTCTGTTCCTCTCTGCGCCCTGGACTCTGCGCGGGCGCTCATGAGCCGAGGGAGTCTGCGCCTGGGAATGGGGTCGGGTCCCTCCTGCTGGGAAGGCTGGAGCCAGCTGCCCTCAGCTCTGCACCCCAGATCCCTCCTGGGGCTCCTCCATCCCTCCTAGGACCCCCTGGAGGGACAGGCACAGCTTGGACCTTGCACCCCGGGACCTGGGGGGCTGCTTGGGGCTGTGTGTTTCCGGCCCTTACGTGGGGTCTTTGAGGCTGGGCGGGCAGGACCCCCCACACCCTTGGGCCTTAGCAGGCCTGTGTGGGCCTCAGCTGCTCACAGTGGTTCTGCTCTGAGGTTTCGGTTTTCCCTTACAGGAGGGCTGGTGTGGGTCAGGTGTTCTGTGGGGCTGGGTGTGCAGTAGGCCCCGCTTTGTCACGTTGGGGTCTGCAGGCTGGAGCATGACTATGGAGTGAAGCTGTGATGGCAGGTGCGCAGGGTGCTGAGGGCTCTGAGAGGCTCCACATCTGACTGGGGACACCATAGGGGCTTTCTGGGGTCGGCTCAGTGGACCCCTCGTGGGGATGGAGGAGGGCATGTGGGGGTGGGCAGACAGGGCTTCTGGGGTGGCTGAGGTGTGCATGACAGGGTCACCAGCTCTGGAAGGGCAAATGGGAGCCTGGGCTTTGAGAGACCCTAACGGGAGCCGCGTAGGGTTGTGGAGCTGCGGAAGTGTAGGGTCGGGGTGGGGAAGGGCCTGGGGCTCCAAGGAGTCCCGAGAGGGAAAGGCCAAGCTGGGCAAGGGTCTGGAGCTCGGAGTGAAGGAGGCTCTCACAGGCTTCGCTGGAGAAGGGGTCCTGACGTGGGCTCTGGCTGCTTGGTTGGGGCCTTGAAAGGCGAGCCCAGAAGCTGGGATCCCTGGCTGGTGTGAGCAGAGCTGGGTTCGGCTGCATCCTGAGGACCCTCATTCTGACCCGGAGCTGGCACCTGGATGGGGCGGGAGGGTCAGCAACACTGGGCAGGGGGCTTGGGCCACCTCCTGCGTGTGCGTGGCGACCCCTCCCTCTCCGTGCCTGTGTCCTCGTGTGTCACCCAGGAGCAGCCTTGGGGTCCCCAGCAGACGTGGCCAATCTCTCCCTCCGGGTCTGGGTCGCTTTCTTCCCTACCCATCCACTCCTGGCCCTGGGGCCTTTGGGGACCCTTGGGGACAATGCCCTGAGCCTTCATATTCTCTGGTATAGACTGACAGTGTGGCCTGGCCTGAGCACATCTCCTGGGGGAGCAGGAGCTGGGGACAGGCTCGGCCAGGGCCACCTGACACGAGCAGGTCCTGCGTGGCACCCGGGTGAGGACTCAGGCCCCAGGGTCCTGAGAAGCTGGCAGCCCCCAGAGGGGCTCGAAGCCCAGATGCAGCATTCCAGGTGGGCGAGTCTCCAGCCACAGGGGTCCCTGGGAGCCGGGCTTGGGCACAGGGACAGAGCCCTCCTCGTGTGGGGACATGGGGCCTGCAGCCGCCTGGCCTGGGTCACAATTGTCCCTTTGTGCCAGCTGGGCTACGTGGGTGCACACAGCCTGCTCCGGGCCATGTGACCCACGCCCTGGTGCCCCAGGGGGATGGGGGCGGCCATTTGTCATCCTCCAGTCATGCCATGTGACACACCAGGTTGCACAGCTAGGGGTCTTGGGCTGCCCCTGTGCCTTCATGAGTCTCAGCTTCCCCTCTGTGAAGGGCAGACGGCCCCTGGGAGCAAAGAGTGGGCAGCCCAGCATCCGGCACAGAGGACAGTCTTGGCTGATGCCCATCTGGGGCACAAGGACCTCCGGGAACCCAGATCCCAGTGGTCTCTTCTCTTCTTCATCCGGCACCGTGGCCCCACTGGGCACCTGCCCATTATTTCCTACAGCCCCATGGGCTTTCCTACCCTGCCCTTCTGGATGGCCATACCTGCCTCAGTTTCCCACCTCAGCAGTGGCATTGCTGGTGGCGCAGCACAAGAAGAGGCTTGCCTTGGCACCAAGATTCCCTGGCAGCGCGTCCCTCCAGGCCCAGGGCTGTGTGTTCCTGGGTCCCTGCTGCCCATGGATTCTGTCCACACCCTGCTCTCTCCCAAGACCCCAGGTGCTGCAGCTTGTCCCTCCTTGTGAGGAGAACTCCTTGAGCCCAATTTATCCTTCAGTTCTCAGCCAATTAATAATTATGTTAAGTCCAGGCACATGTGCAAAGGCCCTGGTGTAGCACTGAGCCCTGTGTGGTGCAGGAGCAGCAAGGGAGCTGTTGGCTGGAGCAAAGGGAGGGAGTAGGGGAGGCGGAGAGGGGATGGGCGGCTGTGCAGGGGCCTGTGGGCTACAGGGCGGACCTGGGCTTTGGCCCAGGGACGTGGGAGTCATGGTGTGCTTTGCCCTCTGGCTGCTGTGCAGAGGGCAGCCTGGGAAGCAGGGCACCGTGGTGAAGGGGACCAGGCTGGTCCAGGGAGAGGCTGAAGAAGAGCCTGGGCGTGGGAAGGCACAGGATGGATCCTGAGGATGGCTTCCCTGGGTCTCCTAGGAAGGGAGGCTCCTGCGCCCCCCGCCCCCTCCTCGGGGACCTGGACCTTGTGCATGCTGGGGCAGGGTGGGGCCCGGCCCTGTCCTTGGGGACACGGAGGGGCCGTGGGCCGGCGAGCCTGGGGCTGGGACAGCCGGGGACTAATTGCTGCCCGCTCTGGAGGCTGCTGTCTCTGCTCCCATGGGTGCGATGCTGCCTCAGTTTCCCCGGATGTGCTCTGTCTGAGGGTTGCCCAGCTGGCCCAAGTGGCCTGGGCCCGACCCCTCCTGCCCACAGAGACCGCAGCCACGCAGATGGCCCGTGGGGTGGGACTGGCCACCGCCCGGCCCATGGGGTGGGACTGGCCACCGCCCGCCTTCCGCTGTGGGTCTCCTTGCTCTTAAAGGGCCCAGACTCCAGCTGGGCTCCGGGTCCTCACCCTGGGGCTGCGCCAAGCGTGCGTCTGTGGCCGGACTGCAGACCCTGTGTGAGTCCGCGTGTGGCCTGCGAGGCCTGGCCCGGCCCTGCCCGTGGTCCTCCTGTGCGGCCCCTGCACGGGACCCGTCTGACCAGCCCTGTGCCTGAGGTCCGACCTCGTCCTCTCTGTGCCCTGGACCCTGACCTGGCGCTGGCGGCTTCCCCTGGGGCCACCCCCAGGCTGGGCGCGGTGACCGCAGGGTATTTTGGGAGCCACAATCACAGGGCCGTCTGTCATTACAGGGCAATGTCCCTGGCCCAGCTTGGGCCCGCCCGGGGCTCGGCCGCCTCCAACACAGCTGGGCCCTGGCTTTCTGGCAGAGGTGAATGGAGGGCCTGGGAGGGGGTGACCAGGACCTTCTGCCCCGCAGAGTTCAGAATCTCATGGGAAAAACAGCCGGCGAGTTGAGCGCGCCTTTAACTCCTGAGCTGGGGTCTGGGCCTCAGAGAAGAATGTAGGGTGAGAGGGCTGTGTGCAGGCATGACTTGTGGGTGCAGAGGGAGCTCCTGAGGGGACAGCCGGGCCAGACCCTCCTGCGTCCTGCAGCAGGGCCAGGGTCAGGGAGGGTGAGCTCTGCTGCCTCGGAGGTGTCAGAGTGGGCAGGGTGCGGGGTTCGGGATGCTCAGTCCATCCCGGCCGGCCACGGCCCAGCCTGAGGTCGGGGCTCAGAACTGAGGCCCAGCTGGGAGTCAGGGGGTTGCCAGCCTCAGACCCCACAGCCCAGCGGGTGTGAGGCAGGAGCTGGCTTCTCGGGGCTGGGGAGGCCCAGGCGCTCTGCCCCCAGGGCTTTCTGGGGCCCTGGGTGTTTTCCCTCCCTCCCCCCTCTCCTACTGAGGATTGAGCCCAGGGCCTTGGGCACTGAGCTTCATCTGCAGCCCTTTTTTATTTCTGTATTTTGAGGCAGGGTCTTGGCAATTCGGTAAGTTGCCCAGGCTGGGCTCCAACTTGGGATCCTCCTGCCTCGGCCTCCCAGAGTGCAGGGATCGCAGGCGCGCGCCCGGCTCTCGAGCCTGAGCCTCTCTTCCCCCGACCTGACCCTCCCCAGCCCTCTCCCCGCCCCTCGGTTCCCACCTAGCAGTTCAGGAGCCTGCAGTCCCATGGCTCTCTGGGGCCGCCGCCTCCCCCACACATCCCCGTTCCCCCTCTCACGGACCCCGTTGTCTCCACAGGCGCTTCCCCTGCTGACGCCCGGCTTGAGGCCTCTCTGCAAGGGCCGGGGGGCCAGGCCCCTCTAGGGCGGAGGTCGGAGGTTGCTGCCAAACATGGCACCCGCCTGGGGTCCCAGTGTGTCTGTGGTGGGTCCCGTGGGCCTCGTCCTGGTCCTGCTGGTTGGAGGCTGTGCTGCAGAAGGTAAGAGGTGGACGCGGGCATGTGGTCTGCATGTTTAATTTTGTGTGCGGGTGAGCATACCCACCTCCTCCCTGATGAGGGAAACAGGTTCAGAGGAAGCAGGGACACTCGATGTGACCCTTGAGTGAGCCACAGAGTTCACCTTCCCTTGAAAAGGGCAAAAACACACAGGCCCACAAACCCGAGCAGAGCCTTGAAGGCTTCTTAGGAGAGAGGGTACTCTGGCTGGGGTTTTGTGGGTCTGTAGGAGTTCACTGATGATAGTGACTTTCTTGGAGGTGATGCATGGAAAAGGCTGGCTGTAAAAGAGGTCGGTGTGGTTTAGAGATGAACAAGGCTACATTTTTGGCTGTGATGTGAAGGATGATGATCAGTTTCAGGCCAGGAAGTGGTGGTGGTGGTGAGATTTGAACATGAGCCTCTGGGTGCCTGAGCCCAGGTTCCTGACCACCAGGCTGTCTCAGGGCTGTGGCCTGGCACCGCCTGGCTGTGTCTTCGGCCTCCCCCAAGGCCTTTCTTCTGGCCAGAGGCACTGAGCACATTGTGTTCTTCTTTTGTTCTTTAACAAAGACAGGCTGGTGACACAGGAGGATAGAGTGTAGTCTGTCCCTGGTGGACAAAGGGAATTGGGCTGAGGAGACTTGGGGTATATTTAAAAGGGCAGGTGGAGGAGTATCAGTGAAGACTGCACTGAAGAGAGACCCGAAGGGCAGAATCTGGAGGACAGATGTCCCAGGCGGAAGACATGGCTGTGCAAAGGCCCTGGGGCAGCGGTGCAGAAGCAGAAAGGAGCCCATGTGGCTGGAGCAGAGGGAGCGAGGATCAGAGAGGGAGGAGGGTATGGGTGGGCTGTGCAGGGCCCCGTGGGCTGCAGGGAGGACCTGGGCCAAGGGCTGAGGGCAGAGGGGGAGGACCTGACTCGGTGCTCCTGGCGCCCTCTGGTGGCTGCTGCGGGGAGAACAGGCTGAAGGTGGAGGGAGTGAAGTGACAGAAGTGACAAGTGTAACTTAGTCTTTGGTCCCACGGGGCTGTAGGCATCCGTAGGGACCTAGACTCCAACCCGAGTGTGCACCTCCCCATCCGGGGCGTGGATCTGGTTCACAGGGGCCTGGGCACCGGGACTCAGGGGCAGCTGTGGAAGATGGCCCAGGACCTTGGGCAGCAGAAGCCCACGGTGACCCCTGCTGCAGGAGCGGCTCTGTCCCTGGGTCTCCAGGAGGCCGGTGGGGCTGCCTGGCGGGGCTGGGGCCAGCCGGGAGGCCTGGGTGGGTCCCCAGCTCTGGCCCCACATTCTCTTCCGCAGAGTCCGAAATGGAGGACCGGTGGGGGCCAGGGCGGCCCCACCACCCCGAGCACAGTGCCTCGGCCGGCGGGCTGCTGGCCCTATGCTCAGCCCGCTCTGGGCCCCGCACTGCCTGGCCTCCCGGGGCCCCGGGGATTTTCTGGTTGTTTTTCTTGGTCATTTTGCCCAGTGATAGGAGGATGGGAGCCAGGCTCGGATTCCAAGAATCCCTGAGAATTCCCGCTGCTCAGGCCGGATCAGCGGGGCTGAGTCCCCGCCTTCCAGGCCAGGAGGCTTTTGCCCTTCTTCCCAGCATCCCTGAGGGGCTCCCCCCGCCACTGTGACTTCTCACCGTGCCCTTGGCTGGGGACACCTGTGGCTGGGTCTCGGCCCAGCGGTCAGGAGGAAGGGGAGGAGAGGCCCAGCAGGCTGCCTGGACAGGGGCTCGGCTTGGTTCAAAGCCCAGCCTGAGTGTGAGGGGAGGAGGGGGCCTTGGGGACCCAGAGCTGGCGCTTGGAGCTTCCTTGAGCTTCCCCGTCCTTGGGAACGGTGGGAACCTTCCGGCATCTTCGGAGAACCCGTGTGTGCTCTCACCACCCCAGCCATCTCCGGCCCTTCCTGGAAGCCCGGAGACCCAGTGTTGCTCCACTCGGAGGGCTCAACTCCGCCCCTCCCAGGCCTCAAACTTTCACTTACTTAAAAAAAAAAAACACTTTCCCTTTTTTTTTTTTCTTTTAATCAGATCACTTTTTGGTGTTTTGTTTCTCTTTTTTTGAGACAGGGCCTCGCTGTGTAGCCCAGGCTGGCCTCAGATGTACAGCAGTCCTCCTGCCTCAGCCTCTTGAGTGCTGGGATGGATCGCAGACATTCGCAACCACATCGGGCTCAGCTTACTTTTTTTTTTTGGTGCGGGGATGGAACTTGAGTCCTTGTGCTTTCGAGGCAGCAGCGGAACCACTGAGCTCAATCCCCGGCCCTCAGCTCACTGTTTAAGACACTTTGTGTGTGTGTAACTTTTATCTTTAAATAGTATATCTTTAAATTGTTCCAAATCTGGAAAAAATACCAAGACTGGGCATGGTGCTGGGCGCCTGTCATCCCAGCACTCTGGGAGGCTGAGGCAGGTGGATCCCAAGTTCAAGCCTCACCTGGGCAACTTAGTGGCTTAGTGAATCCTGTCTCAGAATAAAGAATAAAAAGGCCGGGCATGGAGCTCAGTGTGAAGGCCTGGGGTTCCATCTTCAAGACTGCAAACAAACACCCGCGGCCTCCTCCCTTTTGCATTTTCCTTAATCGTACAGCAGTACCGTTTGCAATGCTTCTTGCTCCTGTTGTTTTTTCCAGTGTAACAGAAAAACCTCGTTCCTTCCTTAGAAATTCTCTCTTAAAGCGTCCCTCACGCTTTCACATCTGTGATGCACCTGCTACCTCGCTCCCCTTCCGCTGGACGCCTGGTCTGCATCCCAGGTGTAGCTAAAAGCCCAGGAGTGACTTCTGGCTGGCGAGCTATAGCAAGTGCTGCCGTGAGTCCCTCGGGGTGACTCAGGGGTTACTAGGAAAGTAGCCAATAAAAAGGAAACAGCGTTACCGACTTCTCCACAGAGACCTTCTGGTCGGAGACCATAGCCCTGGCATCGCCCACTGGCAGCTTTCCTGAGGAGACTTCGTACCTCAGCTCACTGTGGGGCGAGGGATGTGGGCACGGGAGCCGGCTGCTATGGCACCCGCCTGGAAACCCAGCACTCCGGGGGGAGGCTGAGGCAGGAGGGTCACAAGTGGAGCCCAGCCTGGGCAACTTGGCAGGACTCTGCCTCAAGAAAAAGGGCTGGAGGTGCTGGCTTCAACACCCCCACCCCACCCTGTACTGCAGAGGAAAAGAATGCAGTCAGCCTGGTTTGGATGAAGTTGTGTAGCATCTCCAACCCTGGCTGGCTGTGTCCAGCCAAAGCAAGCACCCTGCCGGATCTCTGCCTCAGTTTCCCCCTGCACAAAATGGGGATGTAACGGCCCCGCCCCTCAGCACTGTCCTGGAAGGGCAGGCTGTTGCCTGTCCCAGTCCGTGTACCACCCTCACCTCCCCTGGGAGCTCTGGGTTCAAAGCCAGCTCTGACCCCATACCCCGTGGTCACCCTCTGCCTGGTGCCTCAATCTGCTCCCCATCCCTCCTGAGGCCTGGACCAAGCTGTCTCCTTCCAGGTCTTACCAGGGCCTCTCAGGGGCCAGAATTTGGGACCCTAGGGTCTGTGGGTCCTGTCCTCCGTCCCGAGGGCCCCCAGGTCTGAGCAGGTGTCTAGGTGAGGCCGTGTGTGTGGCCATTTGTGTGCATCATCTTGGTGGCAGTGGGAGCGGGGGACAGTTTTGTGGCCCCGGGGTTCCCAGCCATGAGCTGCCAGGACCCACAGGTGACTCCTCTCTTCCTGGCGAATCCCAGAGCCCCCCAGGTTCATCAGAGAACCCAAGGACCAGATCGGCGTGTCGGGTGGCGTGGCCTCCTTCGTGTGCCAGGCCACGGGTGACCCCAGGCCCCGGGTGACCTGGAATAAGAAAGGCAAGAAGGTGAACTCTCAGCGCTTCGAGGTGAGTCACAGCCCGACGTGCCACATACCCTCACCTGCACCGTGCCTGCCCTCGCTGAGCCTCACTCTGTCACATGTCACACGGTGTGCCCAGAATTCACGTGTGAGCACAGACATGCACATTTCCACACCCCGTGCCCCTTTGCACACCTTGGCACACCTGTCACACATGCTCGCACACACACTCCTGTACGGGATGCCTTCATCACGTAGGTCCATGCCTGGTCTCTGCCGTTTGCACAGGGTTTGCACTTTCCCGTCACTGGGACACAACACCCGCCAGCCACACTTAGAGGGCGGAGGCTTGACGTGGGTCACGGTGCCCAGTGGGTGCAGTCCACGGTCACCTGGCTCCGGGGCAGGAACACCATGGTGGAAGGGCCTGGCGGAGGAAGGCTGCTCACCTTACAGTGGTTGGGAGACAGCAGCTAGGGACAAGAACACAGCCTCAAGGGACCCTTGAGTTATGACCAGCCTGACATACGAACAACTTGGGTTACGATCAGAATTTTAGTTTTGTCTTACGACCAAAAGCTTGAGTTACACCCTGAATGCCAGCTGCTTGTACTTCCAGATGGTCTCAGATACAGATTGAACCCTTAAAGAGTTCTGGAAGGAACATGACATCCTTTCCTGGGTGGGGTTGAGAAATCCTGGGCCAGTGTCTCTCTAAGGACACTGAGATCTGCCTGGACACAGGAGAGGGACTCTGAAGGCAGTCAGCCAACTTGAGTTACAGCCAGTCCTTGTGAATGAATTGAGTTTGTAAGTCAAGGGTCCACTCTTCCAGGCCAGGCACGATGGCGCTCGCCTGTCATCCCAGCACTCTGGGAGGCTGAGCTAGGACCTTGGGCAACTTTAGTGGCTTAGTGAGACCCTGTCTCAAAATAAAAAATAAAAAATAAAGGGGCTGAGGGCGTAGCTCAGCGCAGAGGTCCCGGATTTGATCTCTAGTATCCAAAAAAGACACCCCTTCCTTCAGGTCACAGCCCAGCCCCCGTCTCTGGCCTCCCCACAGCACGTTCAGCCTTGAACTCATGCAGGAACACGCTGGTGAGCACAGCACCCTGATCGAGCGCGGGAGGCTTGGGGGCGTTGAGGCCCAAACACAGAGTCACACACACCTGCCAAGAACACCCTCGCGCCATGCCCGGCCGCTCCTCCCCCGGGCCTCGGCTGGGGCTGCCAGCCACCCGGGGCCCTGCCATGCTCCAGCCCCACCCTGTCCTCTTCGTCCACACAGACGATCGAGTTTGACGAGAGCTCTGGGGCCGTGCTGAGGATCCAGCCCCTGCGGACGCCCCGGGACGAGAACGTGTACGAGTGCGTGGCACAGAACTCGGCGGGGGAGATCACGGTCCACGCCAAGCTCACAGTCCTCCGAGGTACCGGGCTCCGCAGGCCGGGGTGGGACGGGGCGGGGAGAGGAGATTCAGGCCCTGGGCTTTGCAGACAACTGCCCCGGAGTCCATGAGAGTGGCCCAAGCCCTCCTGCCTCGGGTCTTTCTGGAGGGCTTCCATTCACCAGCTGCAGCCTGTCACATTGTCGGGGCCTAGAGCGTACTGCAGACTCACTGAGCTTTTCAAAAAAGCTGGTGTGGTGGCCCACACCTGACACCCCAGCCCTTGGGAGGCTGAGGCAGAAGGATCTCATGTTTCAGGCCAACCTGGCCTGCATAGTAAAACCTTGTATCAGCCGAAAAGTAAGAGAGGTATTGAGAGACAGTCACTCATTCGTTATTGCAGGTAAGCTTTTCTGATTACAAGAGGCTAATCAAATTAGCTAATGTGAAGATGGGCGGTTCGTGGAGTTAAAATGCCCATGGGGTAACTAGCTTCAGGTTCAGCTCGATCCAGATGCACACTCGGTGTTGCCAGCACTTTTCTTCCTGTGTGCTCTTTCCCTTTCCTCCATAGTAGCTTTCTCTTTGACTGTGGCTTGGGCGGAACCACCGATCCGGGACAGCCTGGCTGCCCCACGCTGCAGGCAGCCAGGCCCACACAGGGTCCTTTCTCAGGCCCACATGGCTTGTGGGCTGAGGGTGCCAGACCTGAGCTCAAGTCCTTAGGCAGCCGCTCTGTGGCTGTGTGGCTTGGGCCATCACCCGGCCTCTGCACTGCTCTGCCCTGGGGCTCAGGTAGGGAGACAGGTTATCACCGTGACGTGACTTGACGGGGCTGCAGACCAGATGAGCAAAGGCAGTGCTGCCCTCGGGTGACTGGTTAGTTCTCAGCTGTTCCCGTGGTTGTACTTAATGTTTTCATTGCATTTATTTATTTGCAGTCCTGGGGGTGCAACACAGGGCCTTTGTACTGAGCTTCATCCATAGCCCTTTTTGATTTTAAGACAACGTCTCGCTAAGCTGCCCAGGCTGGGTGCAAACTTGTGACCCTCCTGCCTCAGATTCTCAGAGCCCTAGGATGGTAGATGTGCACTGCCACACCAGCTTCTTACCCTGCAGTGTGGGTTTGCACTGGCCCCTGGCCTGCAGAGAAGGATGCAGCCAGGGCCATTGCTACCCTGCCAGCCTGGCCCTGGCCTGCACCTGCCTCCTCGGTCAGCCTGCCCGGTCCCCGAGAATCTGGGGAGCCGCCTGGTGCACCTGTCCTCCCAACCGCAGCCCGGGGACCTCCCTGGCTCCCCCTCCACTGCCATCTCATTGTGGACACCACGCACGCCTCCTGCGCTGTTGTTTTAATTAAACTCCGAGGAATCAGGCATAATGTGGTGCGCGAGGAACATTTTTGTTTAATTAGGAGCTCTAGGGAGCGGCAGGCGGCCGCGGCCTCCCCTCCTGCAGCTGCCCACACAGCTCACGGGGAGCAGCCCGGGGTGGTGCGCACGCGGGCAGAGCGCATGCATGCACACACGTGGGTGTGTTGCACATGCACACACCCCCAGCACACACGTGTGCACATGCTGGACGCCCCAAACCCGATCGAAGCCCCCTTTATCACTTGAATCTTGGGTGACATCACTGGCAGCCAATCAGCGCTCCTTGTGAGGTTGTCCCTGCTTCCTGCCCAGAAAGGACAGCCCAGCTGCCCCGTCCCCCCAAAGGGTCCAGGCCCTGTGTGAAGCGTCAGAGCTGCCCAGCCTGCTCCTCGTGGGGCTCCCCCCAGCCTGGGTTCAGATCCCACCTTTGGTGTGGGGCTGCCGGCCTTGGCTTCCCCTGTGGCACCAGCCTGTCTCTGAGGCCTTGGCCTCTCAGGTCCCTTGCTCAGCTCCCTCCCACGATGGTGGCTTCTGCCCCCATCCCCAGCCACCCCTCCACTGTCCCCCCAACGTCTCTTCCGGCGTTGGCAAGCAGATCTGAGTCTGTCATTTCCTTTGCACATAATAGCAAAATGGTCTCTATGTGGAGGCGGCAAACGTTCTCCGTAGCGCACCAGAGTAAATATTTCCGGCCCTGCAGGCCAGTCGGTCTCTGTCACAACACTTCCACTTAACCGCAACAGGAGGGAGCCAGCAGCAAATGACAGAATGAGTGAGCGTGGCAGCACGCCAGTAGAACTTTATTAACAAAACAGGAAGAGCATGTCAATAAGACTTGATTCACAAAAACAGGCAGAGGGCCAGATGTCGCCCCTCCCCGAGGGGGCGTAGTTTGAGACCCTTGATCCACACCGTCTTTCATTTTGAACTTGATTGCTCAGCAGTATGGGTCTTGCTAAGCCACTCAGTCGTCCAGGCTGGGCTCAAATTTGTGACCCTCCTGCCTCAGCCTCCCTAGTTGCTGGGATGACAGGTGTGCACAACCTCACCCAGCTTGATCTCTTTTCATAATGACCCAGGTCCTACCTACTGGATTAGGGACCTCCCCAATGTTCTCACATTCTGCAGTCATAAGTGTTAAGATTCAATGTGAATGTTCTGGTTTTTTGAGATGGAGTCTGTGTAGTCCAGGCTGGCCTCCAACTCGAGATGATCCTCCTGCCTCAGCCTCCTGAGTGCTGGGATGACAGGCGTGCACCACCACGCCCAGGCTACATTTGTATAAGTAGAAGAGGGGAGCAGGGATCCAGGGCAAGAGGACAGCAGGAACAGGTGGCCTGGGAGGACCCAGATGACTTTGAACAGGGAGGTCACTCTAGGAAAATGAGAAAGGAGGGTGGCACGGACTGTGGAAGGGGATGTGGCAGCTCTCCTGGCTGCACTCAGCTCCCCCGGGCTTGTGGCCTTGGTGCTTGGGCATCTGGGCTGGGGCATCTTGGGTATTGTAGGTGCTGAGCACCCTGCCTGGCTTCACCCCTCAATGCCTCGATGTCCAGTTGGCCCCTCGGTGATCGGGCCCTGCCCTGTGCCCCCTTTGTCTCCACCCTCAGAGGACCAGCTGCCCCCCGGTTTCCCCAACATCGACATGGGCCCCCAGTTGAAGGTGGTGGAGCGAACGCGCACGGCCACCATGCTGTGTGCGGCCAGCGGCAACCCTGACCCTGAGATCACGTGGTTCAAAGACTTCCTGCCTGTGGACCCCAATGCCAGCAATGGCCGCATCAAGCAGCTGCGATCTGGTGAGCACCAGCAGCCGGCGCCCCTTGGGAGCCACGGAGGGCGGTGGGGGGGAAGGAGGGAAACATCTCCACAGCCCACCCTGGAGGGTTGACGGGGGACAGATAGGCAGAGGTGGTGTGCAGATGTGGAGGGCTTTGGCCAGGGAGAGAATGCCCACGCAGCCGTGCTGTGGGGACTTAACAGGACCCAGGCACGAGGGGGACGAGGAATCGTGGGTGATGGAGGCAAGACAGGAGTTCTTGGCAACTGATGAATGGACACATAAAGGACCAGGATGGGGAGCTATAGAGAGTCCCAGGGGGAGAGTGCCTCCAGTGCTAAAGCTGCAAGAATGTAAAGGGGCATGACCAAGGCCAGCAGAGGTGGTGGAACCGCCCGTCCTGCTTGTCCCGGCCGTGGCTGGGCTGGGGTGGCCTCAGGATGGACACAGGAGGCCTCGGTTGCAGTGGGAAGAGGGTTCCACAGCGGTGCCTCGGTGCAGCACCCACGTGCCCCATCGGCAAGCCTGTCCGTCCAGGTGCCGCTTGTGTGCGTTGTGTGGCGTGTCCTGCGCTTTGTGCTGTGTCTGTGTGTGGGTGTTCAGGCCCCCTTCTGCCTGTGTGGACTCAGCTTGGGGCCCCGCCCCCCGCGTGCATCTTGGCTGCCCGTGCCCGCTGCTCTGTGCACACCTCTCCTCTTACACTGTTGCTTGGGGACACGTGTGGCAGCTGGGTATCCCTGTGAAGTCACCCATCCGGCCACTGCGGGTGTGCATGTATGTGCACATGTATGTCAGTGCCTCGGTTTCCCTTCTCACCAGTTCGAGCCCAAGGCCCTGCCTCCTTTAGGGTCCTGTTGGGTCCCTGCACCTCCCATGCCTGGCCCCCCCTCAGGAGCCCCCTTCCCGCCAGGCCTCCCCAGTTCCCTCAGGGCCCCTCCACCCCCCAGCGGAGCCCTAGGCCGATGCAGGCGGGTCGTGAGCCCAGAGCCTCCTGGCCTGTCCTCTGGGCCGCCTGCCCTCGCAGGCCCAGACCAGGAGCCATGGCACCCCTCGCCATCCTGCTGTGACCAGCCAGCCTGATGCCAACTCCCTGTCCCCGTGTCAGTGCCCTCTCGGCCTCCACTTCCTGTAAAATGTGCCATGTGCTGGCACATTTGAGCAGTGCCCACCCCTGACGTGGTGCCTGCAGGACCCCAGTGCTGATGAACTGTGCTCCTTCCTCCTGTCGCCCTGGCTCCCTCCCTGGCCCCACACGCAGCATCTGCGTGAGCTCCATTAACGTCACTGTTCTCTTTTCTTGTCCCTCTGTGTAACGGTCAGAAACCTTTGGTAAGTCCGATTTCTTCACTGTGTCACAACTAACGCCCCGGCTCCCCTGTATCCCGCCCCCCCCCCATCCCTTCGCCCAGAACTAACAGCCACCGTGACGGTAACTGTGACTCCGCGTGGCATGTCTACTAACGCCCCCCACTGCCCACCGCCCACCCAGACCTGCCCAGCCAGGCCCCAGTGGGTGCAGAGCGACCAGCCCAGAAGGAAAAGAGGAAAGCGGCCGTCCCACAAGGGTCCCGTCAGCTTGGCCCGGGACGGAGGGTTCCCAGCTCACCCGCTTTGGGCTGGCGGAATTTCACAGCGTACACAGTTCTCTCCTGCCTTATTTTGGGATTTAGTACTGCTGGAAAAGGATTTCATTAGCAAAGTTTGGGAGCTGGAGCCGGTAATTTTCCAGCTGGGGTGTTTCTGGGTATTTCTCGCCTTTTCCCAGCATCTAGCTCTCTGCTCTGAAATGGATTGCTGGGCTAATTCTTACTAAGTTGAGAGCGACGGGTAGGGGCCCGTGAGAGTTCCCACTCATCCTAGGGAGCAGATCTAACTTTAACCACTCAGCAATCTGCTCTTGATACCCCACAGGGTGGCCATGGACGGTGTGGCCTTCTTGGGGAGCCTAGTTCTTCAACCCTGGCTTCTCCAGGGGCCGTCACAGTCTGGCGAGTCAGTGTAGCGCGTGGGCCGGCCTATATTCTCGCTGACTCAGCACCCTCTCTCCGTGGCACGGCCGTTGGCAAGTTCCCATCGGCGCCCATGGGAAGCAGGCAGAGCGGCCTTGAAAGGGTTTGGTGTCTCAAAGGGGAATGTGGGGCCGCAGGACGTTCAGGCTGCAGCTGGTCCTGGCTCTCTTCCCGCCTCCTCCTCTGCCTCCTATCGTGACCTCAGAAATGCCACGGTCCCCGCCTCGGTTCCCTGTCTGTCAAGCGGCCCCAGGCCGTGTGGATGGAGCTGTGTTCTGTCCCCACGCGGCCCCAGTGCCGGCTCCCCGCCCCTCTTCCCCAGGGAGGAGCAGCTGCGGGCATCCCTGTCCTGCCTGGGGCCTCCTGGGATATGAGCGTCACCCCTTCCTCCAGGGCCCAGAGGCACCCTTTCCTCTTTTCCTCTGCAGGGTCCCCTTCCCTGTCCCCTCCTCAGCCTGTTGGTGACGCCTCCCCTCTGCTTCCTCAGGGACAGCCCTGGGGCACTAACACCTCCTGTCCCATCTCTAACAAGACCCTGAGACCCCCCGTTCCTGTCCCTCCCCTGCCTGGGTGTGAACAGCAGCAGCCTTGCCGGACCCCCCAAAATGGCAGAAACGAGGGGGTCTGTGCATCTCGGCCGGGCCCCTCCTGCCTCCTCGGAAGCCCCCAGCGCCCCAGAGGCCTGGGTGTGGATGCCCTGCCCACCTCTTGCTCACTGCCTCTCTCTGCTTCCCTTACAGAAAGCACTCCAATCCGAGGTAAGGCGCCGTCCACACGCGCTGGCCCCCCAGGTTCCACAGGGGCCGCTCCCGCGCCCCAGGCCCCGCCCCACACCCCTGCTCACCACCCTGCCAGCGCCCAGTGGTCTCTGTGTCTGTCTGTCTGTGGCACCGAGTGTGGCAGTGGGTGACTCCCCGGGGCCCCCTGGTGGAGAGCAGCACAGGGGTCCTCCGGGATCTGTGTGGTCTGGGGGTGTCCTCGAAGGCCGTACTAGAACCTGGCCCCAACCGCAGTGCAGCCTCGGAGGAGGGACTAGAATGGGCCTGGGGAACAGTCCGCATGGGGCACAGCTTTGCTGCAAAGTGCTGTGTGACGTGAAGGCCACTCCCCGCCTTCTCTGGGCTCCGTGGTGATCCCTCCACACCTGCTTCCCCAGAGCCTTGGGGCAAGCGAGATGCACTCTGTGGGGCAGAGTCCTAGCTGCTGTGCCCAGAAACCCTCCCTGTCTATGGCCCACGTCACTCCAGTGGGACAACCAGAAACAGCTGGTGAGCTGAGACGGGGTTTCGGGGCTTCTCGCGCCAGGGGCTCTGAGAGCAGCTGCAGTTCAGACGCACTCGAGGGTGTTCACACATCTTCATTCACGCGTGTCAGCAGGCATACAAACATCAGGACTTCAAGCCAGTGTGGTGGCACACGCCTGTCATCCCAGCACTTGGTGGGGGGCCGAGGCAGGAGCTCCGGTCTCCGCCAAGTTGGAGGCCAGCCTGGGCTACATAGTGAGACCCTGCCTCCAACTAAAAAAAAGAAAGAAAAAGAAAATCTAGACTTTTCACTCAATATCTGTGATTTCAAACAGAAACAAGCCCTATTTTCATGACCTCATGAGCACAAAGAGTGGGGTTGGACCTGTGAATTTAAATATGCTTGAGAATTTGGCCTCTGCTTTGTTTTATTTTGTTTTGTTTCTGAGACTGTGTCTCATTACACAGTCTGCAGTCCGGGCTGACCCGGAATTTGCAGTCTCCTGCCTCAGCCTCCCCAATGCTGAGGTCTCCAGTGCCACCACACCCTGCTTCTTTCTACCTTTATCCACTAACAGCCAACAGAGTCTTTGACCCAGGCTTTTGATTTCAAATGCACTTGGGCCTTTTCAGCCTACTCTAATTACAGAGTAAAGGAGCCCGAGTACTCCCACACCCGTGGGTGTTACAGGCTTGGGTCTGGTGCCAGGGCTTGTGCTTGTTGTGCAGTGGCCCCTACGTCCCTGTCTCTTGAGACTGACAGGTGGCAGACATCAGCCTACCTCTGCGCTGTGTGGAGAGCGTCATTTGACACGCGGTCATGCGCTCCAGCACACGTACCCCGTGGCCTGCAGGGCCACCAGTTTTGTGGTCCAGACTCACAGTGAGCCCCTTTTGGGGCAAGAGCGGAGGTTTTGCTGGGGAGCCAGGCATGTTCAGGGCAGGGCCCACGGAGCTAGGGAGCCCCATCCCAGCTGGGACCCCCCCCCCAACTGGACACTTTGGCTTTTGGCCAGACCTTCAGCCCCTGGTCCCCCACTCAATGGCCAAGTTCTCTCCTCCTCCCTCCAGGGGCCCTGCAGATCGAGAGCAGCGAGGAGACGGATCAGGGCAAATACGAGTGCGTGGCCACCAACAGTGCCGGTGTCCGGTACTCCTCACCCGCCAACCTCTACGTTCGAGGTAGGGAACGCCGCATCCAGGTCCGAGGCAGGGACCCGGCCCGCCCCGTTCCTCCCTCCTCCGGCTCACTGCCTCCGGGCTCCCCCGTCCCCCACAGACCCGAGCAGGAAGGCCCCTCCCCAGTTCGGTGGGATCCCAGCCTTTTTCATCTCTGGCCCTCAGTTTCCTTGCCTGGAACGAGGGGGCGAGCTTGAGTCCCGCGGCTCCCGTGCCATGGGATGGGCGCCCTGTGGGCAGCTGGGGACCCGGGGAGGCAGCAATGGCGAGGTCGGAGGGAGCGGGGTGGGGTGTGGGGGGTCAGTCTTGGGCCTACAGGGCTGGGGGAGCCTGCAGGCCTCGGGCCCCATCCCGCCCACCCCCCCCCCCCCCCCACCCGTCGGCTTTTGTGGTGTGCCGTGCGTTCCTGTGTCGTGTGCTGGCTTTGCTTCTCCAAACTCTGTGGCCTCGTAGCTCCTGCTTCACTGCCCCACCCTGGGTCTTAGGGGAGGGGTCTTGAAGGCTGTCCCTGCCCCTCCCGCTAGCCGAGCACCCTCTGCTGCCCCTGAGCCCGGGGCGCTTCCAGGAGGGGACACAGTCAGGCCCACAGAGGCCCGGGGCCACGGCAAACACACGCACCCAGGGGTCCCATCCAGCCAGGTGGCCCGGCACCTGGCAGTGCTTCTGGGCCTCTTTCTCCAGTTCCTGCTCTGTTGTAGCCAGAAGCCTGGATCCTTGCCCCACCAGCCCCCCCACCTCCTCTCCAAGGAGGCTTCCTGCTCGGTCCCCTGTGCCTCCCCAGGCAGGCTGGGGCCGGCCCTGGCCCCCATGCCCCGTCACCCCCTCTTAATCTCCGTCAGCTCTCCTGGGTCCTTCCGAAGTTTTGATCGCCCTCCTCCTGCTCCCCCTCCTCTCCATTTCCTGCCTCCCGATTGCTGTTTCTGATCAGATTCATGGTAGAAACAGCCGGTCAGGATGCTGGGGCTTAAACAGCCCACATAAGTGGCCACGTCCTTCTCCAGGCCTCAGTTTCCTCCTACACTACAGCAGGCCCGGCCACTGTCCACCCGCAAGGCTCCTCTTGCACAGCCCCTCAGCCCCCACTGGCCCTGGAGCCATTCCTTGGGTCCTGAACCGTGGATTTTGCATCTTGGCTCTGAGGAGGAGGAGGCTGGAGGGAGGGAGGGGATGGGGATGGGGATGTGGGCGTGGGCGTGAGGGTGGGCGGGGGGCACGTCCGGTCCACCTGCGGCACTCCGGTGAGTTGTAATGCGTCCGTGACTCCAACTGACTGGTCTTCATCTAACCTTGTTTCTCTGCTGCCTCCTGGGATGGGGGTTTGTGAGTTAAACAGGGCCTGAGGAGAGAGAGAGAGAGAGAGAGAGAGAGAGAGAGAGAGAGAGAGAGAGAGAAAGGAGAGGGGATGGAGGTGTGGGGCAGGGAGGGGGTGGGCATTTAGCCAGGGCTCGAAAAGGCAGGGGTCCTTCCGTGTCCCCAGCCCGAGCCTCCTCCCTTCTGGGGACAGGTCCGGCACCCTGTCTTTGCCTGGGTCTGACAGATGCTGCGAAGTTGAATTTAGAAAGAGAATTGAGAAAGGCAAATGTAAATCTTGTATGTCGAGAGCAAAAAGAAGAGGAAAGAGGAGAAAAAAAGTCATTACTGTTCTTTTTCTTTTTTAATTTTAAGTTTTTTTTTTGGTTTAAAGAAAAAAAAAACTATTGCAGCTTTTAGCCTTGGGAAGTCCTCTTTTTACTCTCTGTATTTCCCCTATTTTTTCTCTTCTCCCCATGTCATTGTGTTGCGCATCAAACCCCCTTTACATCCCTCAGAGCTTCGAGAAGGTTGGTGTGTTTTTTTCTTTTTTACTTTCTTTACCCACATTTTTACATTCTGCAACGATGACACGCACAGACACAAAGCACACATAGACACCACACAGACACCCGCAGACACGCACACGGAAAAAACAGAAAAATGAACTGAAAAATGTAATATGAATGATAAGCACAAAGCAAACAAAATAAATAAAAACCACCAAGCGAGAGCAAAACCTAGAAAGACACAAAAATCTCAGCCGCGCCCAGCCCGGCCCAGGGCCGGCCGCACACATGCGATGCTTGCATTATGGTTGCTCTGCATCTGTTGGTAATGTTGTTGCTAAGTTTTTTGCACTCGTCGCCATGGTAACTTGGGCCTGATGCATGCTGGGAGAATGTACAAATTTCTCTGCATGCCACTCTTTGTCGGTTTGGTTTGGTGAATCCCCAAAGTCTTCTGTTGGAGTGTTTCTTGTCTCCTGTTCTGTTTTTCTCTTTTGTTTTTTCCCCTTTTTTTTCTTTCTTTCTTTCAAGTTTTGTTTCTTTTGATGGGGGGGGATTGGTTCGTTTTTTTTCCCCCTTCCCTCCCTCTTCACCCGGTACCCCTCTCCCTTCTCCCCCAAAGCGATTGTCTTTGGTTCTGTTTTGTTTCTGTGCTGTTTTGGTTTTGGTTTCTTGGGCTGAGCTGTTCTGTGGTTGTTCTCCAAACGCATTGTGATGTAAAAGCCAGTGTTCCTGTCCCGACTCTCATGGGAGGGCAGAAAGGGCTTCCCACAGCTGGGATGCTGGGCCAGAAAGTGACCGTGTGGGGCATCATGACAGGTGGGCGGTGGGAGGTCAGAGCCTGGGTGGGGTATGTGGGGAGAGCACCCCAATTTGCCTGACCTCCTAGGCAGCCCCCCTTTTCCTTTATTCTCTCCTGGGCAGCAGTGCGGGAGGGAACATAAGCAGGTGTTTTCTCCTCCTCTTAGCCTCAGTGTGAGGCTGTCCCACCCGCCCAAGTCAGCAAAACAAACCAAAAACCAGGTTTGCTAAGTAAAGCTGAGGAGCCCCCAAGAGTCAGGGTCCTCATTCAGTCTGCAACATGTCCAGTAAGGATAGTGGCAAATGGAGAAGTCGGGAGAGAGCAGTAACAACTCCGTCCTCCTGAGACTCTGTGTGCTTGGCACATCGCGTTCCAAATGCCAGCTGGTGTGGTGGCTTCGTGCATCCCGGCTGGGCACAGGTCCGGGGCTGCCCACCCGCATGTGCGGCGGGACAGACTTTGGAAGAAATACTTGGCCGGCTGTGAAGCCCGGAGCACTGTGCCTCCACCTCCCAGGCGGCGTTAGCTGCTCCCCCTTTCCCTCGCTCAGGCTCTGGGCCCAGTCACAGGTGTCTGCTGTCCAGCAGCGCAGCACGGTCACTTTCGGAGTTCCCCACGCATCAGAGCTGCGGAGTTCTGGGGGAAACCAGGGGAATTTTGGACACAGCCTCCTCCCTACTCTCTCTGTCTCCCCACTCCTCTTTGTTCTCTTTCTCTCTCTCCCTCCCTCTCTCTCTGTCTCTCTCCTCTCCTCTCATAAAACCTTAGAGATCCATGTCTCTATCTTCTGCTCCCTCCCCGAGAAAAAGCAAGCACCCTTGAGACTCTCCTATCAACTCCAAATAAAAAACAAACCCGAACAAAATACCCGTCGAGGGTCCCATCCACCAGCCCTTACCCAGCGTGCTGCTCAGCAGTCAAGGGTAGAGGCCACTTTTCCTCCTGTCTCGTCCTTCCTCTGCCTGTTCTAACCTCCCAGTTACTAAATCCAAAGCCACGTTGTCAAGAAAACCTTAGACACAATAAGAGGGGACTTATTTCTCCTCGCTCAGTGAGCTTGAGAGCTGCCAGATCACCCCACGGGAAGCCCCCGAAAGTTGGGGAAAAGTGATCCCCCAGGCCCTCCACCAACGCTAGGTTCTGGTGCACTGCACCTCAAGGGGCCGAGGGTTTCTGGAGGGCACTAGATCTCACCGGCAGAACAGCCGGGTCCTGAGAGCTGAGTCTGGGCTGTGGCTCTGTCCCTGCCTCGTTGCGCGACCTTGGGCTTGACCTTTGAGATGACTTGGACCCCCTCTTTCCTCATCTGAACAACAAGACCTTAAACGTGCCGTGCTCAGAGTTGCTGGGTATATTCCATTGCACTGAGACCCACGATCATCCCCCTGAACAACTCTTCCCCTCTCTGGGCCCTCCTCCTTCATTCTTGCCTCCTGTGTCCACTGTTTAAATAAGGTGGCCTGTGGGAAACTGCTTTAAAATCACAGGGCAGAAGCTAATTCATGTGCTCAAGACTGAATTTTTTTTTTTACACTTACTGCTTTTCTGAACTCGTGAGCAATCGATCTCATTGTCTCCTGACTCCAGCCCTGACCCCAGGCAGGACCTCAGTAGCTTTTCCAGAGCCATAGCTGTTGTCCCTCCGACCTAACCCCAGGCAACTCCCTGGAAAGTTTAGCAGCCGCAGGGGTGACAAAGAGAGCTTTAAAACTAGGCAAGCCGGACATGGTGGCACTTGCCTGTCATCCCAGCACCCTGGGAGGCTGAGCCAGGCAGAAGGATCACAAGTTCAAGTCCAGCACTGGCAACTTAGCAAGACCCCGTCTCAAATTAAAAAAATATATATATATATATATATTTTAAAGGACTGGGGATGTAGTTCAGTGTGAATTATCTGGGTTTAATTCCCAGTACAAAACAAAACAAAAAACTAGGCTACCCTTTCAGGTAGTTACTCGCCTGCAGAAGCCTGCGGGTACTTAACGTTGTTGAAAGCACAGCCTGACCAGGGGGTTGGTTTATCGCAGGGAGTCTCGCCTACAACATCGCTCTTCTAACTGCGGAGCAGAATTCCCATCTGCCTTTCTCCTGAAATTGACCACCAGGGTCCCAAGAGCCAAAGTCCAAACCCTGGCCACTTTTGTCACCTGAACTTACAGATCTGCCCAGGTGGGGACCGGATGGTGCTCTCCTCAACTATTAATTCTGTTTCTTGTCTCTTGGAAGTTGGGAGCCTTTACCGTGTGTGCAGATGAAGGGCCAGCGAGGCTGCCTTTCCTGGCTGGCCGAGCGACCTAGGGACCTATGTCAGTGGTGTCCCCTGCCTGCTACCCAAGCCCTAGCATTGGTGGACGTGACCTCCAGCGGTTCCTTGGCCTTCTGTGTCCCCAGAGTGACTTCCCCAAGGGTCTGCTGGCCAGCTCTCGGGGTCCTGCTGGGATCGTGGGGGCAGGCAGTGTGAGATGAGGACCCAGCCCTTCTCATCCCGCACCCGTGGGGGGAGAGGGGCTCCCGCAGGAACACTGAGCTGGGACCACTGTCGCCTGCTGCCTGCCTCCTGCCCTGTGCATTGCTCTTCCCTCTGTGGGTGGGGGCGGGCACGAGGGGCCTCTTAGATTACACCTGGTCACCTGCAGAGCAGGGGAGGGCATCGGTCGATTGGATGAAACCCAGAGGGGGGAGAGAGAGAGAGGGTAACCTCACCCCCCAAAATACCCCATTTTCTGAAACCGTCTCTAGTGCAGCCAGTACCAAGGCCGCAGGTCAGGGCCCCAGCTTCCTCCAGGCCGTGAGGTGGCTTCGTGGGGGAGGGGAGGGGGTCACCAGGCGCTGAAGACCAGAGGGGACCAGAGAGGGCACAGCACAGCATCGGGGGGTGCCCACCTCCCCGGGCCACAGGCTGGGTCTGAAGGCAGGGACTAGAACCGGGCTTGAAATTGGGCTCTGACTGCCCCCCTTCCCCGACAGGTGTAATCTAAGCTTCACTAACCCCTCCCTGGAGGCTGCACCCCTTCCTGGCATCTGTCCCTGCCCTCGCCGCTGGCATAAATGTCCATTTTGGAGTTTGGAGAAGCATCTCGAGGTCTCTCTCACCCCAAAATGGCCCGCAGAGCTCCCCGCACCCCCGGAGCTGCGGCTTGCTGGATCTCTTGAGCTGTCTGACACTGTTGGGTCCCCACCTGATGCTTCAACCAAATCACCTCACTTTTGAGTCCCCCCACCCCGCCTCCCCCTCACTCCACTTCCCCCACCCCACCTCAGTTTTGATTTTTTTGAGTCTTTGCCTCTTCCTGCCTGGGGGAGGGGCCGTCTCCCGGTTGCTTTGACAGTTTTTGAGTTGTTTTTCCATGTGAATTGGGGTTTGAAGCGACCACCCCTCCACCCGCCACCACCCCCCGCCCCCCCAACCCCTCCGCCCATGCGGGTCCCCTCGCTGAGACCCTCCCCGGCCACTCGGTGACGAGAAGAGCTGGGAACCAGAGCCAGCTGGAGCGTGCTGACCACAAGGCTGGTGTCATCCCTTATAACCCGCCTGGACCCTCTATTCAGGTCGGTAATGGGGGGCGGGGGTTCCGCAGGGCCTGTCTGTCCCGTGGGCCCCGTGCTCACCTTATTTTCTAACCTGCACCTCAAGCTTGCAGCCAGGGGTGGAAAGATGACGTGGGCGGGTACCAGCACCAAACCGGGCAGAACACAGTGTCGGCCGTCCAGGCTTCCCAGCTGGGAGGACGCCCAGGGCCTGAGCTCCATAGTCCTGAGGGGCACAGATGCCTCATACTCGTGGCCAACCAGCTCTCTTCCCGCCCCACATCCTTAGAAGCAAGCAAGCTGGGTGACAAAGCAAAAGCACCAAGTTTGTTGGGAGTCAGAAAAGTCTTGCCCACCATTTAACTGATGGCTGTTGGCCATGTTGGGAATTCCTGACAAATATCCTCACATTTAACTGGCTCACAGCTGGCCACCCTGGATGGCAGGTCTGTCACATGTTCAAGGTGTGTATGCCTGTCTGCTTCCGAAAGTTAAAGGCACCTTTTAAGGTATGCTGCCCAGGAGGTTCTTGAAGACAGGGCATGAGCAGGGTCTTTTGGACTGAATGTTGGGCCTATGGAAGAGATCAACTGGACTGATATTTAACCTTCCTAAGGATCTAAAGGGAATAAGTAGGTCTTATTCCCATTGATAGCTAAATAATCCCTGTAGGAACAGGCCTTTTACTGATGGCTTCTGGATGTTTAGTATGAGGGCTGCTGGATGTTATTCACCTGGTGGCAGTTATTCGGTTGACGGAGTTGTACATAGGTGATGAGTCCTCCCCTCTTTGGTGTCCCCAGGGAGTAAGACTTCACAGGTTCAGAAATACCCAAGATACCAAGGAGGGACCCCTGGCTCTAATTCTTGCTATTAACCGTGGTGAGAGCAGGCTCATTTTGTGTGAAGGGTAGGGACCAGGCAGGCCTGACTTTGAGCCCTGGCCACACCACTTCCGCGATAGTCCTGTCACCTCTGTGGGCCTCTGTTTCCTCATCTGCAAACTGGGCACAAGCACTTGTGCCTCTGGCCTTGCTGGGAGGGATTGGGCCAGACAGGAATTTCCTGCTGTTGGCTTTTTAAAAACTTCCCCATCCGAAGCCTCCCTGGAGGCAGAGAATCTGTTTGATCTGGGCACCCAGGAGGCTGGAAGGTTAACTCCTCAGCCCCAGGCACACCGGGGTCTTCCCTGTCCCTCACTTCCTGAAGAAGTCACTGCTTGGCTCTGTCTTGCAGATGGGGAAACAGGCTGGGGTGGGCCTGCCCAGGCTGCTTCAGTCACATGGGATGAGACGGAGTCCGCTTTGCCGTGGGATTCGAGGCCCGGGCAGCAGAGGTGTCCATGGCAGGGCCGCAGCGAGAGGCCGGAACCGGGCTGCCTGGGACCCTGGGCCGCTCGGGGCTGGCGGGAGGCCAGACCCTGTGTTCTGCCGGGGGGCGGGCGTCTCCCGGGGAAGCCCCTGCCCCCTCCTTTCAGACCCCGATTTCCAGCCCCACACCCATTCCATGGTTACTTTGTTTTCTTTTTTTTTGCTTTTGGGTGCTGTGTTTCATTTCAAAGGGGTGTTTTTGTTTGATTTTTTAAATTCTTTTTTTTTTTTTTGGCTTTGATTTTGTTTTTCTTTTTCATTTGTTTCTTCCCCCTCCCTCTCCCATTTTGTTTTGGATGTCGATGCCGTTTCTGTCCTGGATTAATTAGCCGCCGGCACTCACCCCCTTCGTGTTCCGTCTCCATGACAACGCGCCCGGCCTCTCCTGCCCCAGCCTGCTGTGGACTCCGCAGCCGGCCGGGCCCCATTCCTACTCAGCCCTCCACCAGCCCTGCCCAGTGCACCCCATCTCAGCCCCCTGCTGCCCTCTCCTCCTTTCTGTCTGTCCATCTGTCCGTCTGCATGGCCCCTCGTCTCCTCCCCGCCCCTCCATCCTGTCTTCACCGAGACTCTGGACATTTCGTGGGCTTCGTTTTCCGAAAGGCTGCGAGCTCCCAGACCCCTCCCATCCCCCCCAGAGCCCCTCCTCTGCCTCCCACCTGATTAGGGAACGGAGGTTGGGGTTTCCAGCTGGAGACCAAAGCCAGATGAAGGGGTTAGGGCTGCCGCCTTTCCTTCCCAGAGTCCCCTCCTCAGTGGAGCAGATGAGACCTCCTGACACTGCACCCTTAGGCTGTACCCCAAAACCATACACCTTACCTGGGTAGCCTTGCCTTGGGGGCCCCCCAAGAGTGCTTCAGCTTGGCTGAGCTCCTGACCTGTCTGCAAGTCCCCAGCCCCACCCAGAGCTGGACTCAGCACAGTGCCATTTAAGGCCCCAAGTGGTCCCCCAGGGTTCCACATGGCTGGCAAGACGTCCCTAACAGGATGGCCCGAGTCCCTACAGCGGGCACAGCCTTCTCTTCAAGACGAGGTCCCTGACCTCCAAACTCACCCGCCTTCTGAAAACGGAGCCCCGAAACACGTCTGCCACCTTCGTCCTGAGGTCCGGACGGAAGGTGGCCACTCCCTGCAGAGCAGCGCACAGCACCTTCTCCCAAGCGCCAGCTCGCCCTCCTTGACGATCAGCATCACTATTATTAACGTCCTCTCCCTAGTCGAGTCGCAGGGCCGGGATGTGACAATGTGAGGTCTCGCATTGGGCCACATCTGCTGGAACGCATCCGCAGCACTGAGCGGGCCCAGCCCTCTGTCCCTGTCCCTCCCTCCATCCCAGTGTCCAGCTCTGTCTCCACGCATCTCCGCGCCTCAGAGATCTCCCCAAATCCAGGCCCCTCTGCATCCCCTCTCTGTGCTCTCTCTCTCTCTTCCTCTCTCTCTCTTCCTCTCTCTCTCTGTCTCTCTTGCTGTCTCTTCTCTTTCTCTCTCAACCTATTCTGCATGATGTTTGTGGATTTTGAGAGCTGCATTTATTGATCAAAACTGGTCAGATCCGACAGAAGCTTTTAGAAGGGTTTCTATACCCAAAACCACAAAAATTTCATTAGAGTTTTCTCATCTTTTCCTTGGGAGGGTGGGGGGAGAAGTGGGGAGACCGTCGAAGTCACCAGAGGGGACGGGAGCAGAACCGGCTCCCAGCACACTGCATCTCCTTGGCTCCTCCCTCTTAGGGTCCATCCATCCACGCTCCAGCTAGTCGGACCCTCTTGGACGTGCCCTCGACCGCTGTGAGTGTTGCTCACAGTGTCCCCTCGAGCATCCCCGACCCCAGCCCTTACAGCCAGAACCTCCCAGCGCTCTCAGAGTGGCCACCGCCATCGGGAGTGTTGGGTGGCACTGGGCCTGTGGCCACGTCCGCCAGCAAAGATGAGAAACCGCTGATAAATTTTTGTGTCCACGTCTGTGCTGTGACCAGAGTCCCTCTGGTCTCTGAAACCCAGTGGCTATGAGATAATGCTTTATGTCTTTATTCTATATCGATATATCTCTCTATTGTTTGTGAAGTACCTTCCTTTGAAGTTTTGGTTTCTTTGTGTTGGAATTTGGTTTTTTCATTTGGATTCGTTTGTTTCTTTTCATTTGGGGGGAGAAATGAACGGGGAGAGAAGCAGCCCTGTTTATATTTAAATGCTTTTCTACTTTGTTTTCTTCCTTTGTGTCTTTCTCTCCTCTGTCTCTCTCCCTGCTTCTCCTCTTTCCCGCCTGACCTGCCGGGCATCCCGTGCTCCCCAGTCCGCCGCGTGGCCCCCCGCTTCTCCATTCTCCCCATGAGCCACGAGATCATGCCGGGGGGCAACGTCAACATCACCTGCGTGGCCGTAGGCTCGCCCATGCCCTACGTCAAGTGGATGCAGGGTGCCGAGGACCTCACCCCCGAGGACGACATGCCCGTGGGCCGCAACGTGCTGGAGCTCACGGATGTCAAGGACTCAGCCAACTACACGTGCGTGGCCATGTCCAGCCTGGGTGTCATTGAGGCAGTGGCTCAGATCACCGTGAAATGTGAGTGGGGGCAGGGCCAGAGGCGGTCACTGCACAGCTGCTGCTGGGCAAGGCTGTGAAGAAGGTGGTTCTCAGCAGGGCGTAGTGTCGCACACCTGTCATCACAGCACCTGGGAGGCCGAGGCAGGAGCATCACTGCAAGTTCGAGCCAGCCTGGGCTGCGTAGTGAGACCTTGTCTCAAAAAACCTAAATCATCAATAGAGAAGATGTGTCCTTGGAACCAGTATTTACTGGCTATACAGTCATGTGTTATTTAACAACAGGGACACGTCTCAAGAGGCGTGTCACTAACTACTTCTGTACAAACATTACAGTGTGTACTTTTTTTTCCTGGTGCCGAGGACTGAACCCAGGGACTTTGCACTGAGCCAGCCCTTTTCATGTTTTTAATTTGGGACAGAGTCTAAGTCACTAAGTTTGCCCAGGTTAGACTCAAACTTGGAGTCCTCCTGCCTCAGCCTCCCAGGAATGGCTGGAATGACAGGTGTACACCACCAATACAACCAACTAGTTGACAACAGGGTTGCCACAAACGTGAGAGGAACGTGTTCCATTGCAGTGGCTAGTGTCACTGACTGGTACAGAATTTTCAGGTCCGCT
>NW_004624828.1:4739977-4771300 GCF_000247695.1 Heterocephalus glaber
TAATCTAATGAGACTGGCCTCGCAAGCACAAGGACCCAAGTTCGATCCCCGGTACCAAAAAAAAAAAAAAAAAAAATCTAATGAGACTGTTTAGATATTCAGTCTGTTGCTCACCAGAACGTTGTTAGATGGGTCCACAATTATAAATCGTCCCGAAACCGAGTGCAATGGCCCATGGCTGTCATCCCACCACTCTGGGAGCCTGAGGGAGTAGGATAGCAAGTTTGAGCTCAGCTTGGGCAACTTAGTGAGACCTCATTCCAAATTAAAGTTTTAGAATGGGCTGGGGATGTAGCTCAATACAGAGGCCCTGGGTTCAATCCCCAGAGCTGCAAAAATAAAACCCAAAGGCCCACAGGTGCCAGCCCGGGGTGTAGTAGACCCACTCCAGCTGTAAACGAGGAGATGATTGGGGGCCATCCGGCCACGGTTCCACTGTGGAAATCAGACCCCAGAGAGGATTGTGGGGTTCAGTGTCACAGGCCCCCAAGCCGTGACGCTGCCTCCCGCCCCCAGCTCTGCCCAAAGCCCCTGGGACGCCTGTGGTGACCGAGAACACTGCCACCAGCATCACCATCACGTGGGACTCCGGCAACCCAGACCCAGTGTCCTACTATGTCATCGAGTACAAGTCGAAGAGCCAGGACGGGCCGTACCAGATCAAGGAGGACATTACCACCACGCGCTACAGCATCGGCGGACTCAGCCCCAACTCGGAGTATGAGATCTGGGTGTCGGCCGTGAACTCCATCGGCCAGGGGCCCCCCAGCGAGTCAGTGGTGACACGCACCGGTGAGCAGGCTCCGGCCAGCGCCCCTCGCAATGTGCAGGCCCGCATGCTCAGTGCCTCCACCATGATCGTGCAGTGGGAAGAGCCCGTGGAGCCCAACGGGCTGATCCGAGGCTACCGCGTCTACTACACCATGGAGCCCGAGCACCCCGTGGGCAACTGGCAGAAGCACAACGTGGATGACAGCCTGCTGACCACTGTGGGCAGCCTGCTGGAGGACGAGACCTACACCGTGCGTGTCCTGGCCTTCACGTCTGTGGGCGACGGGCCGCTCTCAGACCCCATCCAGGTCAAGACGCAGCAAGGAGGTGAGGCCACCTCGCCCCAGGCCCAGACACACGACTCACATGTTCTTCTAGGGTACTGGCTTCCTGGCACTCTGGGAGGCTGAGACAGGAGGGTCTCCAGTTCCAGCCCAGCCTGAGCAACTTAGTGAGACCCTGTCTCAAAATAAAACATAAAACAAGGGCTGGGATGGAACTCAGTGCGAAGGCCCTGGGTTTAACCCCCAGTGCCACTAAAGAAAAACTCAGGTGAGTGTTACAAAGCAGAATTGTTCTGAGGAAGTTCACGTGGCTGGCTTCCCTTGGGAAATCCGATTTGGCAAGGCCATGAGGCTGCTGCTGGAAATCCCCTTGGCCCTGTTTGAAACAAGGGGTGCCAAGTCCACTCGCCTCCCTCTGTCCATTGACTTCCAGGCCACCCACTGGCACTTGGGTTTTCAAACCCTGGTCTGCTGAGGTTGTAAAGGAACCAGTGCTGCTTTGTGTGAAATAATACCTGAAAAATGCCTTGGGCCGCCGGGTTGAAGGACTCAGGAGGGCTGTTTGGGATTCCTGATCCTTTCCTTTGGGGTTCTGATTTTCACACCCTAAAATCTAGGAACTCGGGCACCTCCGTGGTGGGACTGGGTCGCTGGACCTTTGTGAGGTGGATGCGGAATGGGGATCCATGTTTAAAATAGTCCTCTTCCCCGCTTCGCTGTCATGGGATTTGCAGAGGGCAGGGGCCGCGCTTCGGTGGTTGCAAAGGGAGTTTCTCTTTCCCGTTGTAAGGAGGGAGGGATGGGGAACGGAGGTGGGGAGATGACAGGGGAACCTGGGGACCCCACCCCTGCTCCTCGCCCTCCTGCAGTGCCCGGCCAGCCCATGAACTTGCGGGCAGAGGCCAAGTCTGAGACCAGCATCGGGCTGTCGTGGAGTCCACCGAGGCAGGAGAGCATCATCAAGTACGAGCTGCTCTTCCGCGAAGGCGACCGAGGCCGAGAGGTAGGGGCGGTGGGCGTGCCGGGAGGCCTGGGCTGTGGCCAGGAGGAGCCTGACCTGACCAGCTGCCCCTCTCTGCCCCCGCTGTGTCCCTCTCCCCTGCCTGCCGTGTCACCCCCCACACCTGTCTGTCTCCCTGATTCTCTCTCCATCTCTGTCTCTGACTCCATCTCTCACCCCTGTTTCTCTGTTGCTTTCTCTCCTCTCTTTGTATCTCTGCATTTCTGCTGTCTCTATTCCCTGTTTCTCTCTGTCTTTCTCTATCTGCTTACATCTTTGTCTCTGTTCATCACTCTGTCTTTGTCTCCCTGGCCTGTGTCTGTCTCTCCTGTCTCTGGTCCTCTCTGTCCGTGTCTCTGTGTGCCGCCCCTGTTCCCGTGCAGGTGGGCAGGACGTTTGACCCAACGACGGCCTTCGTGGTGGACGACCTCAAGCCCAACACAGAGTATGCCTTCCGCCTGGCAGCGCGCTCCCCGCAAGGCCTGGGTGCCTTCACCGCACCCGTGCGGCAGCGCACGCTGCAGTCCAGTAGGTGTCTCGCGCCTGCGCTGGGGGGCGGGGGGCACCAGGCCACTCCCCCCGGCCTCGGCCTTGGCTGTGCCTCAGTTTCCCCACCAAGGGGTCCTCCGCGTCCTGGGGCCCGGTCACCCGGGTGCAGGCCCAGGGATGAGGAGAAGCAGCCGAGTTTGTGCCTGGCTCAAGCCCTTGCTGAGTGCGTCTGCATCTCCTCTCCCTGGCCTGGCTTTGGGGACAGCTGCGCAGCCAGGTTGTGCCCCTTGTGCAGGCGTCCCCAGGGGTGCTGTGAGGCGGGGGTCACTGCCGCACCCACAGAGGACATCACCGAGCCCAGCTCCTGGCCCGGAGCTGTGGCACCCAAAGCCCTGGGACAAGGTCCCTAGGGGCCAGGGACGGGGTTGGGGGGAACTGGAGCCGATGCCCGATGGGGGTGCAGGTTCTGAGACGGGGCTCTAGAGTCCCTGAGATTGTGCTGTGCCCGCCCGGCCTCCTGTCACAAACCAGTCCCTAGCAGCTGCCTCTGGGCCACTCTGGCCCCTGCTGCCGCCGCCCTCGCTGCCTGCTGCAAGCTCGGGCCACAGAGGCCCCTCTGCTGTCCCCTGTACCCCAGCCCCTCCTCCTCCCCCTTGCTGTCACCCACACGTGGCGCCCGCGCCTCCCTGCCCCTCAGTCAGTCACTGCGTGGCCACCCCAGGAGTGGCTGGAGGAATCTGCGCCACTCAGGCCTCCGGCCCGGGTATCTGCACAGGCAGGCGGTCTTGGGGAAGCAGGGTGATGCCCCGGCCAGGGCCGCCGTGAGCCCAGAGGCCTCGGAGACAGCCCTGCCGGCCGACCCCTTCCCCTGCTTCTCGGTCCTGGGCCGGCGGGTGCTGCAGGTCAGGCATCCGGGCGCGTCCCTGGCAGGTGGCGGGCAGTGAGGGTGGCCTGTGGCCTGGGCGGCCACCTGAGGGGGAGGCGGTGGCTTCGAGAAGGTGAGTACAAGCCAGTCACCAGCGACTTCACAAACACGGCCCACCCCGCGTGTCCCGGCCCCCGCCCCGCTAACCTGGCCCCACGCGGCCCGCAGCTGCGGCACGCTCCCCGGGACCCTGGGCCACAGGGCAGGGTGCATCCCGCATCCCACCTTTCCCGAGACATCACGCAGGTTGGGCCGGATTGTGAAGCTCGCAACCCCCAAGGCCATCCAGCAAGCGGCCCAGCCACGCGAGCCTCGGGGTGGCCCAGCACAGGGATGGGAGAAGGGCTGCCGGCTGCTCGTCCCGAGCCGGGCGGGCCCAAGACCCCACAGCAGAGACAAGGGCCAGGCGTGTCCCCGGGGCCGCAGCCCCTTAGTCTGACACAGGGTAGGTGGAGGCAGACGGCTCGAGGGGGGCTCCCCACGCCAGCGGGGGCCGGAGACCCCGAGAGCTCGCTCTCGCCCGTAGCTCAGTCCTCCGCCGCTGCCCCCCTCGTAAGAAAGTCTGTAAGTTAGCAGTGGAGAGCAAAGGTAGGTAACAGACTGGGAGATTTCTGGACGGCGTCTTTCTTTCTTTTATTATGGTTTTTCCCATCATCATCATCATCACCACTGTCTCTGATTTTATTATGGTTTTAGTTTTATTTTTTTCTTCCTCCCCCTTTCTCAGCAAATCCATTCCTTCCAGCACATTCCCCGGTTGGTTTTCCCACTCCTGCTTGATCTCCCCTGGGCACTTTTGGTTGGGGTGGCTG
Source organism: Heterocephalus glaber (assembly GCF_000247695.1). Next base: position 4,744,259 of record NW_004624828.1, read on the forward strand.
GTCAAGAAATGAGGAGCCCCCACCCCAACGCTCAGTGTTGAGGAAGGGTCTGCCCTGACTGAGTGAGGCCAAGCTTGTTCTAGTTGAAGTGAGCCACGATGGTGGCTGGCGTAGCCTGGTGTCTCTGAGGACGGGCTGTCATGTGCCTGTGGCCCCAGAGCCCAGCCTGTAGTAAGTGCTCAGTAAACACGAGCTCTGGGGGTCCATACCACCGCAGTGCGCTGTGGGAATTGTAAGTTCCTCAATGGCTCCTCGCGTGGGGACCTCCTAGACTACACTGACAGGGGGCCCCGGCTAGCCTGGCCGAGGTCTGCACCCCCAACCTCAAGCCAACAGGGCCATGAGCCGCGCTCAGCCCAGCTGCACATCCACCTCTGCCACCATGAGCCTCTTGATGTTTCTGAGCCTCAGTTTCCTCACCTGTAAACCACAACCCACTTCTGCCCTTCTGGAAGCATTAAGAGGAGATACAGAAGCAGACGGGGCGGAAGCTGGGCGTGGTGGTGCACTCCTGTCATCCCAGCACTCTGGGAGGCTGAGGCAGGAGGATTGCCAGTTCAAGACCAGCCTGGGCAACTTTTGGATGTCTTGCCTCAAAAAATAAAGGCCTGAGGCAGGAGCTCAATGCAGAGGCCTTAGGTCCAATCCCCAGCACCACAAAATAAAGAAAGGAAAAAATGTGGGGTGGGGCCTGGCACCTCGCAGGCCAGACTGGGGACAGCAGAGCACCCACCAGTGGGTTCAGATCGGGCCCCCACCTGTCAGCTGGGCCAGGGACAGCAGGTGGCAGTGCCAGTGCCACCCACCTGCAGGGGTGTGAGGGTCAAACGAGACGATGTGGAGAAAGCTCTCGGCAGGTACCACAGCCCCGGGCACAGTCGGGGAGACGTTCCACATCTGCAGAGGGCGCAGTGGGGGCTTGGGAGCAGTTCCCGAGGGACAGCGCTGGCCACGTGGGTGCTCAGTGTGACGGATCCCCAGCTGATCTTCCACAGAGCACACAACAGGGGCAGCGTAAGAGCTGTGTGAGATCTCAGTGCAGAGCACAGTCGGCATTCAGTAAACGGAAGCTGTCGGCTGTGAGCAGAGAGCTGGACCTGGGCCAGGTCCACAGTAGGTCCCCAAAACCATGGGCACCCCGATTACTGCCCTGCAGACCTGTGGGCGCAATACCTGGCATACAGTGAGTGCCTGACAGATTCTGCTCAGAATACACCATGTACAAATAGAAGGTGCTCAGCAAGTGCAAACTACCACCATTTTTCTGTAAGGTCCTCGGCACAGTGCCAGGTGCTCAGTAAGTGCGGGCTGTTACTGTTATCCAGTAAAGCTCTTAACACAGTCCTGGGCACGTAGAAGGTGCTCAGTATGGGGGGACTATTAACACTGCAAGGCCCGTGGTACCGTGCCTGACACATAGTGGGTGCTTAATACGTGGGAGTTGTGTTTTCGTAGTAAACCCCCTAGCACAGTATATATATATATATGTGACACATAGTAGGTGCTTCGTGTGTGTGGACTATTACCGTTCTCTGAAAGCCCTTGCTACCATGCCTGGCACACAGTAGGTGTTCAGTAAGTGCATGTCCCATTAGCTGTGAAGCCCTAGGCGAGGTGGTTGACTCACAGTAGGTGCCCAACAGGTGGGGCTTTTATGGTCAACTCCATTGGCATGTGCTACCAGGCACACAGAAGGTGGCCAACAAATAGAGGCTTTTAATACGTTGTGAACCCTTTGAACCCTTGGTGAGTAAATGGCACACAGTGGGTCTTCAATAAGTAGGTGCTTTTACCGTTATTCTGTGAAGCCCTTGGCAAGTGTGGGCACATAGTAGATGCCCAGTGGTGAGGCCTCCTTGCTTTTTCCCATGGCATATGGTGCCTGGTACACAGAAGGTGTTCAACAAATACATGCCTTTGCTATTCCATGAAGCCCTTAGCAAGTGCCCAGCACATAGTAGGTGCTCAAGAGATGGGGCTTCTGTTGCTATTCCCTTTGACATACAATGGCCCACATGGAGCTCAGCACCAAGTAGAGCTCAGCGTTACCCTGTGAAACTCTTGGCACATAGTAGGAGCCCAAGAGATAGGGCTTCCATTTCTGTTTCGCTCGTCACAGTTCCTGGGGTACAGCTCTTCCCTGAGACCGTGGCCCCCACCCTGGAAGGGAAGGCGAGCCCAAATTCTTGGCCAGCACCCCCGCCCCACCCCATCTCACCTTTGGTTGACATCCCCTTCTTTTGGGTTCGAATTCTCTTTGGTTTGGTTCTGTTTTGTTTGTTATCATCTTCTTTTTTATTTTCTCTTTCCCATCTTTTGTCCCCCACCCCTTCCCTGCCCATCCCACCCCCCCCCCCCCCACGTTCTCCCCTCCAATAGAGCCGTCAGCCCCCCCTCAAGACGTTAAGTGTACCAGCATGCGCTCCACGGCCATTCTGGTAAGTTGGCGCCCGCCACCGCCGGACACGCACAACGGGGCCCTAGTGGGCTACAGCGTCCGCTACCGACCGCTGGGCTCAGACGACCCGGAACCCAAGGAGGTGAATGGCATCCCCCCGACCACCACTCAGATCCTCCTGGAAGCCCTGGAGAAGTGGACTGAATACCGTATCACTGCCATCGCACACACAGAGGTGGGGCCAGGGCCCGAGAGCTCGCCCGTGGTCATCCGCACCGAGGAGGACGGTAAGTACCACCTGGCCGGGACCCCAGACCTCAGCCCGCCTTCCACCTGGAAAACTGGGCCGGAAGCCATGAGGCGGGAGCCACCATCTTCCCCAAACAGTGCCCGCTTGGCACTTTGAATTTGTAATTGATGCTTTAGACTCGGCGGCACTCATGTTTCTACGGAGTCCTGTCCCCAGAGCTTTGTGCCTGGAGGCTCAGCTGGCCACCCCGTGTTGGTCCAGCAGTGGTGGGATGCAGGCGATACTAAGTGCTCCCATTCTTTACTCAGCAACCTGAGTTTTAGACTCGGGATAAGCCAGGATGTGAAGCTCTCCTTGTCTGACACGTAGCCCCACACCGAAAAACAGTGGACTGGGCTGCTGAGACCACCCACTGGGGGGGGCACGGGTTTCTATGGTGTCAGCCGTCGCATCCTGGCTAGTCGATGGCACAGTGGAGAGGTGGAGAGCAAGGTGGGTTAGCGTGAAGTCTTGTGGTAGGAACTTGCCTCACGGGAAGGAATAAAGCTGCCCTTCTTGGCCATACCCCAGGGGGCTGGGGGCTCTGATCCCAGAGCAGAAGGAGAAAATCCCCGAGCCAGGTGGCAGAGTCCTTAACAGCAAGTGGCCAGACCGCCGGGTTCAAGCCCCAGCTTTGTCCCTGGGATCTGCTCCCTGGGCCTCAGTTTCCCCATCTGTAAGTGGGAACTGTGACTGCTGCAGGGAGAGCTCCTAGCACGGGGTGTGGCCGGCGACTCGGCTCGGGCTGTGCCCCAGGCCCCTCCCGGGTGTGGGACCCTGGGGCTCCCCGTAACTTAACGGCCCGCTGCCCCCCTCCCGCCCGCCAGTGCCCAGCGCGCCGCCGCGGAAGGTGGAGGCGGAGGCGCTCAACGCCACGGCCATCCGCGTGCTGTGGCGCTCGCCCGCGCCCGGCCGGCACCACGGTCAGATCCGCGGCTACCAGGTCCACTACGTGCGCATGGAGGGCGCCGAGGCCCGCGGGCCGCCGCGCATCAAGGATGTGATGCTGGCCGATGCCCAGGTGGGTGTGGGCGGGGCCGGGGGCGGGCCCCACACTGTCCCCTCCCCTCGGCTCACCTCCCTCCTCTCTCCCTGCCGCCTCCCGCTCAGTGGGAGATGGACGACACTGCCGAATATGTGAGTAGCGCCCGCCGGACCTGGTCGTGTCCCGCGGGCCGGGCCGTGCCGTGCCGTGGTGTGACCTCTGCACGCCCCCTGGCAAAGGGTCTCCGCCCCTGTCCCCGACCCAGCGCATCCACCCCGAAAGGGGACGCTGTGGCCTCCTGGACTCACCCAGCCCGGCCTGAAAACCTCCCTCCCCGGCAAGGCTGCACCCCGAGTTCCTGCCCCGGAGCTGTGGGGCAGTCGGGGGAAGAGACCCCTGAGTAGCTGCTGTCGCCTTCCGAGTCGCTGTGTGACTCGGTTGGGCCACCGCCTGTGCCGAGCGCCCTCTTCCTAGGAGAAGAGCCCCAAGGCTGACGTGGAGTCCGCCCTGCCCGCCCGGGCCGGGCTCAGCTCCTCCCTCAGGGCGCGGGAGCGGTGACGCAGGGCCCAGGGGCTGGAGACCCTCTGCTCAGCACCTGTCCCGTCCTGTGCCCGACCCAAGCCCAGGCTCCCGGCATGCTGCGGGTGTGCATGCTTACAGACCCGGGGACTCGGCCGTGTGCTCAGGGCCACGTCACACGAGCCTTACTGAGCACCAGAGCCTTACTGAGCACGAGCCGTGCAGAGGTCCTGTGCTGGGTGCTGGGGAGGGGCAGTTGGCCAAGACTGACCGGGTCCCTTTGACCTGGGAGGTCACAGTCAGGGAGGGGACAGAGACTCGTGAATGGTCACCACGCAGGGGGAACAGAATGACAGTGGTGGAAGCGTTTAGATGTCTGCTCTCTGGGGGGTACACACCCAGCATCCCAGCACTCTGGGAGGCTGAGGCAGGAGGGGTGAAAATTTGTACGCCGCCTGGGCAGCTTAGTGATTTCGTGAGACTCTGTCTCAAAGGATAAAAAGGGCTGAGCTGGAGCTCAGCGCAGAGGGCCTGGGTTCATTCCCCAGTACAAAGAAAGTTTAATAAATTTTACAAAGCCAGCTCCCTGGGCAGGTGGGGACAGTCCCCATTACAGTGCTGCCCATTTCTGAGGCGTGGATGTCCCACTGTGAGTGGTACCGTGCAGCTTGGCTGTCTCTGTTTCCACCATGAGTAGCCAGTGGAGCACAAACTCTGGGGAATTAGCGGTAGTGAGTACAGTGAGATGAGTGGGGGAGGTGAGTACAGCCTCTTTTTTTTTTAAACACGAATAGGTTCACAATTTAATATCTGGTAATAGCTGTGTTTCATATTTGGCTTGCAAAGTCTTTGGAGATGTAGCTGGTGGCTCTTGTGAGTGGGAAAGGGCATCTGCAACACACCAGAGAGGGTAGAAGCAGATGGCATGGCCGTGCAAAGGCCCTGGGACAGGACAGAGCCTGGCTTGGTGCAGGAGCAGCAAAGAGGCTGTGTGGCTGGACCAGAGGGAGGGGAGGGAGGGGAGGGTGGGCAGGGACAGGCTGGGGTGCAGCGCCCTGTGGGAGGGCTGAGGGCAGAGACCAGACTTGGTGCTCACGGCGCCCTCTGGCGGCTACAAGGACGACAGGCTGTGGGGAGCCGCGGACAGGGCTGGCGCAGGCTGCATGTGCCCTCTTGAGCATGGTTGTACGCCACGGTCTCTGCATGGGCTCGTGTGCTGGACCCTGTGCCCTCCCTGCTTGACCTCGTCGTGGGGAGAGGGTGGGCAGGGCTAACCCGTCCCGCGCTGACCCACACCCTGGCCCGTAGGAAATGGTCATCACAAACCTCGAGCCTGAGACCGCGTACTCCATCACAGTAGCTGCCTATACTATGAAAGGCGACGGCGCTCGCAGCAAACCCAAGGTGGTGGTGACCAAGGGAGCAGGTATGAAACTGCTCACCACCTGCAGCCACTTTGCCCCTTGAGGACGAGCGGTCCCTCCAGAGTCCTTGAGGCTGTGTGGAGACAGTGAACCAGGCAGGGGGACCACTGAGACCACAGGTGTGCGGGCTGCTTGGAAGAGCCCAGCATGGCCCCCCGCCATGCTTCCCACCTTAGGCTCCACCAGGCAGAAACTCTTTTTTTTGGTACCGGGGATCGAACTCAGGTCCTTGCGCTTGTGCAGCAGGTGGCGAAACCACTGAGCTACATCCCCAGCCCCAGAAACCCTTTTAACACTCTGTCCCTTGTGGGCTTCACCTGGGCTGTTCCCTCTGCCAGAACCTCTTCCCTGGCCTGCTGTGTCCTCCCTGCCCTGCATGTGTCTCAGCCCAGGGACGCTGTCCAGATAGCGCCCACTGCCCTGGGCGTTCCCGGCAGTCACAATCCTTTCAAGGCCCTGATGAGTCCTGCAGTGGAAACACCTGGCTGCACATGTTGAGCTGGCATTCCTGCTTCCCGAGCCCCTGTGCTGTGTTGGTGACCGCACAGGCTGAGAACCACAGAGCAAGGACAGTTTGGGACACTACTTTGTCCCCTGGATATGAATCAGAAGCCAAGAGCCACTAGGCAAACAGAGGAAGTGAGACATCACTGAGCACCGTGAATGTTTCCAGAGCCAGGTTCCCCCATCCACCCTGGCCCCATGCACACCTGCGGTCCCACCCCAGGGACACTGACCTTGCTGCCCCCCAACCCCCTCCAGCTCTTTTCTGCCATGCATGTTCAGAAAGGGTAACCCTCTAGCACGTCCTGTGTTCCCCACTGCTCAGGAGGCTGAGGCAGGAGGATGGCGAGTTGGAGTCCAGCCTGGGCTACCCGGCAAGACCCTGTCTCAGAATGAAAAGAGGGCTGGGGATAGGGCTGAGTGGCAGAGCACCCCTGGGCTCCATCCCCAGTCTTACAGAAAGACATTGAAAGCTCCTAGCCCCTGCCTACAGTTCTGCCTCGTGGGAGGCTGAGGCAGAATCGCCTGAGCCCAGGAGTTTAAGGCCAGCCTGAGGCACAGAGCAAAATCCTGTCTCAGAAAGAGATCAAAGGGCTGGGGCGCAGCTTGTGGTGGCTGCTGTCCCTGACCCCGTCCCGTCCCACAGTGCTGGGCCGCCCCACCCTCACGGTGCAGCAGACCTCAGAGGGCAGCCTCCTGGCGCGCTGGGAGCCGCCGCCCGGCGTCCCTGCCGAGGACCAGGTGCTGGGCTACCGCCTGCAGTTCGGCCGCGAGGACGCAATGCCACTGGCCACACTGGAGTTCCCGGCCTCCAAGGACCACTACACAGCAGCAGGCGTGCACAAGGGGGCCACCTATGTGTTCCGGCTGGCAGCGCGCAGCCGAGGCGGCCTGGGCGAGGAGGCGGCCCAGGTCCTGAGCATCCCCGAGGATACGCCCCGTGGCCATCCACAGATCCTGGAGGCAGCCGGCAACGCCTCGGCCGGCACCGTCCTGCTCCGCTGGCTGCCACCTGTGCCTGCTGAGCGCAACGGGGCCATCGTCAAGTACACGGTGGCCGTGCGGGAGGCCGGCACCTTGGGGCCTCCCCGAGAGACAGAGCTGCCCGCGGCGGTGGAGCCTGGGGCTGAGAATGCGCTCACGCTTCGGGGCCTCAAGCCTGACACGGCCTATGACCTGCAAGTGCGAGCCCACACACGCCGGGGCCCCGGCCCCTACAGCCCCCCTGTCCGCTACCGCACGTTCCTGCGGGACCAAGGTAGGCGCGGCGACCCCGCCTCACAGCCGGACCCCCACCCCAGCCCCCCCTCCCCCCGCCAGGTAAGTGTCGCTTTTCTGCTTGCTGTGGACACTCAAGGCAGAGTCCGGACCCAAGGCTCCCTCCGGCGCTGGTAAAGGTGGGATGTGCCTGGTGGTGGCACCAACGCCCCCACTGCCACTCCCTATCCTCCTCCTCCTCCTGCACCTTCTCTCTGCAGCCTGCGCCGTCTCCCGCAGCAGGGACCTGGGACAGGGCAGGCAGGGCCGGGCCAGGGCCAGGCAGGAAGGCCGTGGGCACAGCCGTGACAGGGAGCGTCTGGGCCGCCCCGTGCCACCCGCGCCCGCGCTCACGGGGTCTCTCTGCTCTCTCCCCATTTGCCCGGATGCCGCCCACAGTCTCCCCCAAGAACTTCAAGGTGAAAATGATTATGAAGACCTCGGTGCTGCTCAGCTGGGAGTTTCCCGATAACTACAACTCGCCCACGCCCTACAAGGTGAGGCCACTGGGCAGGGGCAGGGCTCAGCCCGGCTTGGAGCTGAGTTTGGGGTTGGCACTAAGTCTGGGATCAGGGTTTAGTCTCACAAGACTCAGCCTGGGATCAAGGCTCAGTCAGAGATTGAGGCTGAGTCAAGATTGGGACTCAGAGTTGGGGATCTGCTGGTACTGCTGCTAGGTCTGAGGGATCCGTGCTCACCCAGGGTGAGGGCTTAGGACGAGATGGGGCTCAACTGGGATGGAGGCTCAGGGATCAAGGCTCAGTTAGGAATCGTGGCTCATAGTTGGGGCTCCACTTGAGACCAGAGTTGAGTGTGGGTTGCTGCTAACTGTGGGAGATCAGGGCTCAGCTGGGGCCGAGGCTTAGTCAGGACTGGGATATGAGGATTAGGACTCTGTCTGGGGTTAGGTTATCCTGAGGTTGCTGCTGAATCTTGGAATCAGGGCTCAGAGTCGGGGCTCTGGGATCAGGTTCTGTCTGGTTGGTGCCAGATCAAGACTGGAGGTCCTGGATCAAGGCTCAGTCAGAATTTGGACTCACAGTTGGGGTTCTGTCTAGGACCAGGGTTCAGTTGGTTCAGTCAGGGGTTGCTACTCAGTCTGGGATCGAGGCTCAGCCTTAGATCAGGATTTAGTCTGGGATCAGGGGTCAGTCTGGGATGTGGGGTTGATGCTGAGTCTGGGGTCAGACCTAGTCGAGTTTGGTCCTCATCTGGGACTGAGGTTTAGTCTTGAGTTAGACCAGCAGGGATCAGGGATCAGTCAAGACTAGCACTGAGTGCTGGGGCTCAGCCTGGGATCCGGGCTCAGCTGCACCTCAGTCCGAGGCCAGTACGTCAGGTGGGCACTGAGGGGAGCCCAGCAGGCCCCGAGCCTGCAGCCCCGCTGAGCTGGCCTGGCCCGTAGATCCAGTACAATGGGCTGACCCTGGACGTGGACGGCCGCACCACCAAGAAGCTCATCACGCACCTCAGGCCCCACACCTTCTACAACTTCGTGCTGACCAACCGCGGCAGCAGCCTAGGTGGTCTGCAGCAGACGGTCACTGCCTGGACGGCCTTCAACATGCTCAGCGGCAAGCCTGGTGTCTCCCCCAAGCCTGACCCCGACGGCTACATCGTGGTGTACCTGCCCGACGGCCAGAGCCCCGTGCCTGTGCAGTACGCTCACCCCACTCCCACTCCCCCAGAACCCCTGGTGGGAGACAGAGCTGGGAGTCCCCAGTGGGGAGGGGAGGCTCGAGGCGCTGCTTGAAAGAGAGGGTTATAAGAGTAGGTGCGCATTGAAGCTGGGACGTTAAAGGATGTATAGGAGTTTGAGAATGAGAAGTGCCCGAGGTAAGCCTTTTAGGCAGAAGGTACGCCACGATCAAAGCCTGCAGCTTGAGTTGGGAACTGTGGTCAGGTGTGGTTGGGGGGTAGGAGCACGACAGCCAGTGGCTCCCGTCTTATAACAGGAACTACTTCATTGTGATGGTGCCGCTGCGCAAGTCTCGAGGAGGCCAGTTCCTCACCCCGCTGGGCAGCCCCGAGGACATGGATCTGGAAGAGGTGAGGCCCAGGGCCGGACTCCAGGGCCCCGATGTGCCCCAGCTGGGCTCTGAGCCCCTGCCCTTTGTTCCCTCAGCTCATCCAGGACATCTCGCGGCTCCAGAGGCGGAGCCTGCGGCATTCGCGCCAGCTGGAGGTACCCCGGCCCTACATCGCTGCCCGCTTCTCAGTGCTACCCCAAATCTTCCATCCTGGGGACCAGAAGCAATACGGTGGCTTTGACAACCGGGGCCTGGAGCCTGGCCACCGATATGTTCTCTTTGTACTTGCTGCGCTGCAGAAGAGTGAGCCCGTAAGTTCCGAGTGGTGTCCGTCTGTCCTTAAGGGAAGTTCTTGGAAGAAGGGATCTTACAGCTGAGGCTTTGAGGAACATGTAGGAGTCCAGCCAGAAAAGGCAGCCCCCGATTTGCATGTGCAAAAACGTCTGGAGGAGCGGGAGCAACAGAAAGGACCTCAGAGTGGCTGAGGCAGCGGAGGGAGTGGGGAGAGCAAAGACAGGTGGCGACTGGGCCACTTGGAGTCCTTGGGAGCCCTGGAGGGTGGAGAGCCAGGGAGGTGCGGACGGTGTCTGGGGAGGCTGTGCGGGCTCTGCAGGAGGCTGGGCGCTGACGGGTCCCCCACCCTGCAGACATTTGCGGCCAGTCCCTTCTCAGACCCCTTCCAGCTGGACAACCCTGACCCCCAACCCATCGTGGACGGCGAGGAGGGGCTCATCTGGGTGATCGGGCCGGTGCTGGCTGTGGTCTTCATCATCTGCATCGTCATTGCCATCCTGCTGTACAAGAAGTGAGCTCTGCACCCTCCCAGGCCCCTGGGGCTCAGAGGGGCCGAGGCCACACAGCCTGGGGAGCAGGGCTGGGCGTCCCCACAGCAGGCCGTGCCTCCCTTCCCTCCGCTCCGCAGGATCTGAGTGGGGGCCGTGTGTGTCCTCAGCGAGGGGGGAAATGGTCATGGCGGGCAAGGTCTGTCTCCCTGAGCGACCGTGGAGCCCTTGCTCCTAGTGGGTGTCCCAGGCGGAAAGACCAGGGCCCAGAGTGGTTGAGAAAGGCACTCCTAAGCCAGGCGCAGGGGTGATCACAGCGCTCTGGGAGGCTGAGGCAGGAGGATCACAAGGTCAGACCAAGCTCGGGCAACACAGAGACCTAGCAAGACCCTGCCTTAAAATAGAAAAGGGCAGGGCCGAGGATTTAGCTCAGTGGTGCTGCTGCCTGCCTCAAAAGCGCAAGGTCCTGAGTTCGATCCCCAGTGCCAGAAGAAATAGAGAAGGGCTGGGGATGGAGCTCAGTAGCGCTCCACCCCCCGTACCACCAAAAACAGGTGTGGGGAGAAGAGCACCCCAGGCACAGCCGGGGCCCTCACCACTCTTCTTCTCTCCCTTTGCACCTGTGTCTGTCTGGGGAGCAGCAAACCTGACAGGTAGGTGCAGGCCGCATCCCTCAGGCTGGAGGGCAGGGAGGCCCCTGCGCGTGGTCTTGGAAACCCCAGCCATACGCCTGCACGGCCCCTTCCTGCATCCCTGGGGCCCCTGCTGTGCGTGTCTGTGTGGGTCTTCGGGGACACACTGGTCCTTAGCAGACCACCCCATTTGCTCCCCACACAGCAAACGCAAGGACTCAGAGCCCCGCACCAAATGCCTGCTGAACAACGCCGACCTTGCACCCCACCACCCCAAGGACCCTGTGGAAATGAGACGCATTAACTTCCAGACTCCAGGTACGCCCCAATCCCCACGCAGGGCAGGGGCCCGGGGCCGGCAGGCAGCTGCCGCCTGTCTGTGCCAGGAGCAACACAGGGTGTAGAGTAGGCTCCTGACTCCCCAGCACCTCCTGCTCTGTGGATCCGGGCATGGAGTTTCAGAGCAGGTTCTGCACGGAACCAGATGAGGCTTTTTTAAAGTTACACTTACCTAATGGGTGCACTTCTTTGGGAGCCTGAGCGCCATAAACAGAGGCGTGTCGGGGGCGGCATTATTTTGGTAGAGCCCAGTAACTGTTTGCGCCTCCAGCTCCGAAGCCCCTGCACTGAGGAGCTGAGGGCTGGCCTTGGGGTGCGTCCCCAGGCGAGGCACAGACATAACACCCGCAGCTCCTCCTGCCTTCCCTGCCTCCTCACGGTTCCCTCAGCCAGTGTCACCTGCTGCCCCAGTGGGAGAGCCCAGCAGACCACATAGGGCGCTCCCCGGGCCCCCTTATTTTCCCCCTCTCAATGGGCTCATGACAGCTGCTTCTAACCAAATAAGGACTTGATTTAACTGATGGCTGCTGTTCTCCTTGTGGGCTCACAGCACGGCCACATCTGTACCTTTACTGGTTCAGCTGCTTCTTTCCCAACCATACGGGGACTCTGAGCATTGGTATTTAACTGCTGGCTGCAGTCCTCCCGCTGGGATCCTGCACAAGCCCCCCCCCCGTGCCATTCCTGACATCTTCTCTTTCCTGTCTCTGGCCCGGCTCATGTCATTTTTCTGTTCATCCCTATTACGAGCAGACTCTTCGTATTTAACCAATGGCTGCTGTCCTGAAAGGGCATCATGGGGGCTCATTGATTACCCTTCCTGTGCATCCTTCTCCTCTGGCCTGGCTGGTGTCACTTCCGTCTCCATCTAACTGAAGATCATGACCATTGTATTTAACTGACGGCTGCAGTCCAGAAAGGGCCGTGCAGGGTCTCATCTCACCCCACTGTGTTCTCATCTGTCACATCTCCGGGCTAACTCGTGTCACTCCGGTTTTCATCCAGATGACGGTTTTGAATAACATGTGTCTAACCCATGGCCGCATTCTGCTGGCGGGTCACGGAGTCCTGCACCATGCGCCATCCCCCGCCGCGCCCCCATGGCCTCTCTGGCTCTGGAACCGCTGCTCTCAGCTCTGCTCCCTGTAGGGAGGCTCCCCGACACACGTGTCTAACTGACGGCTGCTGAGCTCCCGCCCTGGGTCCACGTGTCCTCCCTGCGCCCAGTCTCCCTCTCCCCCATCCTCTTGTGGCCTCTGCGGGGACCCCACAGCCAGGCTGGTCTGGGTGGGAGCGTGCGGACAGGGTGCCCCACGGAGCCCTAGTTCTCAGCCGGGGCCCGGCAGTGCCGCCCACTGCCCTCTGTCCCTGCCGCGGCTGGCGTGGGTGGGGCGGCGGCCCTGCGTGTGTTCATTATTTATTGTTTGCTTCTCTGCAGACCCGGGCCTCAGCAGCCCCCTCAGGGAGCCGGGGTTTCACTCGGAAAGTTAGTTCCTGTGTCTCTGTGCTCTGCTTCCTTTCCCCGCCCCATCAGGTTCTGCCTTGGTGTCCATCTGCCTCCTGTCTCTGTCCGTGCCCACCCGCCCACCCCCTGCTGGCACCTGGAGGAGGGCAGGGCGGGGCAGGGCCCCGGGTGGACTGCGTGACAGGCACAGGGAGCCCACGTGCCAGGCAGGCCGCTTAGGGGCGTGGGGTCGAGGGGGCCCCCACTCAGGACGGCAGGTGTGGCCGGACAGCTCTGTGAGCAGGCAGGGGCCGGCAGCAGCTCTCGGGGAGGTGCTGCCCACTGCTCCAGTCCTGGGGCTGCAGACTCGGGCTTCTTGTGCCCGCTCCCGCACCCCAGCACAGGGACACGACCGCTGCACGCAGCACAGGTGCCCCACTCCACACAGCAGGGGACAGCCCGGGTCTGTCTCTGGAGAGGGAGGGCAGCCCCAGCCCCACCCAGGGAAAAGTGTCCACTGTACCACTAGCCACACCGCTGTCATTTCTGTACCCTGCCCGCTTCTCATCACAAGGCACTGGGGGCTTGGCGTTGTCCAGGGGACCCTTTGTCCAGCCCCTGTGCCCCAGCTGGGTTGGGGAGACCAGGACGTACCCCATCAGGCCCCATCAAGAGCGCCCCACCTGCTGAGCCCACCCGCCACCCCTTCTAACCGCAGCTCGCCTGCCTGCAGACTCACACTGAGCACCCCGCGCCCCCCAGGCCGCCCCTGTTGACCCCCGCGGGCTCTGCTCTCCCCGCAGGCATGCTCAGCCACCCGCCCATCCCCATCGCGGACATGGCGGAGCACACAGAGCGCCTCAAAGCCAACGACAGCCTCAAGCTGTCCCAGGAGTATGAGGTAAGCCTGCAGCCCACCTCCTCAGCCCAGGCTCACGGGTCGCCCCCGACACCCGAACACCTCACCCTCCTCCCTCCGCAGTCCATCGATCCCGGGCAGCAGTTCACGTGGGAGCATTCCAACCTGGAGGTGAACAAGCCCAAAAATCGCTATGCCAACGTCATCGCCTACGACCACTCACGCGTCATCCTCCAGCCCATCGAAGGTAGTGTGGAGAGAGCCAGGCCCCCTTGTGCCCGTCCCCTCTCAATAGAGAGCTCTTCTTGGCCAAGGAAGCCTGATTCTGGTCATAAGCCTGGTCCAGCTCCAGCTGGAGGCTGCTGGTGTCTTTGGCTGTGTATTTAACAAATGCCTCCTGTCCGTAATTAATTGATGGCTGCTGTCCCTAACTAACATGGCTCCATCTGTTCCTCTGTATCACGCTTCTCAATCAGAGCAGTTCTGCTGCCGAAGGGGGATGTAGCAATGCCCAAGGACATTTTTGGTTGTCATAATTTTGGGAAGGGGAATCAGGTGAAGTAGTATTAAGTGCCTGGAGACCCAGGCTCCCCTGAGACCACACAGCATCCAAGAGGGCACCATAGACAAAGAGCCAGCCCCAGATGGCTCCATGCCAGGGTAGAGAATCCGTGATGTACATGCCCCACACTGGCCCTGGGCACGTGTTGGGGGCCATCAGAGGGAGCTTCTAGGAAATACTGGGCTGTTGCTGCCCACCCAAGATCGCAAGCCCCACGGGTCCCTGGCCTCTTGCCCCGGCCACAGGCATCATGGGCAGCGATTACATCAATGCCAACTACGTGGACGGCTACCGGCGGCAGAATGCGTACATTGCCACGCAGGGGCCCCTGCCCGAGACTTTCGGGGACTTCTGGCGGATGGTGTGGGAGCAGCGCTCGGCCACCATCGTCATGATGACGCGGCTGGAGGAGAAGTCACGGGTGAGGCCCAGACCCTGCGCTCGGCCCTGGCCAGCCCGGCCCCGACTGACCCCCTTTCTCCTATGTGGTGCAGATCAAATGTGACCAGTACTGGCCCAACCGGGGCACAGAGACCTACGGCTTCATCCAGGTCACCCTGCTGGACACCATCGAGCTGGCCACCTTCTGCGTGAGGACCTTCTCCTTGCACAAGGTGGGCAGCCGGGGCGCGGGGGGGGTCTCTGCCCAGAAAGAACAGAGCAGGTCCCCTGGGCTGCCTGCCTCCTGGGTGGGAAACAGGCTCAGGCAGGGCCCTGCTGTGTCCAGGCACCACAGAAGACAGACGGCACCCAGACTCCCTGCCCTCCCACCCTCCGGCATCACCCGCCCTGGCTGGGCTAAGCAGTCAGGGAAGGGTGGAGGGAATCTTGGGACCTATATTTAACTGATGGCTGCTATCCCCTTTGCACTGGTGCTTGAGTTAGTGCAGTTCTCCCACAGTGGGGACAGGGTCTGCCTTGGCTCCACTGTGTGTCCCTGACACCCATACTGGTCTCAGCGTCACACACCTGCCTGGCCCAAATGCCAAGAACCCTGAGCAGGTGAACAGGGGGAGGTAGGAACCCCAGTCTCTTTATGCACAGAAATTGACATGCTGTCGCAGCCCAGCCTGGGCACCGAGACACGGCAGGGACAAAGGGCCCTTCCCTCTTGGGGCTCATAATCTAGTAGATGAGACATAAGACAAATACACGCAGTGACAGCAACTCAATGTGTGGAAGGAGAAAAATTAGCAGAGGAGCAGAACAATATGTGTGTTAGACAGCACAAAAAGGTTAAGGAGGGAGCCAGGGCAGACCTGGAGGGATGGTGTCCAGGCAGAAGACAGCTGTGCAAAGGCCCTGGGGCAGATCAGAGCCCAGTGCAGGAGCAGGAGGAGCCGGTGTAGCTGGGGCAAAGAGGGAGGTGGAGAGCCAGGGAGGGGACCGGTGGGGTGGCCGTGCAGGGCCCTGTGGGCTGCAGGGAGGACTTGGGCTTTGGCCCAAGGAGGTGGGAGCCATGGAGGGCAGAGGGGGAGGCCCTGGGTCCCACTTGGACAGAGGAATGGTGTTGGGTGATGTACAGGGAGGGGAGGGAGTCACAGTGACTCCCAGGTTGTGGCCACAGCCCCAGAGGGACAGAGCCACTGCCCACTGGGAATAGTGGGTTGGGGACAGGTTGGCCCTGGGGGGGCAGGAAACCCGAATTGCGCTCAGGACTGTGGGTCTGTGGGCTGAACTAGGGGTTCGCATCCCTGCCGTGAGCGCACAGGTGACAGGTGCCGTCCCTGGTTCCTAGAACGGCTCCAGTGAGAAGCGCGAGGTCCGCCAGTTCCAGTTCACAGCGTGGCCGGATCACGGGGTTCCCGAGTACCCAACACCTTTCCTGGCCTTCCTGCGCCGCGTCAAGACCTGCAACCCGCCCGATGCCGGCCCCGTCGTGGTCCACTGCAGGTACGGCCGCCCCGTCCCCGCCCCCGGCCCCTTCCTGTCCCCATCCTGCGTGGCCCCTCCCACAGCCCCTGACCCACTGTCCCCACAGCGCCGGCGTGGGCCGCACCGGCTGCTTCATCGTCATCGACGCCATGCTGGAGCGCGTGCGGCCCGAGAAGACGGTGGACGTGTACGGCCACGTGACGCTCATGCGCTCTCAGCGCAACTACATGGTGCAGACCGAGGACCAGTACAGCTTCATCCATGAGGCGCTGCTCGAGGCC
The DNA here is from genome assembly GCF_000247695.1 of Heterocephalus glaber. The sequence goes on from NW_004624828.1 coordinate 4,760,439, forward strand.
GTGGGCTGCGGCAGCACCGAGGTCCCCGCGCGCAGCCTCTACTCGTACATCCAAAAGCTGGCGCAGGCCGAGCCTGGGGAGCACGTCACCGGCATGGAGCTGGAGTTCAAGGTGCCAGTGGCCACCGCCCCGCCCCTGGTCACCGCCCCGCCCCTGACCACGCCCCACCCCTGACCACGCCCTCTCCCCACAGCGGCTGGCCAACTCCAAGGCACACACGTCGCGGTTCATCAGCGCCAATTTGCCCTGCAACAAGTTCAAGAACCGCCTGGTGAACATCATGCCCTACGAGAGCACCCGTGTGTGCCTGCAGCCCATCCGTGGTGTGGAGGGCTCTGACTACATCAACGCCAGCTTCATCGACGGCTACAGGTCCCACGCCTGGGGAGTCCAGGGCCCCCCACACACAGACGACCCCAGCCTTGCCCTGAAGGGGCCTCCAGTATGGCAGGAGACACAGGGCAGATGGCAGGAGGCACTAGCTGTGTATTTAACTGATAGCTGCTGTCCACAATGTGGCTCCTTCCAGCCTGCTCCATCAGGGTGTCCCCCTTGGGCCATTTTGGTTGCCACCTGGACATTTGGCAGCATTGGGACATTTTCCGTGTCACGATGGGAGTTGGGGTGAGGGACCGTTCGTGAAACTGAGGGGTGGGTTCCTGGGATTCTGCCGAGCATCCTACAGTGCCTAGACATATGACCCCTATTGTGCACATCACAGAGATTGAGAAGCTCTGGCCTAGGGAAGCATTCTGGAGCAAAAGGGACAGTGTGCAAAGGCCCAAGGGTAGAATGGATCTTGGCCTCGAAAATAACGAAGTAGTTTAATGGCATGGGAGAGAGGTGGAAGAAGGTAGGAATCATCTTGTAGCTGCCTCAAGGAGTCTGAACTCCTGAGGCTGGTGGATTCCCCATGCCTAGTGGGACTATTGGGAGATAAGCTGGTGCAGTGGCAGCCATTATGGAGTCCTGGTATGGCCCCTACCCACCGGGCCTCCCTGCTGGCCCTGGGCTCACACACCTCCCCCCACAGGCAGCAGAAGGCCTACATCGCCACACAGGGGCCGCTGGCGGAGACCACGGAGGACTTCTGGCGCATGCTGTGGGAAAACAACTCCACCATTGTGGTGATGCTGACCAAGCTTCGGGAGATGGGCCGGGTGAGCCAGGGGCCAGGGAGGGCAGAGCTGGGCCTGGGTCAGGACTCAGACAAGGGCTGACCATGGCCACCACCCTCCAACAGGAAAAATGTCACCAGTACTGGCCGGCCGAGCGCTCTGCCCGCTACCAGTACTTTGTGGTGGACCCGATGGCGGAGTACAACATGCCGCAGTACATCCTCCGCGAGTTCAAGGTCACGGACGCCCGGGTGAGAGGCTGGGGCGGGGAGGGGCCACAGCAAGGGCCCGGATGTGATGGGGAGTGGTGATGTCAGGGGAGGGGCCCCCGGGGCCAAGGTCAGTGTTGTGGGGGCAATCAGTGGCCATGGGGAGCGCAGGGTGGGTGACAGGAGATTGGGTGACATTGATAAACGCTGGGCACAGTGGCACACACCTGTCACCCCAGTGCCGCGGGAGACTGAGGCAGGAAGATTGCAGGTTTGACAGGAGTCTGGGCAGCTTGCCTGAGAGTTTTAAAAATGAGAAGGGCTGGGCCGGGGATTTAGCTCAGTGGTTCTGCCACCTGCACTGCAAGTGCAAGGAGCCGAGTTCGATCCCTGGTACCAAAAAGAGAGAGAGAGAGAGAGAGAGAGAGAGAGAGTGAAGGGCTGGGGACATAGCTCAGTCCTCTCGGGGTTTGGTCCCCAGCACCCACACACAGAAGGACACCAGTAGATGGAGACCACTCAGCGCAGCAGGAGGTGGGGCAGCAGCGGGCAGAACCTGGCCACAGGGTGAAGGGCGGTGTTTAGCCACCGCGGGGCCCAGAGTCCCCAGCCTGGGGACAGGAGGGGTGGCGGGAGGCGGGCATCGGGACCACGGGGCTGGAGGAGGAGCTGTCCAGGCCGGCGTGGGGAGGGCCAGGGAGAGGGTGATAGATGAGATGCCAGGGCAGCTGGGCTGGCGCTGGGCATTGAGGTGGAGGGCAGAGTGGCACTGAGTCCCGCCCAGGGCGCCCCGGGCAGTGAGGACGGGGTGGGGCTGAGCACGCGGACGGCACCGTGGCGGTGACACGGCCTCTGTCCCCAGGACGGCCAGTCTCGCACCGTGCGGCAGTTCCAGTTCACGGACTGGCCAGAGCAGGGCGTGCCCAAGTCGGGCGAGGGCTTCATCGACTTCATCGGCCAGGTGCACAAGACCAAGGAGCAGTTCGGCCAGGACGGCCCCATCTCCGTGCACTGCAGGTGCGGCGGGCCCGGGCGGGGCCGGGATGGGGCGGACGGGGGTGGGGACAGCCCACCCTGACACGTGCCCCCTGCCCGCAGCGCTGGCGTGGGCAGGACAGGCGTGTTTATCACGCTGAGCATCGTGCTGGAGCGCATGCGCTACGAGGGCGTGGTGGACATCTTCCAGACCGTGAAGATGCTGCGCACCCAGCGGCCGGCCATGGTGCAGACGGAGGTATGGACGCCGACCCCAGGGCTGCCCCTCCTGGGCCGGAAGGGATGAGTCTACTTTGATATTTCGCAATACTGGGGATTGAGCTGCGGCCTTCACACTGAGTGACATCTCCAGCCCTTTCGTGTTTTCGTTTTTGAGACTGGTCTTGCTGGGTCACAGAGTCGCCCAGGCTGGTCTCGAATTTGCAGTCCACCTGCCTCGGCCTGCCAGGGTGCTGGGATCACAGGCGTGTGCCTAGCTAAGTCAACACTTTTGACTTCGGGTCTAAAGGCCAAAAGTGCCCTCTGGTGTGGACGGAGATGAGTCCACTGCCCAAAGTCATGTGACTTTGTGGTTCCACCAAAAACCCTACCCTGGACCACAGATCTTAAGTCACATCACTGTCTGCTCTACAGATGGGGAAACTGAGGCCCAGGGTAGAAGGGACTCCCCAGGGACCAAGTTCCCGGTGGCTGTGATGAGTCCATGTCTGGGGCCTGAGCTGGACCACTGACCCTAGCTGGGGCGGGGCCAGCTGAGCAGCCTGGTCTGAAGGGGGAGCAGAGGGTGTTTTGGGGGTCCCTGCCTGTGTGAAAACAGAGCAACCTGACGAGAGAGCGGGAACAGCCTGGGTGCTTGGCTACTCCCGGAGCCCCAGGAAGCCCTGGGAGAGCTTAGAGTGAGGGAGGCCCTGACAGCCACCATGCTGTCCCCACAGGATGAGTACCAGTTCTGCTACCAGGCATCGCTGGAGTACCTCGGCAGCTTTGACCACTATGCAACATAAAGCCATGAGGTCCCCGGCCCAGAAGCCCCCGTGCAGCTGCGCTGAGCAGACCCCGCGGCTGGGCACACAGGCTGCGGCGGCGGCTACGGGGTCCCCGGGACAAAGTGGCCTCCCGAGCCCCCCACAAGGCCCGGCCAACGCGGCAGGCCCTGGCCTGGCCGCCAGCATCACGTACTCGGAACATTCCTGTTTCCTTGTGATTCCAAACCCAGACTCGGGTGGGGAGGCGGCGTGCAGTCGGGGACTCTTGGACCCCAAAGGGCGGGCGCCGGCCACCACCGCCCTGTCCTCCCAGGTCGGCCGGAGCCCCTTTCTGTCCCCAGCCTGGGGTGCTGGGCCGGGCAGGGGCATGGGCAGAACTCCGCTTTCTTTTTACCCTCTCAGTGTAACTGTATCTGGTGACATTTCCTTTTTTTTTTTTTTTTTTAAATAGTGTATTTTTTTTCCATTTTTTTTAAAAGAAGAAAAAACAACAACAAAAAAAAGACTTGCCAGTCAAGGACTTTAAAAAAGAATGACTTTGCTTTTCATATTCTGTTCAAAGACAGTCTATTTTTTCACGGTAGAACACGTCCTCTGTGATCCATGAGTCAGTCGAGAACTCGGGCCTGACCCACCAAGGTTCCTTCAGCTGGCTCTCCTGTGTTTTGTTTTTCCTCCCATGTCGCAAGCTGTGCCTGACCTGGCCCCCCTGCCCACGTAAGAATGAGATGTCCTTTTCTTCCTGGTTTCTATTCTTCCTTTTTTGCCCCCTACTGTTTTTTAATTAGATTTTCAGACATATCAAGTATGGTCCTGAGGGTGGGGCAGCACGGGACTCGGCCCTGTCCCCACCGGCCTGAGCACCCGGAGGGCACCTAGCATGGCGGGGTCGGGGTCCCTGACCCAGGGACCCCGGCCCCGCCAGGATTTTTCTCTTTGTATAAGAGCAGATCTGCCGTTGCTTTCAACACTTTATTCAAACGGAAACAGCTGGGTGGTTTCCCACCTCTGTATGTAGATAAACCAACTTTGTATTAAAGGGAGATCGTCCGACCCGGCCCTGTGGAGTCGTTCTTAAGCCCTCAGCGCATCATGAGCCCAGTGCCAAGCACCGTGAGTGCCACTGCCTTCTCCAGGGAGCCCTGGGGACACAGGCCATGGGGAGGGGACAGCCTGGGCCACCCTGGAGCAGAACCACAGCCGAACCAGCACGGGCTGGGGCTAGAGGGCACTGCACCCTGAGTCTGCACCTCCTGTCGGGACCGGGACAGCAGGCTAGCGCAGTGAGCACAGCAGGGGCTTCGTGGAAGCACCGTCCTGAGGGGGCGCCCTTCAAACACCAGCAGAGCAAGGCATCAAAAACTAGTCCTAGCACCGGGGATTTAGCTCAGTGGTTCCACCGCCTGCCTCGCAAGCGCAGGGACCTGAGTTCGATCCCCAGTACCAAAAAAAAAATTAGACCTAAATAACCCTAACCACAGATGAAATAGGTGTCAAAATTGGCACTGGCAGATTTGTGAGGCTGAGGCAGGAGGTTCTTGAGTTCAAGCCCAGCCCAGGCAACTCAGACACTTAGATCCTGCTTCCAGACAAACCAAAAGGAAAACCAGAAATCCAAAATGAATGTCATGAAGCCCCTGCAGTGCGGCCAAAGGTATATTCAGAAGAAAAGTCATACCTTTGGATACAACTGATAATAAAACAAGTTTTGAAAATATTAAATGAGTCAAGGTCCAATTCAAATAGCTCTGAAAGAACAGGATAAACCCAAATGAACAAGAAACAGATGAAAGTCAGAATTGAGTGGGCATCTGAAGTGGTCCTTTTGCATTAACAAGATCAAAAACGTTGATCCGGGGATTTAGCTCGCTGGTGCCACTACCTGCCTCGCAAGCACAAGGACCCGAGTTTGATCCCCGGTACCAAAAAAAATCAAAAACGTTCGAAAACAGTAGTAGATGAATCTTAGGCAACACAATCTGGAGAAAAGAGCAGGTGCAGAACATCAGAAAAGTAGAGGAAGGCTCATTGTGGACTTTGATCTATTTTACTATTCTTTTTTTTTTGGTTTTTTGTTTGTACCCGGGATCAAACTCAGGTCCTTGGACTTGCACAGCAGGCGGCGGAACCACTGAGCTAAATCCCCAGCCCACTATTCTTTATTTTTGCAGTGCTGAGGATGGAACCCGGGGCCTTCATGCTGAGCTCAATCCCCAGCCCTTTGTATTTTTCGTTTTGAGACGGGCTCGCTGAGTCATCACGTTGCTCAGGCTGGGCTCAAATGTGTGATCCTCCTGCCTCAGCTTTTCCAGTGCTAGAATGATCTGTGTGCCACCACGCTCAGCTTTTCTTTTTCTTTTTTCTTTTGAGACAGTGTCTGGCTATGTAGGCCCAGGCTGGCGTCAAACTCACAGTGATCCTCCTGCCTCAGCCTCCCGAGTGCTGAGATTACAGGTGTGTGCCACCAAAGTATTGAAGTGGTCAAGAATGAAACTGACTAGAAAAGGAGGGACCGTGAGAGGCGGCAGAGCTGGCGTGAGGAACCTCCCTCACTTTCCAGTGCAGCAGTGGGAAGGGTAGACCACGAAGAGAGGAAAAGATGGAGAGTCATGTTGGAATGATATTCATAACCTCTAAGTCTGCAACAGAAGGACACCTCTCAATGGTACACATGACACAAAGAAAAGAGTCCAGCATGATGGGGCACACATGTAATCCCAGATACTGGGAGGCTGAGGCAGGAGGATCACAAATTTGAGGCTAGCATGGGGAACTTAGTAAGACCTTCAGTACCCACTGAGTTCAACCTCCAGAAAAATACAGAGAAGACAAACTGGTCCCTCAGTTCGTGAACTTAATTTGTTCCACAATACTGGGGAAGATGGCCGTGGTCATATTTGTCACTTGATGCAGAACAAAAAGTTTTGCTGAACACTCCTGTTTGTAAACCAAATTGTTCACAAGTGTTTGTGAACTGAGGGATTACTGTACTAGCCTGAGCCAGGTCCTTGTGAATCATCTAAGACCTTACCAACAGGCTATTCTGCCCAAGGAACTCCTACTTAACCCTCAAGGCCCAGTACAAAAAGCTCCTCTAAGAAGTTATGTCTTATTTCCCTTTTCTAGGCTGCCTGAGCCTCATGTCCATCCCTCTAGCCAAACCTGAGGTCACAGGGCTGTAGTATCTAAGTAGGGTCCACTTTGCCCCCCTGACCAGAAGCGATCTTCAGGGGAAGCCATTATGACCATTGTGTGTGAGCTTCTGCCCTGTTGTACAGGTACGTGACAGCAGATGGGGATTGACTCAAAGGCAGCCTGGAAGAGGAGGTGCCTGTGTCAGCCATGGACATGACCAAGTTGAGAATTTATGCATGCTTGGCTCACACAATCTCATTTAATCCAAATCAGGAAAGAACATCCTGTCCAAGCTGTGTTTAATAGAGTCATGCATACGTCAGACTACCGGGGAAGATCGACATGTGGCTGCCCAAACTAACCACAGTGCAGGCAAATTATACATCGATGATGACCTTTAGCTCCTCAAATCCACATCACTGCAAGTTTTTTGGTTTTTGTTGTTTTGTGGGGTTGTTTCTGTTTGTTTTGTTTTTTTGCAGTACCAGGGATTGAACTCGGGACCTTGCATTTGCAAGGCAGGTGGTGGCACCACTGAGCTAAATCCCCAGGCCTGGTTTTTGTTTTTTGAGACAAGGTCTCACTATGCAGCACAGGCTGGCCTCGAACTCCTGGCAATCCTCCTGGCTCAGCCTCCCAAGAGCTGGGATGACAGGTATGCGCCACACCTGGCTGAGTTTTGTCCGATCTTCAAAGAAAATACGATGTGTGTCCTTGGTGAGCTATTTCAGATTGTAGAGGATAAAACAGAGCCCCAAGGGCACAGGGATACCCAACCACAAGAATTTAAAAAGCACACCCTGCTTCATGCCTAGAACCCAAGGAAATCCTGGCAATGCAAACCTCACGTCTCTAACAGATGTTCCAACTTGTTGGAGTTGTTTGGGACTTGAAGAAGAGTCAGACCATGAGAATGCAGTTAAGTGGACGAGCAGAGGGCTGCAGCTTCCAAGGGAAAACAGCAGCTTGCCTCTGTTGCCCATGTCTTTTATTGAAGCACTGCACAATGCGAGCATGAGAAGCGTGAGCGATTACAACCAAGGCCTTGAGGCTGTTTTTTAGAAATAAATGAAAGTTTTCATATCTAATCTTGAGCTTTCCCAGAACAGAATACTCACACCCTTGGGTGTCAAGGTTCCTGGAACAAGAGGGAGCATCGCATGCAATGCTCCCTGGATGTTCTCGAATTCGAGAGAACATCTGCTGTTCCTGGCAACGTTTCCCCAGAGTTCATTCTAAGTTCAACTTGCTCTGAGACAACATTCTTCTCTACACCAACTCCATAAGGAAGGAGTGAAAGAATTCAAGGATGGTTCAATCTTAGAAAATCTACTCATTGCATCAGAATGAGACAGAATTAATCATTTGGGAACAAGTGGCCAGTCTCCAGTAAATTGAGGCTGTGTAACTTTTTGACCCAGCCATTGGCTTCCCAGATGCACCCTTAGAGAGACTGGCTGGGTTGTCCAAGGAGAGCACTCACGTTTGCTGCAGCAGCATTAGCTGTTGTTTCAAAAGTTGGAACCAACTTGTATATCCATCAGCAGCCAAGTCTATAAAGAACTGTGTATGATGTAGTCACACCAGGGAACACTGCAAAGCCATAAACATGAAGGAATTTGAACTAAGCATTACACTATGGATGAAGCTCAGAAATACACTGAGGAAAACAAGTAGGCACAAGAAGAAAGTTATAGTATAATTCCATTATTGAATTTTTATTTTTTCTTTTGGTACTGGGGATCAAACTGAGGACCTTGCACCTGTGAGGCAGGCACAGCACCACTGAGCTACATCCCCGGCCAAATATTTAAAGACAAACAAAACATATATGTTAGCTGGGAGCAAATATATTAGCAGCAAATACTTATCTATACAGCAATACTACTGAACATCATTTATGATTCAGTGTGATCCCTACCAAAACACAATGACTATATTTCCCCAGAAACAGAAAAGCCAACCCTCAGGGCTGGGGATTTAGCTCAGTGGTTTCGCTGCCTGCTGTGCAAGCACAAGGACCCAAGTTTGATCCCCGGTACCAAAAAAGAAAAGCCAACCCTCAAATTTATATGGATTGCAAGGGAATCCAGATAACCCAAATCACTGAAAAAAAGTAACAACATTGGAAAACTCACACTTCCCAATATCTAAATTTACTACAAACACATTGCTACTGGTATAGAGTGGGTCAGAAATGAGAAGCCAGAATTACACCCACAGATCTACAGCCAAGTGACTTGATAATAATGTCAAGACTATTCAAAGAAGAATCTATTCAACAAGCAGAGCTGAAGAAAGACGGGTGTTGTCGTGCACACCTGTAATCCTAGCACTCAGGAGGCTGAGGCAGGAGGATTGCCATGAGTTCAAGGCCAGCCTGGGCTACATAGTGAGATCCTGTCTCAAAAAACAAAAACATAGGCCCGGGGATTTAGCTCAGTGGTTCCGCCACCTGCCTTGAAAGCACAAGGTCCCAAGTTCAATCCCCAGTACCAAAAAAACCTAAACCCAAACAATCAAAAAACAAAAACAAATAAGAGGGGGTAGTGTTGGAACCACTGAATGTAAAAAAGGGAGTTGATCCCTACCTCAAACCATTTTATGGTTTAGAACTAAAATTTTCCCCAAAGCCTCATGGGTGTGGAAGGTCACTGGATCACGGACTGCCATGCACATCCATGGATCATCAGTGGCTGCGTCTGGTAGCTGAACATGCTGTCAGGAAATGGAAGAGGCGGTCATGGAGGAAATCCCCTGCCTGGCTGTGTTGTGTCCCCAGCTCCTCCCCGGGCCCTACCTCCTGGCTGCCATGGTGGAGCCCCCCCCCCACCGCCCCCCCCCCCCCCGCCCTCTCCTGCTGTGCTGCCTGGGAGCTGGCCCAGCATGGACCACGAAATTGACACCTCCTCCTTATGGTCTGGGGTATTTTGTTCCAGCCACAGGAAAGCAACTAATTAACACCACAGGGGGCAATTAACGCACTGTAGCTCAGAAACCCAAATGTAAAGGCTAAAACTGTAAAACTCTTAGAAAAACACATCTTTAAGTAAATTCAGGGTAATTATTCCTTCTGGGCAGAAGGAAAAGGAATGTAGTAAATAAAGTGTACAGGTAAATTCAAATAGAGGTGGAGAGTTTTACTTGCTTTTAAATTGGGGATTAGGTATATGATGTCCATTATATCAGCACTAAAGCAGAATAAAATAATACGTCAATAGGAGAATATAACCTTCAAAACAATTTTTAAATTTAGAAATACAGTAAAGTAACCAGATAAAGAAATGCCCATAGCTTGTTGTATTAACTTGATAAAATTAAAACTTTAAAAGAAAACGTGGTGGATTTATTCTGTAAAGAATCAGAGTAGGCCTGGGGGTCAGGGTCAGGGTTGGGCTCAGTGGTGAGCACTTGTCTAGCATGAGTGGGGCCGGGTTTCCTCTCCAGCCAGAAAGAAGAGGAGGGGAAGGGAGGATGAAAAGGGGAACGGTGGTGGTGGGGGGGCAGGTAGTAAATATTTTAGGCTTTGCAGACAACTAATCGACTATGCAGTCATCTTCAAATGAGTGGTTGTGGCTGTGTTGCAATAAAACTTTATTAAACAGCTAGTGCGCTGTATGTGGCCAAAAGCCATAGTCAGTGTATCCTCAAGTCACAGAATCACGCCCACTGTACTGAGAAATGAGGCAAGGAACGCCCAAGATCACAACAACCACCCCACGTATTCTAGAGACCCTCGCCAGCGCAGAAAGACAGGAACCTGAAGTGAGATGCATGCTGGGAAAAGACAAAGCATTCGCTAGTGCAGTGGATACAGTGCACACTGACTGGATTAGCACATTCCAGGCGGGGTGCATAGCACACAAGTTTTTGTGGCTCTGGGTGCCAAAGGCTGGACCGTCAGGACATGGTGCCAACATCCCGTGAGAGTCTTCCCGCTTTGTCACATAACAAGCAACAGGTGTGAGACAGAGGGAAAAATCAGGCTGAATACATCATTTTCCAGCAGCCCGGGCCAGCAGCTCACCCACACATGGGCCGGGCCCTCAGGACCTAACCACCTCTGAACACCTACCCTACCCCTGCTTTTTTTTTTTTTTCTTTTTTTTTTTCTCACACCACTGAGGATTGAACCCAGGGCCTTCATACTGAGCTGCATCCCCAGCCCTTTTTATTTTTTGAGATAGGATCTATTTTAAAAAATTAATTGTATGGGTACATTTTGGATATACAATGACATTCATTATTGCAAATTTGTACTTTTACATGACATATCTTGGCCCTTTTCTTCCCCCATTCCCCTGCCCTCCCTTCACCCCCTCCATCCCTCCCTATTTACAGAGACTTTGTTTCCATTTTTTCATTTTCTCATATTAATTCCATTCCCTTCTTTCCTTTCCCCTACCCTTCCCACTTCC